>JANTNU010000008.1:9158633-9176456 GCA_024752395.1 Erythroxylum havanense | reverse complement strand
TCGGGAACTTCCCGGAACAAAAAAATTTTGTTTTCCGCACTGTGTCCATGTGATGGACACCCCGGGATTTTCCTACAGTGAATAAATCCTTTAAAGTTGGAGATTTATGAAAGAAAGTTGATGAATCACTATCATCTGCATGGAAATGGCATTTAAATTTATATTCATAAATACTATGTGGTTGGGAGGAAAAATTTGGATATGGTGTTAATTTTAGTTTTTGAAAGATTATTAGTGTTTAGGTAATGAAAAAGTGATGTTGGAGTTGAGATAGCAATAACTTGATCTGAAATTTCAGTAAAACTTCTGTACCAATCTAGATAGATTCGTCAAAATGGCCTTTATGAAAGTTATAAATCTTCTTTTTATCTTTCCAACAATATATAGTATAAAAACTTGGACATCTGAGTTGAAAATCAGGGTCCTTTTAAAGGAAGATGTTCAAAAGCGAAGTTGTTTCTTCTGTGTTATTGTTCATGAACTTCTTCTGTGTTACTATTCATAAACTTCTTCTGTGTTATTATTCATGAATTTCTTTTGTGTTACTGTTCATGAACTTCTTCTGTGTTATTTTTCATGAACTTCTTTTGTATTACTATTCATGAACTTCTTTTGTGTTATTGTTCATGAACTTCTTCTGTGTTATTATTCATTAACTTCTTCTGTGTTACTATTTATAAACTTCGTTTGAGTTTTGTTCCTTCTGTGTTTTGTTCCTTCTGTGTTTCGCTCCTTCTGAGTTTTCTTCCTTCTGTGTTTTGTTCCTTCTAAGTTTTGCTTCTTCTGAGTTTTTTCCTTCTGTGTTTTGTTCCTTCAGTGTTTCGCTCCTTCTGAGTTTTCTTTCTTCGATGTTTTGTTCCTTTTGAGTTTCGCTTCTTCTGAGTTTTCTTCCTTCTATGTTTTGTTCCTTTTGTGTTTTGTTTCTTTTGTGTTTTGTTTCTTCTAAGTTTCGCTTTTTCTGAGTTTTACTTCTTCTGTGTTTTGTTGATGCGTCTTCTTCTGTGTTTTACTGACGTGTCTTCTTCTGTGTTTTGTTGACGCGTCTTCTTCTGTGTTTTGCTGGCGTATCTTCTTCTGTGTTTTGCTCCTTCTAGGTTTTGCTCCTTCTGTGTTTTGCTGACGCGTCTTCTTCTTTGTTTTGCTGACGTGTCTTCTTCTGTGTTTTGTTCCTTCCGGGTTTTGCTTCTTCTGTGTTTTGCTGACGCATCTTCTTCTGCGTTTTGCTGACGTATCTTCTTCTGTGTGTTTACTTCTTCTGTGTTTTGTTTCTTCTGGGTTTCGCTTCTTGTCTTTTTTTTTCTGGCTAGACACCCAAATGAATTGATTCTTGAACCATGGGACTTGTAACACATTTCCCTACATCTCTACCTAAAAATCTCAGCCATCTGAAATGAATTGAGAAAGATTGAGTGAGAAAGTGCGCTCTTAAAATTTGATGAACTAGGGTTATTCCACTAAACGTACTTCAGTGTTTTGATTATGTCTGGATCTATAAGATTCCAAAAGAGTAATGAATTGTGATTTCGATGGTTTTAGTGAGGCATAAGCCTAAGTATGAATCATACTTAGATGAGTTTTGATATGAGACCAATTTTGTGATGAAATTGATGGAAAATTCCCGAGATTTCATGAACATGCATTATGCATAAGTTAATTCATATATGAGCATCATTGGATACTTACGATTGAAGAAATTGTGATATTGTGTATATTATTTGTTATAGAGGAGCAACTGGGACGTCAACCTCCAGACGTTGCCGGATCTTCCAAGCATTAGCTTCGGGAAAAACTTGTGAGTAACCTAGACGGTCTCACTTAATTACTTGTTTGCTTATATTATATTTTGAATAATGAATGAATGAGATTTGATTGTGAATTTCGTACAGAAGGTCCGACAACTGTAAAATGTGGATTGGGTTATTGAAGTGCAGTTTGAATGTGAATGCGGAGACCTAAATGCTTAGAATGTGATTGATTGCGGTACATAAATGCTTAGAATGTGATTGATTGCGATACGTGCATTTCATTCATGAATGTATAAAATATAATGGCAGTTATGACCAGAGTAGCCAAAAATCAAAGCTTAAAGCTCAATGTGTGGAAATGAGCCTCGAGCTCAAAAATGTTTCAGAGCCTCTAACTTAACATATAATGGGCCATGCATCCTCTTCGAATAAGAGACAGTTATTAATGAGCCCAGTATCCAAAATAGATATGGGACAGTTCAAAACTCGATCACAACAACGTAACAATTAGAAAAGAGTCTCATGAATATTTCATATGCATTTGGTTATGTATGTTTGATTGATGGAAATGAATAATTTGCTTCTATTTAAGTGAAAATGTGATACTTATGTAGAGTGCAAAGTTGTGAAATAATTGTTATGTGAATTGATGTGCTGCATGAATTGAATGAACCATCGATGATGGTTACCTCATTGAGCTCACAAAACTCACCAAAATTACAACGTTGTCTTTCCAGGATCGAGAGACGCTAATTACTAAAAGGCTCCACTACCGTGTAAATTGTGTTTTAACAAGTGAAGTCATAACTCAAAGGTCGGTCAGCTGGGATTTTGGATGACTTAGATAGATTTGATGCATTTTCCTTTTTCATGTAGTACTTTTGTACTAGGTTTCGTTAATGTACAGGTATAAGAAGTTAAAAGACAATGTAGACTCTGTTATTTGAGAAATGAAATGAGGAAAAAGTTGGTTTTAAAATTTTGTGATTTTCTATTGATGCTTATTAAGTGAGGAATGATATGATGCCATATGAAGTGAAGGTAATGATCAAACGTAGCTCGCCCTTATCGTAGGATATGTACTGGAATGATCTCTGGGCATCCCGGTTGGTACCTTGCAGTAAAGGGGGGCTACATTTAGGTGGTATTAGAACATAGTCGGCATCGGTTGGGACATATAGGAATGCTATGCATGAAATGTTATGGAAAAAATGCGGATAATGATTGAAGTTATTGTTTGTTATAGGTCATCTTCCCTAGGTGATCATATTGATCAACCAGCTGACCAAGGATCAGTAGGGGCCAGTAGGAAGTCCTCGGTACCTCGATCTGAGGAGATACCTCTTAGAGTTCCCGAGAGAAGGGAGATGAGGTATGATAGGCTGCGGAAGCAGGGAGCTGTGGACTTTTATGACAGCACAGACCCTGCTGAAGCCAAGGGATGGCTAGAGAGGACAGAGAAGGTATTTGATTAGATGGACCGCGAGCCTAATGAGAGGTTCGATTATGCAGTGTCTTTACTACAAGGCCGAGATTATCAGTGGTGGAAGACTGCTCCAGGCAGTACCACCAGGCCTTGTCAGTTGAAGTGGGAAGACTTTTTGAGAGTCTTTAGAGACAATTATATGCCCAAGATCTATTTGGACATGAAGATGTAGGAGTTTTTAGAGTTAAAGCAAGGTAGGATGTCAGTGGCTGAATATGAGGTCCAATTTAATGAATTGATGAGTTATGTTATTGCTCTAATTCCTATCGAAGAAGACAAGTGTAGGAGGTTTGAGAATGGACTTAATATGGAGATCAGAACAAGGTTGGTGCGGTCAGATATAGGTGCTTTTGTTGAGTTAAGAGTTGTTTCAATTAGAATTGAGCAGCTGATGAGAGAGAAACAAGCTAAGACTGGGCAAGGGTCCAGAGGAAAGAGGCCTAGTGACAGTCAGGGCAGTTCTAGTAGGAGCTTTAGTAAGTTCCAAAATAGAGCCTTTAGATCATCAGGTAGATCCAGGCAGTCAGGATTTAGGCAGAGGAGCAGGTTTTCATAGACTGGCAGTGGGAGACACTCAGCTTAGAATCAATATCCAATTTGTGAGTATTGTGAGAAGAGACATGGTGGTGAGTGTTGGAGAATGACTAGAGCTTATCTTAGATTCAGCTCCATGGACCACTAGATTAAAGATTGCCCAGATACTTTAGGAACATAGTCTGCTATTAGTGAGCGATCTAGGAGTAATATGATAGTCCAGCAGAGCAGAGGTGGTGAATCTGGACAAAGAGGCCGAGGTAGAGGCAAAGGGAGAGCTGGGAGTTCTTCCATGAGGACTGAGGGACAGGGAAACTGACTGCAATCCTAGGCCAGGGTCTATGTTATGACTAGGTAAGAGGCCCAAGACTCACTAGATGTATTAGCAGGTGCGCTTCTTGTTTATGACTTTGAGGCATTTGCACTGCTAGATCCAGGATCCACACACTCCTTTATCGCACCATATTTGGCATGTAGATTGCATTGTGATAGGGAATTATTACAACATAGGCTAAAGGTGAGTACATCTCTAGGTAGTACTACTATCTTAGGTGAGGTCTGCAAGAGGTGCTCGGTTAAGATTGATCAAGCAGAATTAAAGGCAGACCTGATTATATTACATTTGAGGGAGATAGATGTGATTCTAGGCATGGATTGACTCACTGCCCATAGGTCCATCATGAACTACACACCAAGGAGGTAGTACTGGAATCTCCTGGTCAACTGAGGCCAGTATTCAAGGGAGTTAGTCAGGCAGTGCTAGCTAGGATAATATCCTTCATAAGTGCATTGAGGTTGATGCAGGGAGGATGTTAGGCTTATTTGACCCATATCATTGATACTAGAGCTGAGTCAAGTATGCAGGACATTCTTATGGTTAGGGAGCTTTCAGATGTATTTCCCGAGGAGTTACCTAGTTAACCACCAGATCGGGAGGCGAAGTTCACGATTGATCTAGTTTTAGATGCTGCTCCTAAGTCGTGCACTTACAATAATTTAAATATTGATATAAAAACAATATCAATCAAGTTTTTGGAATCATTGCTAAGCGCGATAATATTAGGAAAACCTAAATTTTACTACAGTATCCATCTTTTTTATTCCTGATTTTATTTTAAGTTATTTATTTTATTTGATTAATTTGTCTAGTTTTTTTTATTTTTGTATACTTGGAATCATTGTCATTTTATGACCTATAGTAACTCTGAGAGCTTAATCGACACAAATCCATAATCAAGCAAACAACGCTTAGAAATCTTTATAGGACGTAACTGAGAGAGTTCGAACTAGATCGTCAAATAAAAGACTTGGCAGGTCAAATAGGCACCAAAAAATCACACAACATGGCTAACCAATCAAGAACCATGTCTAACTATGCTAGACCAGACGTGGCTAGAGTATAGTCCAGGATCATAAGACTGACTGTTAGTGCCAACAACTTCGAGATAAAGCCTAGCATAATCTAGATGGTGCAACATTTAGTACAATTTGATGGACTTAGAGACAAAGAACCAAATGTTCACATCTCCCATTTTTTAGAGATTTGCGATATTTGATGGCATCATCACATCTCCCACCATCTAAGACTGCTAAATTGAGGAATGACAAACCCTCTTACTCTTAAGTGGAAGTTGAAACTTTATACGATACATGGGAGAGGTTCAAGGAGATGCCAAGAAGATGTTGACACCACGGTTTAGCACTTTGGATGGAAATCCAAGTGTTTTAAAATAGGTTGAATCAAAGCATAAGGCAGTCTATCAATGGAGCAGTTGGGAGATTGTTTAAAAATGTTAAAAATAAGACACCAGAGGTGGCCTAAGATATAATAGAAGATACAACTATGAATAATTGTGGTACTCATTTTGATAATTAATCAATAAGCCAACGGGAGTGTATGATGTAATAGACATTGACAAAGGCAAGTTAACATTAAGGGTGGGGGATGAAGAGGTCATTTTTAGAATTTCTAATATCATTAATCATTCCCTTGAATTTATAGATGCAATTGTACCTAATGAGTCTTATCATGATATTTTACAGGGCTCTACATTTAAAGATTCACTAGAACCTTTGTAAGTTTAAGGGAATAAACCGAAAGAAAAAAATGGCATCAAGGACCAAAGATAGCCTACTTATAGGTCATGGAACCTATAGTAAGGCTATAAAAATATAATCTATATAAGCCATTATGAGCTTAAAAGGTATGTCGAGCTAATGACATTAAATAAGCGCTACATAGGAGGTAACCAATGAATTAGTTAGGTTTCATTTAGAATTCCAAATTTTTTGGTTTTAATGTTAGTATAGGATTTAATTAAGTTTTTATATGTTTTAGGATAGAAAAATTAAGCATCTTAATGATGAGTTTGTGCATAATTGGTATGTTAGGGTATGTGTGTTAATATGTTATAATGTATAGTTCAAATTTTTTATATTTGATCATCTATTTTTGAAGTTGCACACGTTTACAGAGGGCTACACGCTCTCTATACATGCTAGTGTGGACTTACATGGTTAGATACATGATTATGTAATTAACCGTGTAAGTTCACAAAAATTTGTGATTTAGTAACCTACATGATTAGCTACATAGTTATATAGTAGATCGTGTAAGTCCACGATACACTTTAAAAATGCCCTAACCTTTTAAATTGATCATTTTCTGTCTTTTCCTCTCACTCCCCATCATCGCCCTTCCATTCTTATGTCCAAATTTTCAAGTTTTTCTCACAAATTATTAATTGTTGTTTTCAATAGTTTATGCATGATTTATTAGGTGTTTTTCATTATTTAAGGATTTTTTGCTCAAAAACACTAAAATTAGGAATTTGGGATTTTGTGAAAATTCATATGATTTTATGTTTAATTGTGGTTTGATAGTTGATTATTATCATTACCTATTGGTTTTAAAGATTCAATTTGATGAATTGCATGTGAATTGGGTGAAAACTCAACTTGAATTACAAAATTGTATGATTATTGCTCACTAAGTGTTTAATTGTGATATTTTGTGTAGGGTTAGATAGTTTTTTTTTTTTTGTTAATTGAAGTTGAGTATGTGATTAATTACATGTCAATTTTTTTATGACTTTAATGTTCAAAATTTTCAATTTCATGTCATTGCTAAGTTAGGGTTTTCAATTTTAATTCTAGGGTTAATTGTGTAATTTGACATTTGAATACTTTTAGTTGTTAATTAGAATATTTTTAATATTAAAATTGTGATTGATTAGGTTGTTAGTTTATTTTATAATTTTATAATTTATTTATTTATTTATTTAATTACTTGTGTTAATTTGGTTTTGATTTGTTTACATATTCTAGTTTTCATTGTTATTTCCATATCACGATTAATTATTTAGTGAGCATAATGCATCCTAAGTGTGAGGAAAAGAGTAGTCCTATAAATTCTTGAAAAATTTCTAGCACTTTTTTAAGTTTTAGGCATAATGACAAGACCATGATGCGAGAAAGAAGCTCTACGCAAGCGATAGTGAAGAGAGAGACCGTCTAGAGACCAGAGAGATGCATACACAATGCATCCACTTGCTTCACTTCCTATGCTACCCTTTAATGTAGTAACGCATGAAGAGCAGTATTAGCATTTCAATGACAAGATGGTCATCACAGGATGCCATCTCAAATGGGAGGCACTGAAGAAGATTGGATTAGCGTAATAAGTTTGGGAGTTTGTCAATGGTAGTGCTTGGCCTAGATTTTTTGAGATTATGGAGCCCTCCTACTGGGAATTGACTCTTAAGGTGCTCTCCACTTTCTCTGTGTGGAAGGGACATCATGACTAAGACAAGCCAAACACCATTCAGTTATATCTATTTAGGGAGATGATCCTAATAAGCTATTTAAACTTCTCAGTAACCATAGTCCTCTATGACGTTAACTTTGTCGGGGCACAAGAGTACCTGGACTTACATATAGACTTCCTATATGGGATGTCCTCCTAAAAATTTTGGGACTCCATTAGTGATGATGGTGATTACGACCTGAGTACATCTAACTCTTCGTCGCTATGACACCTGATTCTTTATTACATACATGTAGTCCTTTTTAAGCAACTGAGGAGATAGCCATGGCGTGGTGGGGAGCTTAGATGTGTACTATTTATAAAGCATAAGCAGGAGGACACCGATCCACCTAGGGCATATGCTTACTTATTTAATAAAACGTCAATACAAATAAAGGAAGGTCGGTGCAATTAGTGTAAGACCTTATATGATAAGATTGGCACGACGAATGGGGATATTTGATCGTTTACCACCAATACCATGGCAGCACCTGACCTAGACATAATGAAGCTTATGCACATGCTTAGCTGACATTGAAGACCATGAGAGACATTTATAAACTCATCAAAGAGCTCGACGAGCTAGCAACATGATTGAACAATTTTAGAACTTGCTTTTATTATACATATTGAGATCACATTTGTTAAACGAGAAACACTGAAATGATAAATGTTGGGACCCGATCTCGAAACCGGATCCCAACCGAAAAAGCGGAAATACAAATCAAAATTTTAACAAAAGCAAACGAAGGAAGGAAAATGGAAAGACAAAACGGAAACAAAGAGGTGGAATCATATTGGAAATGAAATCGAAATCGGAAGGTGAAATCAAAGTATACAAATACGAAATCGAATACATATCAAATCTGAACGGAAACAAAAACGAATACACCGGAGCAAATCAAATACTGAGATAAAACAAAAACTGATTCAAATCGAATCGAAACGAAAGCAAAAGGTGGATCAAAGCGAAAGGCGAAACGAACTAAACAAATAATCGAATCGGAATCAAACAAAAGGTGCAAACAAATGAAAGCGAATTGAATACGAATTTTCGACATCCGAAAACATACACTTTAGAAAAACTATCGCGTTGGAAACCTAAAAACTAATCCAATCCGTAACGGTAAAATTTTTTTCTTTTCTTTCTTATTCATTTCTTTCATCTTTATTCGATCTCATTCAAAATCAAAAAAAATAATTCCCACTTTTGGAAATTTATCCTCAATCCAACAATTCAATTCATAATATTCCTCTAATTCATCATTTCTCATCTTGTTGACAAAATCATAAATCTCATTCTTATCTTTCTTTTGTCATAAAAATTTCGGCAGCATAACGGCTGCATTTTAACTAACCCAAACCTGGAAAGGGTTTAAAAATTCACTTCAATAAACCAACTCAATCACATAATCATCACAATCCTCGGACCTCCCATCCGAAAACTCAGTATAAACAAACGCAATCCAATTTCTAAACCACTTCAAGTCATTTTCCATATCCAATTCGTGTTCATCACATTCATAATCATATATAATCTCCATTTATATCCAATTACATAACATATATCATAACCATACCCAATTTCATAATTCATCTCATCCATAGCTCAATCAACAATCATATCTCAATTCTATAAACAATTCTTATTCATAATCATACACACATCCCAACCATAACAAAATCCAAATACACAATTCAAGATTCATATACATCATACTCACTATTTACCAATTTCATAAATCACATACATTCTGAAATGACTGCTTTTCATACATTAAAGGGGCAAATCAAGCCTTATACAGATAGATACAAAAGTCCCACATACATAAAACACAAAACAAACGAAATCGAACATAAGTCTTAACATTTTTCCATCCGATCTCCTGCTCGAAACCTAGAGATGGGGATGAAAGGGGGGTGAGCAGAAAGCTCGTGGATAATATGTTTATAAATTGAAAGATAAGCGAAAACATTTAACAAAACCTTTTTCTCATTTATTTTAAAAGTTTCGCGGTAAAAAATTTGGCAAATTTCTTATTTCTCAAACTTTTAAAATCATTGATAAATTCTCACATTCTTCACATTTTACAAATTTCATGAACAAACTCAAAAACATGGATGCACACAGGTATAAACAAAATCAAAAACACATAACATATCAAAATGGTTTGGTTTGGTCCAAAACAGAACGTACTGCACATTCCCGCATAACGGTCCTGTGCAGCCGTGAACGGAATGTACTACACCTTCCCGCATAGCGGTCCGGTGTAGCCGTGACTTATGGGAGTCCAAAATCGAAACTGTTGGATCCCATTTCCGGAACCCAACTTCTTACACTTAACACTAGTAACCCCACTGCTTAAACTTAACAAGATCTTTCATAACCACTCTTGAAGCGGAATAAAAATCGAAAAACCAAAGCGAATGAAACGAAACAAATGCGAAGCTAATAGAATCAAATCCAAATGAAATCAATGATTCAAATCGAACGTAAATGCGGAAAACATATACGAAGCGATTTCGAATCAGATTATCGAATAACAAACCAGCGAAGCAGATACGGATCGAATCGAATACAAATGAAACCGAAATTGACATCCGATGTGAATATCTTAATCATAGCGTTGGTAACCCTGGACTATTCCTATCTGAAACGGATCAATGCCGGGTAAATTTTTTTCCTCTTATTCGTTTCTTTCATCTGTCATATAAATCAAAACAATTTTCCCTCTTTGGAAACTTATCCTTCAACTCATACTAATTTCAAATTAAATGAATCTTCTTATTCATCACATTCTAATTCTTTACCATAACAATCTCATACTCATGTCAAATAAAATTCCTAAATTCATACACAAATTCCCTTATCCATATACTACTATATAGAAAATCCGACAGCATAACGGCTGCACTATCAAAAACCCAAACCTGCAAATAACTTAAATACACTTCTATCAATTCCAGACAGTTTCACATACATCAAATCCACCAGACCCTCCGCCCGGGATCTCAGCAGAAACGCAAACCTAAATTCTAAACCACTTCGAGTCATTTTCATATCAATTCATATTCATCACATTCAAATTCATATCCCATCATCCAGTACATTCATCCATATCCATACATATATATCCCAATTACATTCATAATTCAATTCACTTTATATACAAAACCAATTTGCACAATCCAAAACCAATACATTTCCAATTCCATAATTCAGGAGTCTTATACAATATCATAATCCAATATACATCATGAACTAAATGCTTACAATATTCTAATGGCATTTCAAGCCAACCATTTCCAATAATCTTAAACCAAATACATAAAGTACAAAACATGTACAAATACTGATATCTTGACGTCTTTCATCCAATCTCCTGCTTGAATACTTGGAGATAGGATGAAAGGGGGGGGGGGTGAGCTCGGAAGCTCGTGGATAACATGTTTATTTAACAAATGATAAGCAAAAATATTTTTAAACCTTAATTTCAGTTAATCGAAAACGGCGAAGATTTGTTTCTCAAGAACTTCTCAATTCCAAAATCTTTCATAAACATTCACAAATAGTTTTGCAAAACTCTCATAGTGGAAATCCCAATTTCTCATTTGTCGCAATATCAAACCATTTTAAACATGAAATGCTTCACATCTAAATGCAGCACATTTAAACAAAGTAAAAACATATAACACATCAATTGGTTTGGGTCGGTCCATAAAACAGGATGTACTGTACATTTTCGCAAAGCGGTCCTGTGCAGCCGTGAAACACATGGGGAGTCCGAAAACGGAGCTCTTATGCCACTAGCGGGCAGCCGGGCGAAGGCTTTAAAAAAAATGAGATCAGTGCACTGACTCCATATGAAGGACCTAACCAAACCCATATAACACATATGCATGTATGAAAAACTAAATGCCCGAAGGCATACTTTGAAATCGAACCTTTCATGCCATCACAAATTCAACCTAATGTCAATCATTCACAATATCACACAAATTCACATAATCAACTTACCAATCAATTTAACACAATGAATGCAATAAGTATTTCATCTATTTCAATTTACTCAAAATCCCATTGAATACAATTCAAGTCATTTATGGACAATTTTTCGAAACAATGGTAGAATTTTTCGTAAATTCTTTGTAAACAATGACTTTAACACTTTATAAATCATTTCAAAAGCAATTGATTCAATCATTGGTAAGATAATAGCTTATAAAACCAACACTTATAATTAGCTCATAATTTGAAAAATAAACATATCACCTACCTTTTTATCCATGCTTGGAGCTAGGTTAGAACTTCAATCCCTCCATTCCTTTCTTGAATTTGCCCCAATTCAAACCACAAACCCTAATTAAATCAACATCCAAAATTAAACATAACCCAATGCATAATCACTTAAATTAACTTCATAATTAACAAACCCATATCCATATTAAGCCAGATCAACTAAAAAACTCACTAAAAACTCAAAGATCAAAACCATCTCTTACCTTTTATCTTCTTCATTTTCGAAAATTATTTTGGCTCAAGATGAAGCTCTCTTCTCCTTCCCTCTTTTTCATTCATGAATCAATGAAAATCTAAACTTGAAACCCTCAAAAATCCAAAACCCTATCTCTTCTTCCTCCTTCTCCTTCTTCTCCACGATTTCTCCCACTTCTCTCCTCTTTCTTTGTTTCTTTCTCTAATTTTCGTATCTTGCTTCCTTCTAAACGACATCTCCCCCTTTTATACATGCCATGTCATTAAAATGGGTGTCAAAGACCCAATTGCCCCTCCTCATATGCCTATAAACTTTCATCTTTAAGTTAACTTCCAAAACTGCCCCTGAACATTTCTTTAAGTCATGCTCACTTGCGGACATATTTCGCACTATCAATTTGAAAGAATTTGCTAAAACTTCCTTCTAGAAAGTTGTTCCTTATTGTCTTAATTTCATAATGCCACAAGAATCATCCAAGTTCGAGCACTGCATCAAAAGTTATAGTCCAAACATGTTGGACATATCATTCTACTAACACATTTTCTAGCAATTCACTTCCTTCCACAAATTGGTATTCTTAAAGGCTAAATTGAAATTTCATTTCTTCATATGACTTGTAGCACCATGTCTTAATTTTATTTATTCTCAAACATCGCTTCAATCGGATCTCCATAAATCCCGAATTTTGCAAAATACTAAACTATGTTCAGAAACTTTCCTGTCTCACTTTGATTCAAATAATCTTGCTCAATTACATCTCTAAAATTCATAAATTTCATATAAATGAAATTCATTGTCTTAGAAATCCAACTCTTCAAGAACCAAGTCGTTCTGATGTCGGACGGAAAAGATATAAACAAAAGATTTAACAATGTCGGATGAGCAAGGAAAATAGCAAGCTCAGAATGAGACAAATCATTCTAATTATCATATGATTCAATCAAACTATTTCAATTCAACTCCAATTGATACAAATTTTCATGGAGATAAGGATACATGTGTTAGGAATTCAATACTTTAAGAATCGCCTCAATCCGAGGTCGGATGAGTGAGTTATGATCAAAACAATTCAACATGTTCAGACCCTAAATCAATTTGAAACTCTTTTGGAGAAAATGCCATAACTTTCAATCTAGAAGTCGGATTGATTTCTTTATTAGACCATTAGAAAGTATACTTCTATATATACAATTATTATTAAGACCACAAAATCAGATTCTGCCTCTAAAATGGTCAAAATCGCGTTTTTCACCAGTTGACCCGTGGTTGTCCGTTAAACGGACATGCATGTCCGTTTAACGGACACATACGGCCCAAAATGTACCAATTCATCCGATAATGTTCGTTAAACGGACATCCATGTCCATCTAACGGACATGAGCAAAGGAAGGGGTCCTTTTGACCCGAGGCTGTCCGTTAAACGGACTCCCATGTCCGTTTAACGGACATGCGGTTTCCAAAACCTCTACAACCTTTTTCCAATGTTTCTCACATCCTAGCTAACATCATATACACTTATAATCTTCATATATTTACTTATTCAAAGACCTAAACACTTCATAACAATTAAAGCAACAAATTCAATTCATGAACTTCTCAAATCTCAACTAACTTTGTTCATCAAAACCACAATTTTCAAACATTCATCAAAGCTGTCACTAACATCAATCTTATATAATATCATAACTTGTATCAACTATAACTCTTAACTCTGATCTCGAAAACTTGCATACTTGATCTCTTTGGAAAGATAAAAGAGCAAACTACAACTTCAAAGAAGGCAACTTTAGCCAATTCTATTTCCATCATTCCTTAATTTCCTTTGAATCAGCATATATATTTAACATTCATCCTAACTTCACTTTCTTAATTGCACATCCTTTATAACAATTCAACTATCATTTGGAATTTATCCAAATCTCATCCTCAATTCATATGATTTCTTACATTTAATAGCATTATGTCATTCACCAAAATCCTCTCTTGCTTTTGCTTAATATCTTGCATATATAACCATAGTTCATACTTAAGGTTCCTCAACTCATCATCTTTACATAAATCACATTTTCTCATCTATAACACAAATTATATACAAAAATACTCATTTACTTTCATTTTCATATTTCAAATTTTTGCTTCAAGGTTCGGGGTCCAACAAAATAGCTCTTGATGATTTGAAAAAAAAATGATCTTTCTATTGACCTATACTTCCAGAAATTCAAAGAACTTACGGATACTTTGTTGGCTATTGGCCAACCTTAAACTGAAAGGGAACAAGTGCATTGCCTCCTTCGTGGTTTACCCATAAGCTATGAATCTCTCATCACTATTAACTCCAACTAGAAAATTGCACCAACGTTTGCAAAATCATGGACGATGCTTCTGTGTCATGAACAGTAACGAAGCCAGAAATTTAATATAGGAGGGCCCAAATATTAATTTTTTAAATTTTGGGGGGCCTAATACACCACTGACCCTTAAATAACTCCGTTTATATATATATATATACATATATATATACATACACACATACACACACACACACACACACACACTCACACATATATACATATATGTATATATATATATATGTATATTAAAAATAATTTTTTAAAAAAACCTTGGGGGGCCCAGTGGTGTAGCTCCGTTGTTGGTCATAAAGCTCGACTTGAACATCTTGACTCCGTCAACTCACCTCCCTCAAATCAGATTGCTCTTGTTACATCTCAATCGTCCTTTTCTACTGGAAATAGTTGTGTATCTTCTTTCTTGCGTAGTGGCAGTTGTGGGGGTAATCGTTGGCGTAATGGTGGTCGTAGTGGCCGTGGCAAAAATGGTCGAGGTCAGTACTCCTCCTTCTTTAATTCTAGATTTAAGTCATCATAGTGGTCTCCTGCTCCTGGCAGAAGTCATGACATTCTTGGTCCATCTCCTTTATTTCCTACTCCTAGATCTTCATCTTACTTTCATGAGACTTGCTTCTTGTATGGACTCCCTAGCCATATAGCTGCTACTTGTCCTCATCGCAACACCAGCGCACCTCTCTCTAATCAATTTGTAGGCTTATCGGTCTCTGATTCTTTTGATCCTTGTACTACATGGACACAGGGGCAATAACTCATATGGTCAATGACTCTGGTATGGACTCATCCTTCTCTCCTTACTACGGGTATGAATGTATAATTATGGGTGATGTTTCGATTCTTTCTGTCATTACATTGGTGATAGACAACTTCACTGCTTTAATCATACTTTATACTTTCATCGCACTCTACATGTTCCTAGTTTAGCTAAGAATTTAATATCTGTTAGACAATTTGCATTTGACAACAATTGTTTCTTTGAATTTCATGCCTAGGATTTTGTTATCAAGTATGCAAAGACAGGGCAGGAGATTCTTTGTTACCCCAGTGACAGCCCACTCTACCCCAGGTTTGCATCCTCACCAAGCTCAACTAGACATCACGCCTTGCAGTCTTCATCATTTGATATTTGGCATATTCGTCTGGGTCATCCATATGTCAATGTTCTTCGAGTCTGACTTCCTCATTTAGGCTTTTCATTCAATAAACGAGATAGACACTACTGTTCCACTTGTCTCGATTCTAAGGCCTGTCATTTACCCTTTTTTGATCGAACCACTTTCAGTATGATTTCTGTGGAATTAATTCACTGTGATGTGTGGACATCACCACTTTCTTTTGTCACTGGCTATAAATATTATATTTTTTGGATAATTACTCTTGTTTCAGCTGGCTTTATTCGATGAGACATAAATCTGATTCACTATAGTGCTTTGTTACTTTTAAGCAAAATGTTGAACGCTTATGTTCCACCACTATTAAGTTTTTTCACTCAGACAATGGTGGTGAATTTATCAGTCACCATTTTCATTAGTATCTTGCTTCCTATGGCATTTTCTTTCTATCTTCACAAGAATGGTGTTGCTGAATGCAAACACTGACATATCTTTGAAATGGGAAAAACCATGCTTCATCATTCGGGTGCTCTGTTATCTCTATAGGTCGAAGCCTTTCAAATTGTCATCTATACCATCAATCGTCCATCAACACCTGTATTACAAAATCTCTCTCCCTTCTCTATTTTATTTCAACGATCACCTGATTATTCCTTTTTGAAAGTATTCGGTTGCCTCTGTTTTCCTTTAATACAGATATGAAACAAATTAGAACAAAGGTCTACCTTTGTGTTTTCTTAGGTTATAGCCCACATTAAAAAGGGTATCGATGTCTTAGCTTTGCCTATGGTCAAGTTTTTATCAACCATCATGTTCAATTTATTGAAACTTCCTTTCCCTACTTAGACAAACAACCTCCAACCACCTCATAACCCATCCTGAAACCATCTAAATGACGATCAACTCACTCCATAACACTCATTCCTATAGTTGCGCTACCACACCCTTCTCCATCCCCAACACCCACACCTTCTTCTCCATAACCCATAATACAGTTACCAACAAATCCAACACCCACATCTTCTTTTCCAAAGCCCACTGTACAGTTACCCACAAATCTTATTCCCATTACCCTATCAACTCATCCAATGATCACAAGAGGTAAAGCCGACATTTAAAAACCTAAGCAGCATCTCTCTCTTCTTAACTTTGTGTCATAACTGCCTCTCAATCACAATATCGTATCTGTCAATTCCAATAACCCAGTAAAACCCATCACTCTTCTTTGTCCTGTGATTTCATTAAAAAAGTCCCCTCCTTCTCTATATGACACTATTTCGGTCATCACTACTTCCCTCTACCCACATAACCCATACAGTGTCATCTCTACCCACCATTCATCACCTCTATCCAGCATTGTTTTGACTGAACCTACCACTATTAAGGACGCACTCACCTACCCACACTGGAAAATAGCAATGGTAGATGAATTCAACGCCTTAATCGCCAACTCTACATGTAACTTGATACCACAAAAACTAGATATGAACATTATAGGTTGCAAATGGATCTTTCGCGTAAAGCACAAAGCGGATGGCAGCATAGATCGATATAAGGCACATTTGGTAGCAAAGGGCTATAATCAACGTGAATGAGTTGACTTCTCAGATACTTTCAGTCCGATTGTGCGTCTCGCCACTATTCAACTTCTTCTCACACATGCCTTCACCAACAACTGGCCCATTAAACAATTAAATGTCAAGAGCGTGTTTCTAAATGGGAAATTAACATAAGATGTATATATGTTACAACTCCTGGGATTTCATCACTCTCAGTATTTCAACCATGTGTGCAAACTCAAAAAGGCTATCTACGATTTGAAATAGGCTCCATAAGTATGGTTTCAAAAGTTTAGCCAGTTCCTAATCACGATGTGATTCTCCACTTGCAAATCAGATAGCTCAATGTCCCTCTACCATCATCATGGCTTCAATTAAATCTCCTTTTCTATGCTGACAATATCATCATCACTGGTTCTCAAGATGGGTTCTTACAATCATTCATTGATCAGCTTAAGCAACAATTTGCTATGATCGATCTTGATAATCTCTATTATTTTATTAGTATCCAGGTCACTCGCTCTTCCATTGACATTTTCCTCAACCAAAGGCATTATGTGGAATCAGTATCTGAGCACGAAGCTCGTTTCACTCATTGTTGACTACTCTGGTCACAACTCCCATTATCTTTCATGTATTCATGCAGTGGAATGTCTTATGCATATTTGCATGCATTCAGTCAATCATAATTACTATCATCGGACCGTAGTCCGGCATTCG
>JANTNU010000008.1:9145694-9158533 GCA_024752395.1 Erythroxylum havanense | reverse complement strand
TTGTGAACATGGGCTCAAGTTCCTTACTGTTTATGTCGCGTTAATGAATGTTTTATACTGAGTGATGTAGCACGCCATCCTCGCGGGGCACAGACCTGGATATCACCGTCGATGTCGGGTTCGGGTCGTGCGGGAGTGGGGTGTTACACTACAAATGCTGGACTGTCATCCGGTTACCACACCGATGACCAGCACCAAATTATCCACTGCAGATGGCGATCCCCGTCCAGTCCTTCATGGTTTTGCAATATTGTTAGTGCACTCCAATACCTCACTATTACCTGTCTAGACGTATCATTTGTCGTCATTTCCATTTGCTAATTCCTATATAACCCAAACACCACTCACCTCAAAGATGCAAAATGTATCCTTCATAATGTAAAAGGTACACTTGACTATGGTCTCTATCTTCTAAGGTTATCTAATCGTGATCTAATTGCCTATGCGAAGGTAAGTAGGGCAGGATGCCCAGATACAAGGCAGTCCACCTCTGGTGTAGCTATTTTCTATGGTAGTGCCCTGATCTCGTGGTTTTCCAAGAAGCAACAAACAGTTCCCACAGTAGCACTAAGGCTAAATACCGAGCAATTGCTCAAGCTGTTGCTGAAGTACAGAGGATCCAAAACATCTTACAGGAGCTTGGAATTCTCCCAAAAATTCCTCCAACTCTGCTATGTGATAATGTCAGTACAATTTACCTCGTTGCCAATCCCCTCTATCATGGACGCACCAAACATTTGGATTTAGATTTTTACTTTGTCAGGGAGAAAGTTTCTAGTGGAGCCCTCCGAATTGGCTACATTCCCACTTGTTAGGATATATGTTATATATCTAAGTAATTAGTTTTTGCATTCTTTATTAATTGGACCTATAAAATATTAATTGGATAATAATAGCTAACCAGTAATGCTTTTTGACTTGGATTTAAAAGCTATATGGATAATCTTCTAGTTGAGAAAGAATCCCATCTTAGATTGAAGTCTATCTTGAGAGGGGGTGTGATACATCACGTGTATGTGAAGTTTGTGTGGATTGCTGGAAGTTTTGGGATGATTTTGCATTGATTTATTTTTGTGAATAGGTCTACCTATTTGAAACTTCTATAGGACCATGATATAGTACACGAGAAGATCGATCTAGTCCATTCTTTGAACAAAGTTTAAACAGTTCTTGAACGTTGCAAGCCTAGCTTTGTAAGGACTGGAGTTCACTAAAGGAGTCGGGTCACTGAAAAAGCAATGATCTCTTTGTTCTACCTGGCTTTCTTTCTCAATCTTTCAGAAGATAGGCTCATCCTTCCACTGCCACACACTCTTAGATACTTCAAGATCAACACAACCCAGGTACACATACTTATGATTTTATCTTGCAAATGAATTGTGCAAATTTTGTGGCACATCTATACAGACTTCTTAGATCTGTTCTTGTCCTTCTCTTTTTCAGTGTTACTTTTGCTTTTGTGGGTTTTTTCTTTCATTTTTGTGCTTGTTCCAGATCTTCATTGTAATTTTGTGTTCAAAGATTGTTCCTTTTATTGGTTTCGCCTCTTGAATTTGCTTTGTTTCGATCGCGTTGTGTTTTATTTTGGTGGGTTTGGTTTGATTTTTAGAGATCTAAAGTTATGTATCTGGGTCTATATTGTACGAGTCTTCCTCTTTCGTTTGTTGCATTGCACAGTGAGGTTATGTAGTTTCCGGGATTCGAGTTGTTGTTTCCTGTCGAATTTCGTCTTGTTTTTTGCAGGCATTTTAAAAGTTGCAATTTTTATGTTCTTGTAAAGGAAAGTTACAATCTTTATCAGGCCTGTGAAGGTCGCCTTCCAATTCTCTACTTTGATTTTTTTGCTGTTTTTACTCATGAAAAACTCGAGTAAATGCTTCTTTTAATCGACTATTGGCTATATTCTCTTAAATGGATATTTTTAACTGAAAATGTTATTTGGCTTTCAGCACTTGTGAGATGATAAGGCATCCAAATACCGGATTAGATTCTAGGCTTTATTTAGTTTCAGTTATTGATATTTATTGGTAGGATAAGTTTACCCTATCAGGATAAGTTACATATCTCCTCTTCTCTCGACAGTGGCAACTCTTCTCCTAACGGGATACTACAATAGGAAATTAGTCACCGACGCCACTATCATTCATTGCCAATGGGCCCACGATCATCGACCCAGGGATGTGTTTACCTATTCCCCAACTGCTTTTTGTGGTCCTTTAAGTGAGAATAAACTCATCAGTGAATGCCAGCTGTGTGTGGAGGTAAGGGTGGCAACTCCTACTTACCTTATATTTAATTTTGATATTTCAGTTTCGAGTAATTATTTGTTGTTATTTATAGTTTGTAGTGTTTGTTAAATTATCTTTCCCATGTCATCTGTGTGGTATGAAGCTCGTGGTTTAGACTTTTGTTGAGGTTGCAACCAGGGTCAGTTACATTCTTCTTTTTTCTTGTTTTTCTGAATATTTCCCTTGACTTCTTCTGCAAATATGGACTAGGTGTGTTGATTTACTGAACTAGATAGCGAGGGAACATTGTATAGGGCGTTGTTTCTAGTACTACTTTAGTTAATCACGTATTCGTTATCTCGGTTGGCTTTTTCGTGCCCCTTGACAAGTCTATTGCTGTAAAAAAAAAAACTATCAATCTTTTCCTATTGCTTCATGTACTACACCGCACAAAAGTCGTGCGCGACTTCCTTTACAAGACAATGATTTTATTTTCTTGGTTATAACATATTTTTTAAAGTAATATTTTTATTTACTTATTTACCTTTTAACCTGCACCACTCTTTTATTATCGCATCTATATAAGAGTTTACTAAAAACAGCCTTTTTACTATAGTAAGGTTATGTACTATCAGACCTCCTTAGACCTCGCTTTATTGTGGGGCTTCGAACTAGATGTAATAATAATTAAGATGATGAAGATAAAGGCAAGTTCTCTTGCGTGTGTGCCAAGGGATTTTGCTAGTTAATGTCGTGTATGTCTCTATCATATAGCAGAAGTGAATCTCGTGTACGAGTATTATTAAGTATGCAGTGGGTGTTAAATACATATGGAATAAAAATGCAGTTGATGTGGGATATATGTTCTGATTTTATATACATTGTGCGTTAACATGTGATTTTTGAGATTCACCCTTAGGAGTTTGTAAGTGAAATATACATGGTGTGTGTAGTGTTTTATATGGTTTAATTAGAGTTGTTGAAGTTAGACAATATGTGTGATTTCTTGGCTGCATCATTCTTCGTTGACTCAATAATTATTAATTAATTTCTTTATAAGATTTAAGAATAATCCACTTATTTTAAAAATGATGATAATAAAAAAACTTTTTTTATAAGATTTAAGAATTAGGGGTTCCTACAAGAAAAAAAGAATGGAAAGAAAATTGTTTCTTATGGTTACGAATGTTAATGTCACTCCAAAATCCTAATCCTCCTGGGCAATGAAGCAGGGATGACCCAGTAAAAACAGATGTGATACTACTTTTTCATGTCACTGTGGTTAGACTTGGATGTTGGATCATTTCGGGCTTGATTGTATTGTATTGTATTGTATTGTGTAGGTTTTTTCTTAAGGGGAGCACAGGATAAGGTGATGATGAGAAGAAATGTCGTGTCCATGTTGAAAGAAAAGAGAACGAAAATAAGAAGAAGGAATATCATGCATGCAGATCTACGTGTCAACAATGTTGCATTACTATCTTCCAAGCGTCTCACATGAGTCCAACGCTGTTTTGGCTGATTTAAGCCGTAACACCTCCACTTCTCATCCATGCAACAAACCACCATCAACTCTCTCTCTGTCTCTCTTCAAAACAACTAAAGGTATCATCCATTCAGATTAAGTGAGAAATTTCACAGTTCTACTATATCCATATACAGAAGAAGAAGAAAAAGAAAGGGGTTACTCAGAAACCAAGACCAAGATGCCACCTCGAAGTTATGCTTTTGGGAGGGCGCATGAGGCCACTCACCCTGACTCCATGAGAGCTGCTCTGGCAGAATTCGTGTCCACTTTCATATTTGTCTTTGCAGGGGAAGGCTCTGTTCTTGCTCTTGGTAGTATATCAATCAGATTTTAATATTTCCCGTGTGCATATAATCGCCTTTCCTTCTACTCAGAATTATGATGGCATGTGTTGGTCAAATATGCAGACAAGTTGTACAAGGAAGGTGGACCACCTGCAACTAAGCTTGTAACGGTAGCGCTTGCGCATGGATTGGCATTGTTTGCAGCGGTGGCAGCCAGCATTAACATATCGGGCGGACATGTCAACCCAGCAGTTACCTTTGGTTCTCTTGTTGGAGGAAGGATTTCAGTTGTCCGAGCTTTCTTATACTGGGTTGCTCAGCTTCTTGGTGCTATAGTAGCTTCTCTCTTGTTGAAGCTTGACACCAATGGCATGGTAAGAAAGCATCATATAGCAAATGGCTTGACGTCATATGCTTATGTAACTTCTTCTTCAATCAGTTTGCATTGTGGTGTTGGTTTTGGCAGAGACCAGTGGGGTTCCACGTGGCATCTGGGGTTAGTGAGATACATGGACTGCTTCTGGAGATTGCAATGACTTTTGGGCTGGTTTACACCGTCTATGCAACAGCGATAGATCCCAAGAGAGGTAGCCTTGGGATCATTGCACCTCTGGCAATCGGGTTCATAGTAGGAGCAAATATATTAGTGGGTGGGCCATTTGATGGAGCCTCGATGAACCCAGCAAGAGCTTTTGGTCCTGCGCTTGTTGGATGGAGATGGAGGAACCACTGGATATATTGGGCTGGTCCATTTATTGGAGGTGGCTTGGCTGCCCTCATCTATGAATTCATGATCATTCCAAGAGAGCCTCCTCACCACACCCACCAGCCCTTAGCGCCTGAAGATTATTAGTCCCCGTCTCATCAAATTGCACACGTTCGTGTGTCCCATCCTTATCTTGTCTTGTATCTTAATGTTTTGTTTTTGTATGCAAATCAGTTCCTCCTTTTGATTCCATGCCTGTGTGTCTGGAAAGTAGAGACGCTTGTGAGTGTCTGTTTATTTCCTCGAGAGTTGCCTTGGCTCTTTTGCAATGATGGTGAAAATTCACAAATAAAAAATTATAAATTATGTCATCTTCTTTCTTCAGTCCATTTACCTGCTGCTTGTTGAGTTGCTTATAAGCATAAAGAAACATAGGGTGTTAGCTAAGATCAGAATGCAATTTACAACAATGCCCAATGTATCTTGTACGTTCTGGCATAGTTACATGCCAGGGAGTAGCATGTTTATGCTGCAATACTGAATTCTTGCCATCCACCCATATGACCCTGTATAAAATCTTGCCAAAAGGAAAGGAAAAGAGTTGAGCTTCGACTCCAAAGTAATTTCTTAAACGCAGAGATTTGTGTATTGAGTAGAGCAACCAATTAGTCATATTAAGAATATGGTGATTGTGTTTACTAGCTATAAACGCTTATAAAATCTAGCCACCCAGGGAGCAAGTTCAGTGTTATGAGGTGCTCTTGGATTGGAGGCATAATAATCAGACCAATAGCATGGAGAAAGCCTATCAGCAAGTTTTCCATCAGAATAAACACAAAATGGCAGCCAATTCTCTCCTCCATTCATCCTCCTCTTTCTTTCTCTTGGATAAGCTAATGGTGCCTGGATGTACCTGTTTTGATAACACATAGATTCAGATCCTGCGTAGAAGTACTATAAAACCCAACTTAGCATCCATATAATGCAATCTGCTAAGTCTCTTCCAAAATTTAATTTCAGATTTCCCATCAATGAAATGGTCCATACTCTACTCTACTCGTGTATTTCCTCATCGTACAACATGTTTTCTCTTACAGAAACAACAAAGCATCTTCCTCATATCCGTATGCTACAACATTTATCCCGTTACTCAACGCTAAAGTATATTCTTCCCACAACATAGATTCTGTGTCTACATGTTTTCAGAAAACTAGTTAAACTCCAACTAATAACTCTCCGCCCTATTTCTTTTCTTGTTTCAGCGCCACAAGACACTAGCCACCTTAACAATGGTAAGTCGTGTGAAAGACATGAATATACCTGATACCATCAAGCACAGCGTCCCAACAAAAATGCGTATGACCAAATACATGGCAAGCAGAAGCACTCCCCTCAGTTCCATGTATTGATCTTAGTCGAACCTCAAGAAAATCTGAACCAATGATTTTTGGAAGATTTGGATAAAACAACATCCTCTTTTCTGGGCATAGTTCTTGTCTGTGTCAAGAGGAAAATGATGAATAATCAGAATCACCAGCTTGTGATTCCTCGAAAATGTACTACAAATGTTAACTAATGACTAATAGAATTTTGTACTGGAACTCCCTATAGTAAATATACATAATTCTTTTGTAATCATATATTTCCAGTTTCCTATAGTGATGTGTCCCCTTTTATAATGGATTATTCTCCCCTTACTTCACTGTCCATGCCGTTATCTGCGTGCTCTTTGATCATTAACATAGCAGTTAAGGTGCGTATATACTTACTCCTACAATATGATAAAAATTAAGTAAAAGGAGAAAATGCTTAACCTACTATGATATGAAATTCTTGGATGAAAAATATGAGAAGAACAAATACAGAAAACGAAAATAATCCCTGACTAATAATGGAAGCAATGGAATAGCACACACAAAAACATTTCAAGAAGGCGCTAGTAAGGAGTAGATCAAACCCAAAATTGAAGCCAACAAACCTAGGAACAAAGTGCGAGAATGTTATAATTTGACTGCATGCTCTCTGTATCAGCTTGATTTCATTCTCATTTACTTCATTCATTGCGTCAAAGTACAAAGCAAGGGACATATCTCCATTAGAAAGCATTCCAGGCCACTTGCATGCATGAAAATCCTTGCAAGCCTAAACATACAACATTCCAGACTTTAGAAATCAGGCATTATTGTCCTATTTAACTTGAGATAAACAAAATCTGTAAGGACAAGCATCTAACGAGCATAATGATTAAATAACGGGAAATTAGTACTGATAGAAACTTTGGTTAATTACCACACCAACTAGAAAATTCAATTGTTGGTCACCAAAGAGGTCCAAGTAAACCACCAAATCAGCCAGTTCTGGTCAAACGGGTTAGAGTGATCAACCTGGACTCGTCCAATTGGAAAATCAAATCTAAAAATGCACATACTTATTTGTTGAGCAACATTGTTTTGCAATCCAAGATATCATCAGTTTAATCTCGGGATAACCTTATTGACCATTTACAAATTAGCTTATCAAATATGAAAATACTAGAACTAAATTAGCCTTGTCACAAGATTGACAGATAAAGTATAATAGAATTGCTACTGATGGTTACACTACTAGAAAAGATTAACCTAGATCAGCTTGAGCCGGTTTTGCCCTAGGAAGTAGCCACAAAAAAGTGCACAAGAAAGAAAACCTCAAAAAAAAAAAAGGAAGCCTTTGTAATCACTGTCTGCATTTGCAAGTGTTAAATCTCTGGAAAAAGAAAACAGAGGAATAACAACAGGTATAATAGCTTTTTTTCCCCTCCTATTATTCTGCTATGATAATCCAGTCCTTAACAATGGGCAAACAACTGATTATGTTTGGCTTGTTTTGTGCGCATAATTACTACCACATATTCATTCACTTGAAAACGGGAGGGAAAATAATTCTAGGAAACTTCGACCACAAAAATAAGTGTATCCACAATGCATCCAAATTCAGAAATGCACACATTAAAATATACTAGAATCACAAGAAAGTAATAATAAATGGAGAACTTTCATGCTTTCTGGCTGATATGTACGACTCATTGTTCTTGAGCATGAGGTCAGAGATCCAGGAAGTAATTCAAAATAGTTCAACATTTTCATCCTTATATTATAAACCGTGGTAGTGTGAATATAATGAGGGCTGGATGCTTTAGCTAGTTCATCTTTAATTTGTTATGTAAAGGGAAAAAAATTGAAATTAAGTGATGAAAGCCAAATCTTATAGAAGAGACAACCTAAACACAGTGAAATTCAAATAGGGTTAAATTTATTTTTCTTATGCCAAGCAAAATGACCATAACAGATGGAAACAGTTTTTCGGAACTTGAGAACCAAAAATGGGAACTTGGATAAAGGAAAGGGTAAGAGATGGAGAGGTAAAATCTAAGACTAGGCTGTTGATTGAAAAGACATTATTATCTGAGAAGCAATGAAAACACCATTTATGTGGGTTACTTAAATGTTAATAAAGTCAGTACTGCTTTGAGCAAACTTAGTTCATATCTGTAATGATTGCGGTTAGATTAGTTAAGCAGATCAAACAACTGATCAACATGAAATAGTAATATAGGTTACTAACAAAGTAAAAGCTACCAACTTTACAGAATATAAAGCAAAACTAGCCCTATAGCTTGAGTGGTTCACAAAACCATGTTATATAGCTGATAGTTCAGTAAATTCTTATAAGACGTAAATAAGTAAATTACCATCTCCAAAGATGGAATTCGTACACCAGTAATGTCCATTTCTCTATCAAAACTCTGAAAAAACAGATACACACTGATTCAGAACAGTAAGAATATGCAAGCTTCCAACTTTCAACAGCTGCAATCAGAAATATGATAATAAAGGAGACTCAAAAATGATAAATCAATTACCTCATGGTACCAAGAAAACAGCGGTACAATTCCCAGGTTATCTATCACCATAGGTTTGGTCTCAACTCCAACTGCTCTGCATGCATCAAGCAATTTATCCAGCTTTTCAAGAGAATCAAGCTGAAAACATAGCCTCATCATTTATGTTCAGTGGGAAAACTTTCATCAGTGAAAACGCTTTACAAGTTTCAATCCTAAAACAAACAAAACAAGGCAATTATAGATACTTTTACATTGAAAAGGTTACAGCGTTCAAAGAAGGATTACAAAAGGTCGATCCTTACATATTGTTCTTTGTCCCTACGACACCACAGATCATGGTTTCCCGGAATGAAGAAAACATGTCCGAACCTATCTTTCAACAGAGACATAGTCAAGTGAAAATTTTGGTACGTCTCGGCAACGTCACCAGCGACAAGAAGGACATCGTTCTTGTGTGTAGTAGGGCATAAGCGGTTGACCCATGCCATGTTGTCAGGGTAGTCAGTATGCAAGTCTGAAATCGAAAAAACTCTGAAGCCAAAAGCATGTCCAAGAGGAGAAGGCAAGATGGAAGGCCTTGTAATGCAGCCAATGCTTGTGGGATTCCTCAATTTGAATGGAATATGTTTTGAACAACATGATGGGCGTTGGTTTAAGGTGAGGCAAGAGGGGAGAGACCTCACCACCATGTATAGATGAAGGTAGCAAATGGTTTGACCTGTGAGCAATTAGTTGATGAAAATGTTGTGTTTGTGACAGGCAAGAGCAAAACCATTTCCACGGGGAAAGGAACGGAAATGCCGAAAACAAGCTTTTGGTGCCACAATCAGCAAAGAGAAGGACCGAATCCTGAAAGCCCAGTCCAAATTTGATCGAGGACAAGAAAAAGTTTTAAAGCCTACTTTCTATTTTAATCAAAGTGCAAATTTATTTATTCACACATTTTTTATTAAATAAATCTCTAACTTACTTAATAATATCTTCTAAATTCAGATTTTAATTTAAAAGATGACTCTTTTAATT
The DNA here is from genome assembly GCA_024752395.1 of Erythroxylum havanense. Classification (NCBI taxonomy): domain Eukaryota; kingdom Viridiplantae; phylum Streptophyta; class Magnoliopsida; order Malpighiales; family Erythroxylaceae; genus Erythroxylum; species Erythroxylum havanense. The sequence continues at coordinate 9,148,884 of JANTNU010000008.1, read as the reverse complement.
ACGTAATTAATTAAAAATAATAACCTAATAATGTATTATGGTAAAAGAGTTTCAAGAGATTTAAAATTATGAAAAACTTCAATATGTCTTTTAACTTTAATTAAATGTAGAATATTAACTTTAATTTTTTTATCAAATAAACCTAATAATTTAATAATGTTGTAAAATAAATTTTCAACATATCATAAAACACTATGAATTTATAAATTTCGAAATGTAATATATTAAAATATTTAATATCAATCAATTATATATTTATATTTTCATAATCCTTCCAATAATATAAGTTAAATTTGATTATTCAATATCAAAATTTTATTTATATTTTTCATATTATATTTAAAATCATAATTTTCAATTTTTAAAAACAAATTCAAATATTGTTAATTTATGTAATTCAATCATGCAATATAATCTAGTGAAATAGATATTGGCTATAATTATCTACTAATATTATTACATTTAAATAATAACCTAAATTAATGCAAAATAAGATAAAAGATACGATCATCCCTTGTACTTTAAGAAATCTTAGAAAAACTCTACGATCTTTAAAATTTTCAAATAAATCCTTCTAATTTTTAGTTTTTTAATAAAAAATAAGGACGAAACACACACAATATGAACATTAAATGTAGATTAATTAAATGCTATTTATATGATAATTTAAATCAACTCTTAAAGTTAAATTGAAATAATTAAATGTCACCTTTAAGGGAAAAAATTTTTTAGGTAAAAAAGGTATGTTAGTTAGTTTGATGTCACCACTAGGTAATATTCAATATTTTGAATATAGCTTTTCATAGAAATATTGGTTTAAGGTATTAAAGAAGTAACAGAAAAAATAAGATAATTATCTAAAATTTATAAAAAAGATACTTAGGATTGATGGGGGATTGTTGATCAACCATTTTACCATAAAATAAGACTATGGTCAAGTATTAAGGAACATTGATCGACCATCCACAAGCTGAGATTTGTCATTAGGTGACAGTTTGGTATGTAAAAGTCTAGTTGGCTATAGTTGTTGGCACACAAAAGGGTATTAGAGCTTAAGTTTAAGATAAAACATGATCATAAGGTATAACAAGATGAGTAGAGGTAGATTTAAAAAGTGTGAAGTCAATTAATTATAGTTTTTTTTTGTAAAAATGCTTATTACTTTATCTTGTTCCTACTGTTGCACATTACTTAGTATTTTAAGTATAACTTTTAATAAAAATATCAATTTGAAGTGACATAAAATACTACAAAGACCTATAAGAATGTTCTTACATATCGAGATAAGGGTTGTAATTAGCTCAATCAGTGAAAGCATATATCAAAGGTGCCATTTTTCTTTTATACTTAGAGATAGGTTAGGCTGCAGGCTTCTAGCAATTGCAGTCAATCTAGTTTGCAATGTTGTTTTCTAATATAGCTCCTCCGGAGTCTTTTAATCTCCACCAAATAGATTAGAACTCCTCTCTTTCCATAGATTATTCAACACTATAGTCAAGCATATCTTGAACATCTTATAGCTAGTTCCATTCATTATCCTAAGAATTAATGCCAATTGTATTGTTCTTGGCTTATCGTTTGCGTAATAAGTAATGTTTAGCAGAGAAGTGATAATTTGATCCACACCTGTGAAGAATAGTTGCATCTAAGGTAGAGGTGGTTCATGTTCTCAGCCTGTGTTAGGTATAGTTCACAATAGTTGGATTTTCTTTCAAATATTGAGTGAATTTTGGATTTCTTATACAACTTACGTATTGATAAAATTGTAAAAAGATGTTAACCACGTGTCGTGAACATTTTCCGTGAAGTTTTCAAAAGATTGGAGCTCGTTTTGATCACAAAAACTGCTTCAAAAGTTAAGATGAAACTGAAATCAAATATTTACATTTTCTTCATTTTTACCCTTTCATGAATAATCCGAGACAAATAATAAGGTCTATACTATACGTTCCAGTAATTATATTGAATCATATTTTCTCCATGAAATGGTATGAGAGCATAAAATGCTATTTTGATGAAAATCCACTACGAGTTTTCTATTGGTTAAGACGAGTTTTGGTATAACCCCTATTTCGAATTGTGCATTTTAGATGCAAATTAGGGAATATTGGTCTTTTCTTTTTTTAATCCATGAGGAGCTCTTAAGTAAATGAACGAGGTTGGCAGCAGCAACAAGGTAAGAGCAAAAATAGGAAAAGTAATGTTAGGCGACGGCGACGGGCGACAGTTATGAGATTCCCATCTCAACTTGAGATGCACCTCACAAGCCCATCATTAGTTTCCTTCATTTTACCCAAATAGTATAATACCAAGAAAGAAAAAAGGAGTGAGAGGAGCGATCTGCGAGAGGTGCAGGCGTGAGTGAGAGATCCCTACCTCCAGATCTAATGACCCACCTCAATGCTATGAATAACGTGAGCTCTTTAACAACTCCATGGTGGCTATACCTTTTGTCTTAGCGAAATCCTCCGTTGGAGAATGTGAAAACCTCCCTCTCTAAAGACGAATTCCCAACTCTCAGTATAGAAGTTCTTTGAGGCTCCCCAGAGAGGCATCCTAATGCGTTCCCAACAGAGGTGGGTAAGGCTTCTACACATACAGATGTGTTAAGGCATAAACCGATAAATCAAGACTCCAACTTGAAGGCAGATACTATAATCATGAAGTGTAGTATAGGAGCATGGAAATTCAGGTCTCAGATTCAATGCAATCGGGATGCCTTGCGACACTTCCAAAATGTCACGAAGGATGTAATTTTAACCCTTCTCGTGGAACTCCTTAAAGCAGGAGTTAATTTATAGGCTTCTACATTGGTTAGGGTATTCTGGAATAAACAAATAGCTTTTTCAATTGTGAAAGATTGGGCAAAGACTCGATGGGGGAAGAAAAGCTTAGAGAAAGTCATGCTTCGAGATTGTGACTCATTCATCTTCAAGTTCAACTCTGCAGGCAACATTCCAGAAATATTGAAATAGGGGCCATCGCATGATAGTGGGCAGCCATTGTTCATCCAAAGATGGAGACTTGGATTCAAATTTAACAAAGGTAAAATAGAAACTATCCCTTTATGGGTCCTTTAGAATTTTGGAGTGTGGATTGTAGGAAAATCCCGAGGTGTTCATCACATGAACACAGTGCGGAATTTAAAATTTTGAGTCCCGGGACATTCCCGAAAGCCAGGATCCAAGTG
>JANTNU010000008.1:9085583-9124845 GCA_024752395.1 Erythroxylum havanense | reverse complement strand
CCTAATAAACAAGATTCACATGTGTCATATGATTCATAATCAAATGACCCTAAACTCCCACTCTTGTGGAGCTTAGCGATGCGTCTCTCATTTATAAAATAAGTCCTAATTTGTCAAACATACTGTTGGATTGCATATGGCCTGAGTATTCATAATACATTGCAGAAAAGATCATATAACAACGTGAAGTATAACCGAAAATTGTTGGACCCCGATCTTTGAGTGGAATTTAGAAATATTAAGTGAAATTAAATCAGTGGTTTTATATATGTATTGTGAAATAGATGTATTAATGCTTTGGGGAAATTCATGAGAAAAGAATGATTGGGTTTTGATAATTTTGATTATTGTGGAGATTTATATAGTTTATGAAAGTTAAAGTGAATGAGTTGATTGAAATGAGAGTTGAAAATCAAGAAATAAAGAGAAAAAGTGTGAAAAGTTGAAAAATTATGAAAGTTGACTTTGGGTATAGAATGTTTGACTTAGTTGACTTTTTGATTTAGGCAAAATTTGAGAAAGTGATCTTCATGAGACTTGTGGCTTATGTTGCAAGCTTTCTGTCGCCATAAAGTATGATATTTTTTGATATCGGAATTAAAAGTTATGATTTTCCGAAGTTAAGGTTATTTTACTTTGTCTTTGAAAATGCTCTTAAGTATAGGATTGTGTATATTATGCTTCAAGGTAAATTCTGGGATTGATGTGTTTTAAATTGAGTTAAGTAGTCTTAATGAAAGTTGTAGCTTGTTTTTCCATCTTTCTAACTCCATAAAGTATGCACTTTTTTGATATCGAGGTTAGAAGTTATGATCGATCGAAGTCTTGATGTTGTTTAGGTTTGATTTCTAGTGTAGAAACTTTTTTGTGACTTTTGACCATTATAGAGACTGATTTTGGCTTTAAGTTCTGCTTGAAAGTGGTAGTTTATGTTGTTATCTTTCCATTGTTATGGAAGAGTAAAGATGATGCTCGTCTGTTAGGGTATTCTCGCAGAACATTGATGTCGAAATTTGTATCAAAGGGATGGAAGGTTGGCGTCTTACAGGCTTTTATGGAGAACCAAATCGTAATAGAAGGGAAGAGGCTAGAATTTGCTTCGGAATCTCGCCACTAAATCGACTTTGCCTTGGGTTTCTATTGGGGATTTCAATGATATTCTCCATCAATCAGAAAAGCATGGAGGTAACCCTCAGCCAGATTGTCTCCTTCTAGGTTTTGAGGCTGCTGTTGTGGATAGTAATTTGGTTGATTTGGGACTGCATGGCTACGGCTTTACTTGGTCTCGTGGCAACGATGTTGAGGGTTTGATTGAGGAACGATTAGATTGTGCTTTGGCCTGTTCAAGATGGATTCAAAAGTTCCCCTATTATAAGGTGAGTAACTTGGATGTAACTTCCTCTGATCATTCTCCCATTTTTTCTGGATTCTATGGCTGTTTCATTTCAAGTGGGCGTTAAAAGATTCAAGTTCGAAAAGCTTGGTTAAAGGGACTCCCAATTTCTCTCTATGGTTGAAGATGTCTGGCGTCAAAATAAGGGACTTCCATTGCGGGACAAGTTGAAAGTTTGCAGTGACACTCTAGCAAGTTTGGGGAAGGAGATAACAAGGCAATTTAAGGAGAAGCTCACTAATTTAAAGGCTGATATGAAATGGGCTCGTAAAGGAGAGGGTGGGCTGTCTGATGTTGATTTTTGTCGGTTTCAAGAACTATATCATGAAACACTTCGACAGCAGGAAATCTTCTGGAAACAAAGGTCTAAAATGCTATGGCTTCAAGATGGGGATTCTAATTCAAAACTGTTTTATGCGGTTGCTTCTAAGAGGAGGAGGAAAAATCATATCACTCAATTAAAAGATTCCACAGGAGTGACTAGGGATTGGAATTCTGGATTGACTGATATTGTTGTGGATTACTTTAAGGATCTTTTTACAACAACTTAGGCAAGTGCAGGTAAAGTTGCTGCTACTCTTGTGCCAAAAGTTTATAAAGCTCATAATGATATGTTGTTAAAACCTTATACGACAGAGGAGGTAAAGAGTGCATTATTTAGTCTTCATCATGATAAAGCTCCTGGCATAGATAGGATAAACACGACATTCTACCAAAACTGTTGGACAATTGTAGGGGAGGACGTAATTTATGACTGCCTTCATTTTCTTTATAGCTGTTAACTACCTAAAGATTTGAATAAGATAGCCATTGTTTCAATTCCAAAGAAGAGTTCACCTAAGACTTTGGCAGATTTAAGGCCAATTGCTTTATGCAACACTTTGTATAAAGTAATAATGAAGATGATTGCCAGTAGATTGAAGCAAATCCTCCCTGGTTTGATCTCGGAAAACTAAAGTGCTTTTGTTCCAAATAGACTCATATTTGATAATTTCCTTGTAGCTTATAAGATTAACCATTTTCTTAAAAGAAAGACTCAGGGGGCTGAAGGTAAATTTGCTCTTAAGCTTGATATAAGCAAGGCGTATGATAGGATTGAGTGGCATTATTTAGAGGAAGTGCTAATCCATTTGGGTTTCCATATACAATAGGTTAGATTAGTCAAATTATGTGTTTGTTCTGCTCATTATTATGTGACTCATGAAGATAAATTGTTAGGGCTTATTTATCCTGAGCGAGGGTTGGGACAGGGCGATCCTCTCTCTTCTTATTTGTTTATATTATGTGCGGAGGGGCTATCATCTATGATCCGATCATATGAGAGTCGTGGAGTTATTCATGGATGTAAGGTTGCTGTAGGTGCTCCTTCTATCTCACATCTTTTCTTTGCCGATGATAGTTATATTTTCTTCTCTGTTAATCTTCGAGAGGCTGAAGGTATCAAGGATATTTTACATACTTATGAACTGGATTCGGGTTAGCTTGTGAATTTCAACAAGTCTTCTATTAGATTCAATTCCAACACTCCAAACCCTCAAAGCAATGTTATTTCTTCTTGTCTTTTTGTTGAATTAGGTTTTGTGGAAGCTGCTTATTTGGGTTTACCTTTTTTTTTTATTGGGAGGGACAAGAAGGAATTTTCTCCTTTATTGAGAAGAAGTTGTGGAAGCGAGTGCACGATTGGAATAAGACTTTTCTTTCTCGGGCTGGCTAAGAACTCCTTTTGAAATCTGTTACTCAATCTCTTCCTAACTATGCTATGATTGTTTTTAGATTGCCGGTGGGTGTTTGCAAGAAGGTTAAGATGGTGTTTAGGGGTACGAATTTAAGACAAAAGCAAGGCATTCCTTGGATGGCGTGGGAGAAAATGTGTTGGTCGAAACATTTAGGGGGCATGGGCTTTCGGACTTTTCATGATTTTAATATGGCCTTGCTTGGGAAACAGTGTTGGAGGTTGTTGTCTAATAATTCATTGTTGGTTGCCAGAGTTTTTAAGGCTCGCTACTATCCTCGAAGCACAATGTGGGATGCTACAAGAGATACTAATCCTAGTTATACTTGAAATAGTATTTTTTCTAGCATTGATTTTGTTAAAAAAAGGATGTAGGGAACACGTTGAAAATGGCAGTACCATGCCAGATGAGGAGCATCCCTATGTCACTTCGACTCTTGATGATTCCTGGCTAAATCTTCGAGTTTCGGATTTGATCCTACATGACCTTAAACAATGAAATTTGTCATTAATCTCAGCTTTATTTAATGAATGAGATAGAGATTTAATTCTCCAAACCCCTTTGAATTTTCAACGAAGTATTGATGATTGGTTTTGGGTCTTTGATAGAAAAGGGATATATTCGGTTAAAAGCGCTTACCGTTTTATTCATGTTGTCCCTCGAGGTTTGAATCAGGTGCTTCCCTCTCCTCTTTGGAAGAAGTTTTGGTCTTTGAACATTCCTGCAAAGATGAAAAACTTTTTTGACGTTCGCTAAATGCTTGCTTGCCGGTTCGTGCTCTTCTTTTACATAAAGGTGTGGATATTTTATCTTTTTGTCCTATTTATGGTATTAGGTCTAAATCTGTTTCACATATTTTATTTGAGTGTTGTTGTGCTAGAGAGGTTTGGTCACATTTTCAATTGGGTTTATTTCATTCTATCTTTTTTGCACTACCTGCTTGGTTTTCATTTGTCGCACATAATTATATTGGTGATGATCTGTGTTTGGCTATCTCCATTTGTTGGGCTTTGTGAAAGAATAGGAATAATTTGGTTTGACATGGTCTTAAGCATTCAACTCAAGCTATTCTTTTTCTTACCCGGTCGATGTTGAGGAATTGGACTACTGCTAAGAGACGCCAACCTGCAGCGTTAAGCAACACCCATTCTACTCCTATTTTGTGATAAAAATCATCAGAGGGCTACTTTAAAATTAACACAGATGCTGCTATTTTCAAAGAGTCTAGGAAGATTGATACGGGCTTTGTTGTTCGCAATAGTAATGGCAATTGTATAGTTGCTGGTAGTAATATTTTTCCAGGGATTTTGGATCCATCTACAACAGAAGCTATGGGTATCCGTGAGGCATTAAGCTGGGTTAAAGAGCAAAACTTACACTTTGTTATTATTGAATAAGATTCACAATTGGTTATTCAGAGCCTTCTTTCAACTTGTCGCAATCGGTCTGAAGTTGATTTGATTATTAGTAATTGCTTATTTCTTTGTCGTTCCATTAATGATATTCATTTTGGTTTTTGTAAAAAATCTGCGAACTGTGCAGCTTACTCTCTTACGAAAAATGCTAATTCTATGTCAAATTTTGTTTATTGAAATTTATCATTCTCTGCTTGTATTTCTCCAGCCTTAGCTGCTGACAATGGTTATTAATGAAGTTTCATTCGTTTATTAAAAAAAACAAAAAGGAGAGGAAGGGATAACATAAATATAAGCGACCCATGATGGTGACAAAGTAGTACGGAGAGAAATTAAACTTGTAGGATTAAGAAGAAAAGATACAACTATCACCGTAGCCAACTTATAGGATTGAAAAGAGTCTCGGGTCGTGAAGAACACGAGGGACAAGAAATTCCAGTATTCGTTGAATTCAAACATCACCACAACCAAGAACAACTAAAAACAATCATTTGCGAAGCATCATCAAATAAAATCGTTCCTTACTATCTGCATCTCGTAGATGGGTTCTTTGTCCATGTAATCTCTCTTTCTCCCAATCTTCTTCCCTTTTCCTTACCCTTTCCATTTCCTTTTTTTTTGACTGCTGGTATGATCTGTGATTATCCTTTTTGTTCTTCATACCTCTCTCTCTCTCTCTCTCTCTCTCTCTCTCTCTCTCTCTCTTCCTGGTGCGATTTATCAATAAATGTTCTCTATCCCTTTCTTTGACTTTTATGGATTGGATAATTTGGTTTCTTTTTTGCTTCGCTACGGTTACTCCAGATGCTTGATTTTGTTGATTGACTATTGAGTTCCGGCCGGAGCTCCTGCTCCCAGTAAATTTCTCCTGCCATATTTTGTTTCTTTATCTTTTAGCATTTTCTGTTTTGGATGATATCCGTATTGCTACCTTCTAAGAAGGAGTGGAGTTGTTGCTTGTATTGCTTTTCATACATGCTTGCGTCATCGAAATGTTCACCATTTCTTCCTTTTGAAATTTTATCCTTGAAATCATTCTCTGATTAGCTAGCCTCAATTGCTTATTCTTTTTATCGAGTACCTGTTTCGCTTATGCAGTGGAACAAAACCTTTGTCATTGCAAGCAAGAAGCTTTCTTTTGTGTTTGAAGTGTAATATGGTGATTGACAAAGCATTGGCTATTTATGTCATGCGTAACGAGCATCTTCTGTTTTATGGAAGCCCTAATTCTGCATTTGGAGCCCAAACTTGGTTGCTCCGGTGATGGAGCGCCTTCCTGTTGAGGTTGTCGGAAACATATTGTCTAAGCTGGGAGGTGCAAGGGATGTTGTGATTGCTTCTGAAACATGCTGGAAGTGGCGAGAAGCTTGACTTAAACATTTGCCTACACTCTCATTTAATTCTAATGATTGGCCCGCTTGTCCTGATCTTACAACTAGTCGGCTCGAAATATTGATCACTCAAACAATATTTCAAGCCACTGGGTTGCAAGGTCTCTCAATTTTGATGGATGACGTGGATAATTTTTCAGCTTCAACAGTTATTGCTTGGCTCTTGTATACCAGGGAAACCTTCCGAAGATTGTTTTATAATGTTCGGCCAACTCCAAATGTCAATATTCTTGACATTTGTGGTAGGCAGAAGCTTGAAATTTTAGCATTGTCCCATATTTTGGTTACAGACATCGAACCCACATAGATTCCCTTGTCTTAAATCACTTGCTTTGAGTTTTGTCAGTATCTCCGCACTGGATCTCAGTCTTTTGCTTACTGCATGCCCAAAATTGAAATATTGGAACTTGTCAATTCTGATATTGCAATGTCTGATACACAGGTGACTGTTGAACTGAACAGTCCTACACTGAAGTGTATCTATGTAGAAGCAATCAGTTTGGACAAGTTTATAATTGAAGCAGATAGTATTGAGTGCTTGCACTTGAAAGATTGTGGCCTTGATGATGTTAGTTTTATACATCTTGATATTGGTGAGACAGTTGATAATCTTGAAATTGTAGATTTCAGCAACTTTACAATTATTTGGCCAAAGTTCTACCAGATGATCTCCAAATTGTCAAGGTTGAGAAAGCTTCGTCTTTGGGATGTGGCCTTCGATGATGAAGACAAAATTGTTGATTTGGAAACTATTGCTGTTTGCTTTCCACAACTTACCGATCTTTCTTTGGGTTACGACTTAAGTGATGGAGTGCTTCTCCGTGGCTTACAAGGTTCTTCAAACTTGGAAAGTGTGGTTGTCTTGGAGCTTGGCTGGACTGTAATTAATGATCTCTTTTCACACTGGATTGAGGGGCTGGTAGAACGTTGTCAAAATCTTAAGAAGTTGGTAATTCATGGAATTGTATCCGAGGCCAAAAGTCATGAAGAATGCCAAATGTTGGCCAATGTCACTTCATCCATGGTTCAGCTCATGAGGAAATACATGGATGTGGATGTACAGTTTGAGTATATATAGAAATTTTTGTTGTTGAGTTCAATATTTAAAAATTGCTTCAGTTTAGAGTTATACGAGTCCAATATTCAGGTACACCATTGGATCCTGACATGCTTTCATGTCTCAGGTAAACTGTCATTGATATATGATCCTTTTTGTTGAAAATTAACTTCAAGAAAAAAGTGTTTTCTGTAAACTAATTTACGATTTCTCACTCGACTGCTGAAGAAATGCTTATATGTGTTGCTTATTCTGGTTTCTTTTGTTTATTCTCAAACATTGTATGCAAACACGTGGTGAGGCACCATGGTATGATCCTTGGGCTTTTTCTTTTGTCACAAAATGATATGGCCTTAGAGTTCGGATGATGCTCAACTCTGGCTTTTCCTTTTTCAGTTATTCATGTTTTTATCTTCAACTGAGTTGATTGATATGTTTGAAAGTTTTTATTTTGTACTCTAGATCACTCAAGAAAACTTTCCACTAGAATTTGGATTGAGCGGGAATATTGAAACTGCCATCACAGTCGGGGATTGTAAGCATTGTGTGTTGTGTTATTCCTTTTGTTCTTATGTTGAATTGACCTTAGTACCAGGGAATTTTTGACTTTCGAAACTGACTCTTTTGCTAGGTATCTTACTATATTAACATTATAACACTAATCTCCGGGAGAGTTCATATTCTTCCCTTCATTGTTTTTTGATTGCTTTATATTCTATGCAGGCATCTCGTTCAGTGCCAGTGTCTTTCATGCTTGGTAATACATAATGTTGACTAAATTCATTTCCCTCAATTTTTGGGTGAACAAGTACGGGATAAGAATCTAGGATGCTTTCTGCAATAACTAGACTATGTTTCTTTTGCTCTAAGTTTTGTGTCAACTTTTAACATATTAACCATCCCGTAAGCAATAACCTTCTCCCTATTCCTCACGTGGCATTTGCTACATTATATCAACAGCCAGGTTTATGTGCCAGATTTTGGAAACTGTATTTGGTTTAGCTCGGTGCTACACATATAATGGCGTTTATTCCTGATTGAATGGACTGGACATAATACCACACTTTTCAGTTTCTTTCATATAGCAGGTAACTTACTGTTTGTATGTAGTAACACTTGTCTTGCTTCAGGTTTTGCTGTTCCATTGGTAGGGGAAATTCTCTTGGATCTTTTTTATTCTGTTTTCTCTGTTACCACATTGATTAATAGGAGAAATACCTTGTTTGGTAGTCTATCACATGACTGTCTATGGTTTGTTCGTGCGAATTCGAACAAGTGTGACAAAGTTTACCGTACAATCCTTTATTCACTCTCCCGTAGTTATTGCATTGTTGACATTAGAATCTATGAGAATAAATTAGTTAGTCCTGTTAACATATTGCTGCACGAAGAGATTTTCTTTTTGTATTCCATTTCTATGGCCTATGTGATTCAGTTGACGAGAGTATACTGTTTAGCAACAACCTTTGGCTACCAGCAGATACTAAGCTTAGTTGGTCATTGTGTTTCCCTAAAAATTTGTTTGCTGTTGTAGATCTCTTTTACAATCTGCATCATCCTCAAATTTTCTCGCTTATAGGTCATGTGATGATGTGATGTAACTAACTGCAGAGGTCAAATGGAGTCTAACAGGTTGTCTTTTGGTGCATATTCTTTACCTTTCTGATCAAAGTGTTTGGCTCTATGGTACAATCCTGCTTTTTTTTTGTGAACTTCCAGTTACACTTTAATCAGGAAATGCAGAGCGCTTAGATTTTCTACAGTAGTATTTGCCTGTGGCTGGAACTTTATGTTGGATAGAATTAGGAAGGTGAAAAATCATAATATACCCCTATGCCATGAGGCTTCAAAGTTGCTGCCTAAAGATCTTTAACACTAGGATAATGTACCAATTCTATTAAGTTCATGTACAAAGTTGTGGTCCATGATTATGGAAGTTTATGACTCAAGATGGCTTATTTCTCACCTGGTTGTTCGGTGATTTCTGCAGATGGAGATAAAGATGAATTTATTTTTTGGCACTCTTTTATTTCCTGTTACGAGTTTCCTGATCTGGAAAGTACTCCCTTAGAGATTTAAATTGAGATTGTGATGAGAGAGCGATCTTGTAACTTGTTTTGAAGGAAAATACACTCTTTCAACCATCCCCCTCCACCCTTCTTCATCTTCTCCAAAAAAATCCCCCAACATCAAAGTTTTGTCTGGACATTGACTTGACACTGTGACCTTTTACTGTGATAGTTAGCATCTGGAGTTGATATTATGAATAGAAATGAGCTGCTGCTTCCCGTTCACATTAAATCAGGTCAAGAGTTTCCATCCTTCACTAGTAACCTTCATTCCACAGGATTTATCTGTTCTCTACAACCAGTTCCTCTTTATTGATTTACTGTTATTTGTTGTATGTTCGTTTTGGTGACAATTGTTTCCGTCTTCAGGATGTCTGATTCAGATCGTATCGCTTTAAGAGAAGACTTCTCCACTTGACAAATAGAAGTTCATCCAGTATACCTTGGAAAATTATGTCATCTAAATTCCAAAATAAAGAAAAGGTTCAGCTCTTTGTTTTCTTACACAATGGAGATTTGAAATTAGGCACCAACTCTCAGACGAGAGAATATGGTCAACTCTTTAATATTTGACAAAAATCAAGTTGTATGCTTGAACATGTATCAGAATAAATTAAAATTGCTTCTACCTGCTTTCTTTGTGGGAAATATTCTACCTGTTCTTGCTACCAAATGCATGACAAGTTAAATATTTTTAGCTACTTCAAACCAGATTTGGTATCTGATATTATTGTTGGTAGTTAATTGGGAAGGTTTTTCGCCCTGAGAACAGCAGAAATTAAAAAAGAAAAGAATTGTTTTGTGGGGAAAGCCAATTATTTGTACAAGTGCAGGTATGGTTTTGGAATTTCTGCTGTCTTGGAATGTAGTTACAATGTCTCTTATGCTATTGAGGGGACCATCGGAGGACTACTTTTGTTGCTTGGAAGTTGCAATTGGTATATAAACAAATGCGGACTTGGTGACCTATTACTTCCTATTAAGGACTAGTTTTGACTTTGTTGTTAGGAGTAGCAAGATCACTAGTTTCACCATTTTCTAAACAAGGAAAGTAACGAACATTTACGATCTTTACATATTCTTCGGAGTCCACAGGCAATAATTGGTCTAGGAGTTGTGGTAATGTTTCTTTTTTTGGTGAAGTATCAAGACTGTGTCCTTTGAAGTATGTTAGCTAAACCTTCCATTCTGCCATTTCTGCAATATGAGCATTGACTTTCCCCCATTACCTTGCTATTTCTTATTTCCTATCCCCTCCCCCTTACCCGCAGGACTTGCGGATTTGGAAGTCAGTCACGCCAATGCTGGGAAAGCAACGTTGAGGGAGCTTTCATTCTGAAATATACACGCACAATTCTCTCGTGTTCCAATTTGTGTTATAGGCATAAAAATGTCAATTAATTTGTTGAATCGCTTTTTATATTTTAAGTGTATTTTATCCGGTTAGATGGGTTTGCAAGCAATTAGAGTAATTTTAAAAAAATGAAATGATAATTAGATTAAGTGAAGATAGTCAAAGGAAGGTTTGTTCAAGTTTTCAACCTTAACAAGTTTGCTTTTGGAAACTGTACTGAGAAGTTATAACCATCATAATAAGATGCAAGTTGGTGTAATTTAAGAACATTTCCCTAAGGAAATACAATGACAAAATCAATGCATGATTTAGTTCCATGCTTAAGTGACAAGCAAGGCCTTAATCTAGTTAAACCAAATCTTCCAAAGGCCACAATCAATACTAGAATTTGATCTAGACCAATCACCTTTTTAAACATATAGAAGAAGCAAGGGGTTGTTAAGGGAATAAAAGTTTGGAGGAATGGTACACAAGATCCATGGAATCTATACATATTCTTAAAGACACTCAAAAGATCTTCCACATGAAGACTATGGTTGTAAGGTTTATTGGGAACAAAGAGAACAGAATTTAAATTCATAGTTACCTGATCCATGAATGCCACCTCTCTCTTCCTCCATTTGAGCTAATGCCCCCTTTTATCCATGGCCAATCATTGGCATCATAAAAGGAATAATTGTTAGGAGAAGGGCACATTACCTGCAATGGTAGTAGATGAGCACAAACAAAAAAATATTTTCTTCGACCTTTTGCACGTGCGTGCGTGCGTATGTGTGTGTAGACAAGAGATTATAGGTCCCTTGTTAACACGTCCATTTGGACACACCTATGCATACATGTCCTCAACAATGCTAGCCATTACTATCTAAAACAATGAATTAAGTCACAAAATCTGCCTTTGGGTGGACTCTATAACTAAGGGTAATTTATAGGATTGGTCATATCAACAGAAAAGAAAAACATAGACATTGGGATTGGGACTGGTACTGGGGCATTGACAACTAAAAAAAAACATAGCTAATGGCAGAGGATTAGTGGCATGGCATGGATGTGAGAAAAATAAAAAACCGTAATTTGGAAAGGGGAGGCTGTAGCTGTGACATCAAGGAAACAAATTCCTAATATTGGAAAGGAATCTTAATGTGGCATGGTTTTAGGTGATGACAGGGAATGGATGCTGACCCGTCAACAAAGGGGATAATACCAAACAAATGCATCTCAAAGGCATATATGAAGTGGGTATTACTTATTATAGGTCATTACTATAATGTTTTGGTTGAAATGTTGTTGATAAAACTGATGAAATTCATTTCAAAATTGTAGAAAAGTCCCTTCTCTACTTTAGCTCGGTCATATGGAAGTGAGATTACTTTCCCTTTTTATTACTGAAAACCTCAACATCATCGAACTACAAGTGAAAAGCCTGCCCTTAAACAGTCAACTCAATTTTACAGGCCACCTTTTCTTTCTTTCATTCTGACACCCTGATGGTTGAATTGTATTTTAGGAAGGACCAATGAGAATGCACAGGCGGTTAGAGGAAAGAGCAGATAAGAGCTTGTATAGTGATTCTAGTGGGTTCCTGCCAATCACCTTGCCCTCTTCCCATTTTTTGATTCTAAAAACCATTCCATGCTCTTTTGGATTTACTTTGTTTTGATTTGTTTATTTATGGCTAAACCCCACACAACTTCAAGGGAATGGACAAGTTTTGCAAGGACAAGATTTTGGTGTCCTGTTTGACAGAGAGAGGGATGAGGGATGAGTTTCAAAATCTGATCAATCTATACAGAGAAGAGAGAGAAGTGGATATATATATATATATATAACAAAAGTAGAACACACTAATCAAATCAGGTTGGTTTTCTTCACACAGAAGGAGAGAAAGGAAAACAAGGCAAACAGATAGATAGATAGATAGATAGATAGATAGATAGAGATTCCCATCTTAAGATCATTTAAGTTTGCAAAGCCAGGAAGAGACACATCTGAGAAAGAGACTTGTCTTTCTGATATCTATCAATCAGTACTTTGACAAGAAAACTTTGATCTTCTCCCTTCCATTCCATTTCTCGCTTCCACTATTTGTGTGATGCTCCATCTACATCTTCCTAGCCTTCAAACATTAACGGAGGTAAAGGTGTAATTTTTGTATGAGCACATGTATAATTTGGATGTGTGCATAGTCCACTTCCTCTGTTTCACTTCTCGCTCAGTTTCCGTTTCCTTGTCAGAGAAAGAAAAGCATGGTCTGAAAGAAGAGTCTTTTGCATGGCCAGCCACCGAGTTAGAGAAACTGGTTTATCAGACTCTGGTCCCTCTAGTCACCATCTTCCTTATGCAGTTTTTCATGGAATGAACGTTCCTACAGGGTTCATGTATGACATTATTAGCTCTTCGCGTTAGCTATAAAAGTTCAACAGTTTGAAGATTCTAAGAATTCTGATTGTTTTTGCTTCTCTATTTTTATTTTTCTGGATAGTTCTTCTGATGGCTGACATGGGTTTATTGAGTTTTATGTATCAGAAATCAAGAAGGGCCTGCTTTTGATTTTGGAGAGCTGGAAGAAGCAATTGTGCTTCAAGGAGCTAAGATTAGAAATGATGAAGCTAAAGCGCGTAGGCGTTCTCTGTCATATCTTCTTTTTCTGACGTTTGATAAGTATAACCGACTCTACAAAAAAAGGCAGAGAGAGAGAGACGTTTGAATATGTCAATTGAGGTGTATAGTAGAGAGGTTTACCATTTGCAATACAGTAATGATTCTGGGCCGAAAGACTTGAATGGTGTGAAGCTACAAATATAGTAACCTGACCTCCTTAGCGTGACTCTGTACACGTAGCTGCAGAAAAGGGGGGTTGGGTGGCAAATTTTTAAGCATCTTACGAGCCTTCAATGTTTTTTGCTGATCCTCTGAGATTTTGCTTTTGTTGATTCTTGCAGCTTTATTCACACTAACAGGCAGACCTGCGGCGACTCTGGATATGTTCCCTTCATGGCCAATCAGATTCCACCATACTCCAAGAGTAGTAGTTTCTGAACCTTCTTTATCAATTTTTGACCATTTGTTTTTGTCCTTTGATGTGGGTATCAGGGAAACAGCAAGGGCTGACAGTTCAAGAACATCTTGGCTTTTACTGCCCAGTGTTTGATTAGAAATAAATTTTACGTTTACTATCCATTTGACTAAGTTCACTTCCTTCTAGTCTTCCTTAAGTGGCATTCTCAAGATATAGGTCATGTAGGTAGTTTTCGTTACTAATTAGCTAATGCTTGAATACTGGTTGAGAACTAATCATGTTTTGTTTTTTTACGGTTTGATTACAGGCAAGTTCAAAGTCAGGAGAAGAGAGTACTGACTCAGGATCAGCAATAAACACTCTTTCAAGCAAAGCAGAAGTGCAGCAAGAGCCGGAAGGTCCTATTAGTAAAAAAGATTCTTCTTCAGATCAAGGTCTGGCTTTTGATCAGAAACAATCACAGCTTCAGCAAGTAGAGATGGCAAGCGATGCTTCAAGAGCTGTAGGATCCTCAGAGCTGAATCAAACTCCCGCCAAAACCTCCCAAGATAAGGTCCTTAAGATACTGTTTTTGATTAATTATTTCCTCTCTCTCTCTCTCAAATCCCAAAACTGAGGAAAAGTTGGTATCTTTATGTTTCCTACCACTCTTCTATCTCTCTCTGACCATATCTTCCAAAAATACAAAGA
This sequence comes from Erythroxylum havanense, assembly GCA_024752395.1. Classification (NCBI taxonomy): domain Eukaryota; kingdom Viridiplantae; phylum Streptophyta; class Magnoliopsida; order Malpighiales; family Erythroxylaceae; genus Erythroxylum; species Erythroxylum havanense. The sequence continues at coordinate 9,110,724 of JANTNU010000008.1, read as the reverse complement.
AAAGCTCAGATCCCAAAAATCCGAGCAAAATCAAAAGTGCAGAGTTTCTCTGAATCTGAAGGATTTACTGTAGTAAGTCTGACATGAAATCCCAGAAAGAGAAAATGGAAGGGAAGTGAGGAGTTTTGTACGTACAAAAGGCTAAAGTTAGGATCTTTGCAGTAGTTATTACTGTTTCTTTGAAACAATGATGACCTTCCTTATAACTGATAGTTAAAGCTCTTGTTTAGAGAACACGTTTTGGAATTTACAAAATCTGAAAAGTAAAGAAGAAAGCAGAGACAATGATGGTTTCTGCTTCCCATCTCATAGTCATACTTCCACCCTCCAAGAACATGATAACAATCAGAATGGCTGACTACAGTTTTTGTGAGAGTTTTTTAGATATACAATTGTGACTTTTATGGTAATCCTTAGATCGGTCTCCAAACTTTCACAGCGTCTTAGACTCTATATTACACTAGTGCAACTCAGTGAGTGCAGCAATGTAAAAGATTATCCTTTCTACTTCCTAATTGTCTTCTCAAGCCTGTCTTATTGTTCCTTTCCATCGTGCGGTTAATTCCATATTGCAATGTCGCAGAGGAAAGGTTTCACATCAGAAAAACATCAGGATGCCAAGGTATTACCCGTAACTACTCAAAAAAAAATTCTTCTGGTCCAAGTCTTTTCATCTCTTTTGTTTTTGACTTACATATGTGCCTTCAAATTTTGCTTTCCATGGTCTCAGACACTAAGACGTTTGGCTCAAAACAGAGAAGCTGCGAGGAAGAGCCGACTCAGGAAAAAGGTTTTCATTTCTGGCTGGCACTAGCAGACCTCTATTAGTGTTATTTTATGCTGTGTAGGGGCAGAGACACTTTCTTCTTAGATGCATGCAACAACCAAATTAATGTGTTCCTTTTCTTTTTCCCCCAACGATAGGCTTACGTGCAACAACTAGAGTCTAGTAGGCTAAAGCTTACCCAGTTGGAGCAAGACCTTCAAAGCGCACGCCAACAGGTGAAATTCTGCAAAGATTTCCAATTTGAGTAATTGTAACTTTATTTATACTCCAAATAATTCTGAATTGCAGGGATTCTTTTTGGGTGGTGCTGGTGCTGGTGGCAATATCAGTTCTGGTGAGTCCTCTGAACTTTATATTATTATTATTATTAACTCCGTAAAATTTAATTAAAAAGTCAAATTTTGGTGAAATTATTTTATAACTTGTTGCTAAAACTTCATCATTATCTACAATATTAAATCCTGTATGATTTAGTCTTTAATTAATAAGGCTGAGATGCCATTTTCTTTATTGGTCTTGACATAGCATTACAAGGCCACAAGTCTACATTCCCATAATAATAATAATAACAGACGATCTTATCTTGTGCTAGAGCTATGGGACCCAAAACTTTAGATTATATGAATCCGAATGTGTATTATGTACACTTATTATTGAGTGGTAGACTCTACAGTAATGAAATATCTTAAACAAATTATAGATTGTTATTAACGAATCATGTTATAAAAGAGGAAATAAACTGGAGCCAGCTACTGAAATTTGTTTGATTTTTCCTTAATTTCACCAAATATTTCCCAATTCTTTTTTGTCTATCATTATCATGTCTCTGTCGGTTGCTTTGTAGTTAGTAGTTAGTGGTATCTTACATCCACGTACGTAGAGAAAGTATATAGTTTCTTTTTTTATTAAAAAAAATAAATTTTGATGAAATGACGCGAAAGTGGAATGCACTTTATATAGCTAGGCACCAAGTGACTTGATTGGTGAGGGTGAAAAGCAGAGATAAGCTTGTTAAATTATGTGTTGTTGTTGATGATGATGTTGGTTGTATTTACAGGAGCTGCAATATTTGATGCGGAGTATGCTAGATGGTTGGAAGATGATCACGGCCATATGTCGGAGCTCCGAACCGGACTACAAGCACATTTATCAGACGGCGACCTTAGAGTGATAGTAGATAGATACATTTCTCATTACGATGAGATTTTCCGACTGAAGGGGGTGGCCGCAAAATCGGACATCTTTCACCTTATTACAGGAATGTGGTCCACTCCTGCTGAACGATGTTTCCTTTGGATGGGTGGTTTTAAGCCTTCTGATCTTATAAAGGTCAGGACTTAGAATTAGAAGTAGTAATTTCCCATTGCATTTCTTATGTATCTTACCATTATTTTATATTGTCTTGTCAACTTTTAGATGGATAATCTTGTCTTGTGAACATTTGATGCATTTCATTACCTAACCGCTCACATAACTTCTTCTAAAGGCAGCATCTAATGACCAAATCCACCATCTCTATATACTGTTCTTATATAATATATTTTGGCACTGTGGGGGATTTTTTTTTATCGAAACTTTCACTTTAATAAAGGAGTGTCGAATTTGATGGTTCAATAAAAGATAGAAGAAATAGATGAGAACAGTATACACAGATGGTGGATTTGGTCATTAGATGCTGCCTTTAGAAGAAGTTATGTGAGCGGTTAGGCAATGAGATGCTTGACAAGACAGTATAAAAATGGACAGATTATCCATCTAAAAGTTGAAAAGACAATATTAAAATGGATAATAAAGGGTTAAAATCATTTGAAGTGGGCACAGAAAGAAAGAAAGAAAGAAAGAAAGAAAGGAATGGCTAGCATAGCAGTAACATTTTGAGCTGTCGATTCATTTGCTTTTCCTGTCAAGTATGGAAATGATCTAATCATTGAAAGCATGAAGTCGGTGCCATGTCATCGTAGGAAAGCTTTTTTTAATATTGCCTTGTATTAATTAATAACCAGTAGTGGGTTTGATTAACTATATATTTTCTGTAATTATTAATGTTATGAACAGATGCTAATATCCCAATTAGACCCATTAACGGAACAGCAAGTGATGGGGATTTACAGTCTCCAACAATCGTCACAGCAGGCAGAAGAGGCTCTCTCACAGGGGCTTGAACAGCTCCAACAGTCACTTGTAGACACCATATCCGGCGGCACTGTCATCGACGGCATGCAGCAGATGGCTGTTGCCTTAGGCAAGTTAGCAAACCTCGAAGGCTTCGTTCGCCAGGTACCAAATATTAAATATTCTTATGCCTTGTTTCTTATAATTTCCAACCTCGATTATATTATTAGTTAACATGCAATAATATAAACTTATCATATCACCAAATTATAAGCTTTGGTGGTGTTAATATTATTAGATTAAACATATTAATTCTCAAGGTATTATCGAGTGAACTCGATCAAAATGTAGCTAAAAGGGTAGTTCAAGTGTCTGTTCTTAATTAGTGTACTCCATTAAATTCTTAGTGTCTGGCTTGTTTTGTGCCGCCAAATCCAATTCTAACCCTACACCAGAAGGGTATGATTAGAGCCCCGTTGCTTACACTTCCTCGATCTTGACATTGGTTTAACCTTTTTTGTTGACTTTCTACCAGCTTAATTAAGAAGTATAGAGATATATTATACTTATAATTAGTGGTCAACAAGGATATCCTACAATCATGTGCACTGTATTTGACATCCCATTAAATTTATCTGCCTTTCATAGTCTTGCTGATCATGTATACCTTGATCGAAATAATAAGTGCTATTGATGGCGGTTGTCACCATCTATTTATTTTGGTCAACTTTGAGACAAAAATTTTATATCATTACTTGGCTAGTCTTAATTTTATGTGTGGTGGGTCGTAGTGTATCTTGTTTCATTTGCCATGTCCACGGTTCTTGATCTTGATCGTACACTGTGGAAGTGCTCTATATATATATATATATATATATAGAGAGAGAGAGAGAGAGAGAGAGCTTATATGATCGCCAATAATGCATATACATATGTGTATTAATAATATGTACCGAGAGATGACTTATATTCCTTTACCCCTAAGAAGTTAGTTTGAACGTTGATTTTTGATTGCTAGGCCTTTGATGTGAGTTTTTCATCTGAAAAGGTTGCTATCAAGGGGGTGGTTCGAAAATGATGTTTGTTGAAATAAAAACCCTAGCTATACCTATCACCACCTTTGTTAATATTTATTTTGAATATTATAAATATCTATTAGATAATAATAATAAGACAAGTAATATATATAATTCATGAGAATTCCAACCCCTTTGAGTTGTGTTCCCACGCCCTCCAGCACTTGGGACAACTTACAGCTTCCATATCGTGGTTGTGTTTTCTACACCACAGCATACGACTAACAAAACATATAAAATTATCTTTATCCTGATTATTTAATTTGGATCCGTTTCTTAATCTATGTAGGCTGATAATTTAAGACAACAAACTCTTCATCAATTGCACCGGATATTGACGGTAAGGCAGGCGGCACGGTGTTTTCTGGTGATCGGAGAATATTACGGCCGGTTACGGGCACTTAGCTCCCTGTGGGCATCACGTCCTCGAGAGTACGATTGAATAAAGTACATTACTACATATTTCTCCATTTTATGGTTTGACATTTTCTTTTATATATGGTTTGATGATGATCAGGGGCTTGATAGGAGAAGATGGCACGAGCCAGACCACATCAGATCATCTACAAATGGTTCGACCTTCGTCACAAAACCATTTCACCAACTTTTGATATATAAAAGAATACCAAAATTAATTGGAAAATAGGGTGGCCAAAGACATGCAGAAGCTAGCTACCTGCAGTCTCACCATGTGTGCCTTCTTCATACGGGCATCTGTGTACGTAGCAGTTGTAACAATGGTTGTGCGTACGTACATCGATGGAGGCTACTTCTAGAGGAGATAGGATCGATCCTTATCTTTTCTTTTTCTTCATTATTTTTAGTTACCTTCTAATATGCTAGCCTTTAGTTGCATATCACCCTTTAAATTATTGATTTCTATATAAGCACTCTAGCTTGTTGATTAGTTGGTAAGTATCCTGTAAATGCGGAGTCAAATTTATTGTTTACGGCAGAGAGATAATTAATTAATTAAATTCCACCTGAAAACAACTAAGAATGAGGATATATGTATATATATATAAAATCGTACGTGATTGTCCAAATGCATTCCAGCTGGCCTTGCCTCTAAACTTCTATAGCGGCTCTTGGTTCACCCAAAAGCCTAAGATCGAGAAACAAATAATATATATATACTATCTGTTGCTGCATAAATAATTTTCAAAAAGAAAAAAAAGTTTCATAGATAAAATTAAAGATTTATTTCTCCATCCTAATAACACAAACAGGAATAAGTCGATCGAATTCTCTTTACATGTAAAGATTTATTATGACGTGATAATTAGCAAAGAAGCTGCTGATAAGTCATTTTGCATATAGTTTCATTTACTTCTTGTATATATACTTATATATTAACGAGATCAAAAGGAGATCTGATAACAAGGTCATCTGCCTTCGTACTTTCTCATGTAAAAACAAAAACCAAAACCAAAAAGGTCATATTAAGGGCTCGGTATGCATTTTCACAAATTATATTACCTAAAAGGTGATTAAAACAAAGCACCTAGCCAACTTAATAATTACCATTTGAGACAAGTAGTATTTATGTTTAACCAGTGTGTTGTGTGTGCTTCATATGTAATATTAGAGTGTTTTGAAAAGAACGTGAGTATTTTTTGAAAATTTTCTAGATGAACACGATTTGAAATATGTATGTAAATTCAGGAGTTATAGTGTTGCATTTTGGAAATAAAAAAGTAGAAAAATTGGTTGAAAGGAGTTATTGATCAATAGTGAAAGCATTCACTCTAAGCTCTTACGGACGTAAGAACTCTTAATTAACTAAACCTCAATAAAATTTTCTCGTATTTTATTTATTTATTTATTATTCTTTTGTACTAACTTATTCTTAGTGCATACTCCTTATTTATCAATGGCTAAAACCACTATTTTCCCATAATGCACCGCTTTGAAAAGACAAAAGACTGATCCTGCTGCAAGTAACTAGACGCGCGATTAACTTCTTACATAATTGGATACAAGCTAATGAGTCCCCTACTACCATTGTTGTTTCCTCAACCCAGGAGAGATGGTCTAAACCAGCTCACGGACTCCTAAAAATGAATGTAGATGGAGCTCTTTTTGATGATCCTTTTGTTGGCTTAGGTATTGTTGTATGTGACTCTCTTGGATCTTTTGTTAGCACATCGTAGGTAGCTGCCCCTAGCAATTTTGATGCAAAAATCGTTGAGATTATAGCCATTAGGGAAATCTTGAGCTGGATTAAAGATGTAGGGTGGTCTTCTGTTGTTATGGAGTCGAATGCTCAATCTTGTGCTCGGGCTATTTTGGATCCTAAGTATAATGATATTTCTGCTTTTGGTTTACTAGTTTCAGACTGTAAATCCCTTCTCACTGAGTTAAGAGATGTGCAATTAGTCTTTGACCGAAGGTCTGTGAATAGAGTAACTCATAAGCTTGCTAAAGTTGTTATCATTTTGACGGATAAGCTAGTTTGGTTCTATTGACCACCTATGTGTATTTCTGAACTTATAATTTGGTTTGAAAGCCGATAACAACTATTATCATCCTTAAAAAAAAAGAGTTAAAATCATTGTTTTAGAAAAAGCCTTCGTTATTACGTAAGAAAATAAATATAATAAAAAGTTTATTATTACGTATTTAATTCTCTTAAATAATAACTATTTGCTTTCAAAAGATAACTAGAAATATGACATGCTTATGTGATAATTAAATAATTTAAAAATTTTACATTTTATTAGTGCAAAATATGACAATATATATGCTATTCAAATTTGTCATAAATTAAATCTATTTTGCATGGACATTTTATTTTTAAAAGAGTAAATAAAATAATAAGGCAAGCCAAAGTTGGCACCCAGATATCAATTTCCTCTTGGTTAATACATATATCCGACTAATAAACCTTTGAACGAGAGGTGGAGTTAGGTTAATTAGTCGCCACTTGTTTGACCTAAAATGAGTTCTTGATTTAACTCGAGGCTGTCACCCTATCCCATCATTTCATAGTCTACGTGCTTTGTTTGAAGTGAATTAAATTTACATGTGTCGTCATTAAATGTAGTAGTTAAGAAATGGATACTCTAATCTAGGTGCCAATCCGAGAAAGAGAAGGGGAGCATCTAAACTAAGCCCATTCCCGTTTTTCTTGGAGGAGAAGAGGATGTAGTGGTTTGCTGGTCTAGGCTTGTCAATAGTGTCGAGGTGTAGTCAATTGATGTTGGTCGGGACTTTCAGTTCTGCAAAAGAGAACGATGGGGAGTTCTCCTACGGTATGACTCCATAGCTCAAGTTATACTTCAGATTTGTATTTAGCGGAGAGATTTATATATTCCTTTATGTACGACATGATTTTCCTTTTTATATATATTAAAAGTGGTAGATAAGAAGAAAAAAAAAAAAAGTCGATGCAGACACGTAGAGACATGATCACCATAAGAAGGTTAATGTCTCAGACTGCGACTCCTGCTGGACATAAGAGAGTCGTCGTCATAAAAATGATATCGTAGTGGTCTGACAATACACCTTTGCTAACTTTGCATTGAGCTTTCATATATAGTTATGCAATTTAGCCTTTATATTATTTATGTAAGGTGAAGATATTATAAAAAGCAGAAAGGAACGCAGCAGACGGCCAAGTGGAAAGAGCTTTGGAGGGTGGCAGATTCTAAAGTTAATCCTTGAAGATAAGGTTATGAAAATATAAAGATAATGATGTTTTCTATTTTTAATAACACGTTCATTTCAAAGATGCATTACATTAAATAGTTGTTTGCAAGAGCTCTTCTTTTAATTGGTACTTTGCAGATGCTTCTATGTTAATGTTTACGTAAGAAATTATTAGATAATTAGTTGTAATTAGTCTATATGTGGTAGGCCTATATCATTGATATTCTATTTTAGGTAATTATATTTCTTAAATACTTAATTTTAAGAACTAATTTAAGTTGTATATGACTATATAAAAAGTTTTTCTACAACTAGTAAAAATGCAGTCTTGAATTTATTCTTTAGGGTACATATAATTCACTCATATATCTTAATCTTTAAAATTCTCAAATTTTTAGCTTTTATTTTTTTAAACTCTTTCTCGTAGATTTTGGTCAAAAAAATAATAATGAAGAATTTAAGTAATATGAGCATTAGATGTGGACTAATAAAATGTTATTATTAATACGATAATTTAACTCAACTCTTAAATTAGACCCGAACTAATAAAATTTTACTTTAATTAATAATAAGATAATTATAATAAATTATTAATTTACATCATATTTAATTAGTTCATTTCAAATTTGAGAACTTGGTTGAATCATAATATGAGTAATATAATGAGTTTAAAAAAAAAACTAAAAACAGAAATTAATTTTTTCAAGAATTCAAAGATTAATGAGTTTTTCAAAAGTTTCTTAAATGATAGAGGGGATTCATGTCTTTTACCCTATTCTCTATAATAGTATGCTCTATTTCCACCTTCCTTGTATAATCTTTTCAAGTATTATTAAAACTTTGAAAACATTTTACAATTTTTAGATGCTCCACTATATTTTCATAAAAAATTTGTATGAACGTAGATGTACTATGTACAATAGGCATCATTAAAGAATCAATTTTGTATATGGTTTGATAGTTTATTAAGGCCATTAAAAAAAGATACATGCAAGTTCAATCTCATCACACATTATTACATAAACACAAGGAGAGTAAGATAACTATTCTGATTGTGTATATGGATGGTATTGTTTTTACATTAGGCAACTTAGAAGAGATGACATGAGTAAAAAGAGGATTGACTTCAGATCTCGGAAAACTTTGATATCTTTTGGGATAGAAGTTGCAAGAAATAAAGCAGGAATTTCAGTCTCTTTAAAGAAAACATGTGCTTGGCCTATTATGTTCGAGTGTGAACTCTCGTGTATCCAAAATTGAACAAGCAATCTAATGCATCGAAGAAAATTTCAATGATTGATAAGTAAATTGATTTATTTATCATATACAAGACCTAAACTTAGTTTTGTTATCAGCTGCATTAATCAATTCATACATGTTAGTTTTGTTATCAGCTGCATTAATCAATTCATACATGCTCTTTCTAAGGGACATAAGGCAGCGTCATCTGTGAACTAAAACATTTTAGAACTCCAATTAGAGGATTATTCTTTCAAAAGACATACAACCATAAAATTAAGGCATTTACAAATGTGAATTGGGCAGGATTTGTTATAGAAACTACAACCTATCTGACTTTATTATTATATACAGTATACCATACCATACCATACCCACGAATTAAAATTTTTAAATAGAATTGTATGGAACTCAAAATTCTAAATAGCTAAAGATTACATTAAGATAATATAAATTTAGAAGCAGTTCTAACTCGGAATTAAGAAGTATGAAAAAGAAATTAAGCCAAATATTTTTCAAACTAGTTGTATCAATCTTGTAACTAATTTGCTACTTTAATTTGAAGTTTACTATATATTCATCTTCACAAAGAATGCCTTGAGAACAGTTCTTCAATTGAAAGGAATACCTAAATGGGAAATTATATACAGATGAGTAAAGTATAACTGCAGTTAGGTTGGCTATAGTGCTCCAGATTTTCAATGGAGTCCCTAATCACAAAAATTCTTGGGAGTCAATTCCTCGCAAATAAAGGTTGTCTACATGAAATTCAGCTCGGAAAGGTCGTCAGTTGGTATAGCGAGACCAAAAGTATCATGGTCTGCCAAGAAATCTTCATCAATATTATTCAACAATATGTCAATATCTTGGCGATCACCAAATCCAATAGCATCCAATTCTGACAGGTTCAAAAGATCAATGTTCTCATCTGCTTCCCTAGAAGTATCTCGAGCACCATCACCATGACATGTTGACGGAACTTCTCTGTCTACTTTACCGCTACCACTGGCCAAGGGATGACTCGATATACGAGGTCCATTTTGTGAAGTTGATACTCGACCACTCTTCTGTTTAGAGACTGATTTTGTATCTAGTTCATTTCTGGCGCCACTCGGGGCCAAGTCTCTAACCCCTGAAACACAGTCAGTTCTCCGATGAGCCTTGTTTTGATCCCTCTCTCTGTCACTTCTCTTTCCCTTCACACCACCACGAACAGAGTTTTCAAGAGCAGATGTTAACCTTGATGAAGCACTGCCATTAACTTCATCAAATAACACTTCTTTCTTCTCAACTATACCAATGTTATCACCGTTGCAATCCTGTCTCTCGAAAGTGCTGGAAATAGTACCTGCAGTGAAAAAACGCAAAACAAAAGTTATACGATGGTAAGATATGTAAGCTTTTTTCTTTTTGTTTTTCCTTTTCTTTTGGACCCTGTTTGAGTTTGGTCAGTAAGTGTTAGGAGGAGTAAGTCGTGAACAATATTGTTTCATACTGACATTCCACCAGAGTGAATAATTTCTAGCAAGAACAGGTGACAATGTCAATATCAAATCGATACCTGATCCTCCTGCCTCAGTGTGATGATCACGAATGTCATTGCATGTGTTACTAGCAGTTCCTGACCCAACACAATCAGCAGATTTGGCTTCCATGCAGCATGTAGGTCTAGAGAAGAGGATCTCCTGTAGTTTAGGCTCAGTGAAGCAGCTGTCTCCTGTGTCTTCAAATTTTTTACATCTACCAAGAGTACGTTGAACAAAAGCCAATGCAGCTTGTTTAGAGACCTTGCGAATTGCCCCTTTTGAGGTACTATTTGCTGCGCAAGCCTGTATATATTAATGAACATGAAATTCAACGAGTCCAGTGGAGGAAACTATTATCATTACTTTCAAACATAACGAGTACCCAGTACTGTACTGTCCAATACAAATGTATCAACCTTCCAAATTCAACAGTAGAAAAGAAACCCATAAAGTTTGTATGGCAGGCTCACACAATGCCTTCTTTACCCACAACTGTTAATTTCTTAAATCATCTTCTCTTTTTCATTTACAGAGCAGAGGAGCCACAAGTTGGTGCACAAACCAGTGAGGATAGATATCTGCTCTGCTACAACATTTTTGGGTTTTTTTTTTTTTTTGCCTTATATTATTGGGGTTTAGTTGTAGTAGTATTAGCTTTTAAGGTTTTTCCACTATCAAGTTTAAGAGCCAAACTAAACAAGTGAAATCTATAGTTCAGGTCCTATTGACTAGAGTAACTTCGGTCTCTGTTTTAAATTTGAGCAAAAGCAAGGATTTCTTTGTCAAGTTCTTTTTTCCAAGAGAGTTCTAGATTCCTACATGCATCAATCAAAAGACTTCCTCGTAAAGTAATTGCAAGCTTCAAGTTCATTATTTGTATTGTGCATAGAATTAAAAAAGATAAAAACATAAGAGTATGACTCCAAACAATTACCATTCGTTTCTTGTAAGCTATCTCAACTAGTTGGTCCATGGCGATCCGTTGAATGCTCCTGCAAAATCATATTCATACTTTAATTCCATATCGAAATTTGAACTATACAAGTCATCAAACTGCAAAGACAAACCTTTTCTCATCCTCTTTCCCCTTCTGAACACCTTTATCGATTTTTCCTAATTTCTTTCTCTTCCTCCCTATCTGTGGATTGATAGGTTTCATAATCAGTATGACAGTAAGGAAAGAAATAAATACAAGAGTTAAAAATTCAAAACATCAGAGCATTACAAAAAATTATTTGTGGGAAATTAACTATTGAAAAACTGTACAAAAGCCAGTTTAACTCAGGTTTAATATCTTGAGAGAAAGGAAAAACCTGCTGGAACAACCCTTCCTCGAGTTCAAGTATATCTTGACTAATTATTTCTCCCTCAGCTAGATCAGGCTGTAAAAGGAAATAGATCCAAATAAGCCATAGTACCAACTGCAACCAAAGTTTAATATCAGAAGACAACATCTGACAAAAGAGCCTACCAGTGTCTCTGGAAATAAACCGATACTCTGGAGCTCAAGTGCAAGCCTATCATCAAGAGACATCTGCTGATATTGATGACCAGGAGAAATGCCAGAGACAATTGACTCCGTTGTGTCCAGAAGAGCCATTACATTGGTACGAATTTCATTGGCATGTCCAATATCTGAATGGGACAAATCATCATCTACTGAGCCCAATTCACTAGAATATGTTGAATTGGATATGCTTGGTTTCCATATTTTGTTAGATGTACAACTCTTATCACATGAAAGTCTATCCAAGAAATGACTTCTCTGGGTAACAAAATCCAATTCTGACTCTACTTCAGAATCCATTTTGTCCCTATCTTTGGATTCAACATCAATCAGATTGCATGAACCACAATACGAATCATCACTGGCATAGTGTAGATAAATACTTTTCCCCTCATCATGGGTGTAAAATTCTTCACCATCATCATCTTCAATCAGCGCGGACAGAACTCGTTGGTATAACGGGGTAAACTTGTCCAAAGTTCCAGTATTATGTCCTCCAGATATAGAAGATACCTTAACTAGTTGCTTATAGGACTCATGTCCTTGTCTTTCACCAGTATAATTAAGTAATTCATCATGCTCAACAGTAGCCTGGAAAAAGAAAATCCAGAATGATAGAAAAGCTTTTATATTGCTGAACTCCATAAAAAAATTCCTCTGCCATGATTCAAAGTAAGTGCACTAAAGTTTAAGAAATGAACACTAAATCTAGCAGCCAAGATTCAAAATTTTAAAAATAATTGAAGTCCAAATATTTGTTGGCATGAAAAACAAAATAAGAGACAAATCCAGTACCGGAACATTGTATCCAGTGCCATGCATGTGACACAAACAACCATCAAGCTCTTCTGCAATACATAACTGATTCAACAACAAACAAAAAGAAAGATAAGAAATTTGTAAGAGTCTAATCAGGACTGTTAACGAATCACCACTTTATTTGCTTAACGGCTCAACGACTTATTACCTGTCGTTTCAGAAAGGAAATCTCCTCGGAGCTGACATTGGCAAAAATAGACTCCACTTTGTTCCAAAAAGGACCAGAACAGGCAAGTTCTACAGTTGAAGATTATATCACATGCAAGCATATATTAAGCTAACTATACATAACTGCTAATATATGTGAAAGTTTTACTGGAGAAGTCGAAAGAAATGGTTAGAACACATACTGCTAGCATTATGAGCCGACCTGGCAGCTGTAATCAATTCTTCCCGATCATCATCAGATGCACCTGTATATGAATTGAAACGTTGTGATTCCATCAAAGTTTTTGATACATTTAAGTTTATTAAACAGTGAATATGCTACTATAATTGTGTAGAGGCGAAGCCTTAAGATCTGAAATGCATGATAACACAGCAGTTTCAGCAAAAACATTTTCTTAAAACAAATTTGAAAGAAAACTCCAAATCAATGCTACACCTTGCATGAACCATCATTGGAAACCTATGACCTCTACGAACTTCAACGGGGATTCATTTCATCACCACAATACAAGCATGCTTCGAATCTGATCTAAATTAATAATACCTGTAAAATCTAAGGAACTGCCACTCAGTATTTGGCCAACATTAGACACAGCCTTCCTATCTTTCAACTTTTTGGAAGGTAACCGTCCATTTCTGCTAATGCAAATAAAGCAAATGCACATCAATATACGAAATATGATAAAAGGAAATACACCTAAACTTAGATCAATTAACCGGTGGTTTTGAAATTTAAGAGTGTGAGTTGGAATTGTATTGGATTAGGGGAAGACACCTTTTGTTCCTTTCTGCCTCAGGCTTCACACTTGTCAGTGGCTTTATTGTTGGCACATTCTCTAACTTTTCCCTCAGCGAAGGAGTGAATGGCCTTACTGAGGAAGAACGCCTACCAGTCCTCCCTCGTCTTTGCACACCATCTACAATCTCATTATTAGGTACTTTGTTTTTCTTAGCATGTAAAAGAAAGGCCCCAGAATTCTCGGATGCAGTCAGTGCAACTTCACCACTATATGATTCCCTTTTTCTGGTTTTATTTTCTCCAGGACCTGATTCTTCACTTTCAAAGAACCCAAAGGGAGATGGAGCAGCATCAAGTTCCCTCTTCACTTTTGGAGCATTATTATCTACACTGCCAGTATCTAGTGTCCCATTGGCCCCATTGGAAGTTCTAACACTAAAATCAGAAACTGGAGCTCCTGGAAATGAAATCTGACCTTCAACATTTCTTGAGACTGGAGCAACCATATTTACTCTCCTTGTACGTGAATTCTTAAAAGATCTTTGACCCACACACTGAGCAGTGGCATGTGACGAACCTGCAGAAAGGTTACACTTTTGATTATCCACTAAAAATGGCAGCAGGATTTTACTCACTAGTTTGTAGTTCCAAACTTTGAAAAGGTGTAGATGAGGGGTGACCTTTGACAGATGATTCTAGCATTATTATGGATCCTGTTCGTGATAGACGAGAAACTTTTCTTTTCACCACATTATTAGGACTATCCACTAGCTCATCCTCGTGAACATTTGGCCTGACAGAGTATTAGAGACTAGTCAACAATCACTAATTAGTTAAATTTGAATACATGCAATAAGCTTTTAAATCCCTAGCTGCAACTCAATGCATCAAAATCAATTGATTAAATGAATGCTAAATTTGCAATATTAACATTTCAATATGAAAACACATACTTTTTGCTTCCTTTTGTGAAATTCCTTTGCTCTAAAAGAGCCATGGAGTCTCCATGAGGTCCATTATCCATATCATTCTTGAGTATTGTACTGATGGTAGACTTAGTAGGATCTGAAGAAACAACCAACTTGTTGATTCCACCGACTCCAGGGGAAGATTTCAATCTACAGCACATACCATAAACAAATAAACTCAGTAAGCAGGTGCAAGAACCCTAGCTTATTGCAATTTTTGTCAATTTAAACAAGGATGACCTAAATGAGCCTGCATATTTCTTCAAACACTCATCACATGTCTTAGACAGACTATTCGTGAGCAAATAATAACATAATGCACATAATTTTTTCCATTATCTTCATATTGCACCCAATACCTCAAATACTAATATATGTATTATCTGCAGGCTTCAAACACTCATCAAATGTCTTACACATACTATTCATGCGCAAATAATAACATAATGTAGATAATTTGTTCTATTATCTTCATATTGTGCCCAATACCTAAAATACTAACGTATGTATTATCTTTATACTTGCACCTGACATCTCAAAATAGCGTAATAACTGTTGACCTATACAAGTCACAGGATGTGCATAAGTCTTAGTACCATCCACAAAAGCATGAGTAATAAATCCCATTAGTATTTCTTAAGTTACTCTTAATACACAATATTTTAAGGAACAAAACCACTAGAGTTAGTATCAGAGTAGCTGGGGAAAAAGCCACATCAGGCTGCTAAAGTAGCAAAACCATGAAACAATCAGTAATTCCATGGCTATTAAATTAAGTTACCTGGGGCCCTGGGCATCAGAGGATCGCAACTTAGAAGCAGCACCCATCTTTGGATGCATGGCTCGCTTTAGATCTTGCTCACCATTTGTAGCTCTGGTACCCATGATTCCAACTGACCGCTTCTTTTTATTCTTGGTTTCCCATCCTTCACCTCCACCAGGAAATCTGCGGATCTTCCCTTCAAGACAACCTGCAGGCCCACCATTATCCTGGAGGGTATCTCCACTCTTTTCCAGAAGCAACTGCTGCCTTGAGGCAACAGCAGGCCTGTCTTCTGTCTGGAAACAGAAACAGAAATATGACAAACTCAAATTATGTGGAAAAGATATGAAAGACAGAAATCATCAAACTAGGAAGACAAGACAACACCCAAGGCACTAGAAGAAACTAGGTACTGGATTTAGAATCAAATATCCAGTTCCATGACCTTGCTATTAACTATAGACTCATCAAGGACTAACATAGTTGTAGCCCACATTGACATTTTTTTATTAGAAGGGGGGCAAAAAAACAAAAGAAGAGTGAGGAGGAACTTATAGAATTTTGAATTGCAAATAAAAAGGAAAAACTTTGTCCTTATACACAATGGCCAGAAAAAGTACTGCAGATTTTACACTTGGGGGTTTTTTCATTTGTGGCAAGGATTAGATCAATTAAGTTCAAATTGTAAAAGCTCGTTCATTAAACTAAGGAATATGCATCCATTGCATTACTTTTCCCAACTTTGTCACTTCATTATGATGGTAAAATATTATTGTCAATTGATTCATCAGAAAAAGATTAGTTTCATGTCAATTTTGCTAAGGTGCCATCTTTTTTCTCTATTTTCATAATAAAATAGGCCTAACCAGCTAAAGTAGTAACATCAGTGCACATTTCAACCAGTTGTTGCAATTCTAACTTTTTTCCCACCAAAAAGATAATCACATATTCAAGGACTCTCATTGAATTTATCCTAGAATTAGATATCTAATAGGACTCTGGAAAGCAGAAAGATACAATAATCACAATTAGGTCCCCCAAAACAAATAATGCTAGCATCAAATTTTGCATCATTCGAATCAAGAAACAATAGAAGATCACAACATAATAGATATTGTTAAATCAGATATAAATGATAATTATCCACAAGGCCAACAACAATTACCAGCGTGCGTTTATGTAAGTTAACACTCTTGGCCTTTTCATCCAATCTTTGGGTCATAAATCCATGAGAGCTTCTATAAATTTGACCCCCTGCCTTTGGAACATTTAAACCATTAGGCTTCTCAACCAACGATAAATCATTCCTTCGCTGCTTCTTCGAGCTCAATGACTCCCTATACTTTTCCAACTTGAATAAGGAGTCGTGCAACATTTTTGCTCGATACCTAGAAGAAGTACATCACATATGTTTATAAAATAAGTAATAGTAGAAGGAACTGCAAATACTTTAGCAAAAATGTATAGAACATAGAGTCTTTAGTTATAAAATCTACACTAAGACATGGCTTTCTGCATGTGTGAAAGCCTTTTGATAACATGAAACGATAACCCATCAGCGATGCAAGGTATCAACAATCATTGGGTAAAGTTGAGGTGCAAAGACGTTTGGGGAAATTGAGACAACCATCAGGAAAAAAAAAAGTTATTTCATCATTGTATTCCCATCTGAAATTCCAGAATATGGGAAATAGACAAGCTATTACTAGATATTAAGGAAAAAGCCTAAATATAAGGGTTTTAATACTGTTTTCCAGAATTTACATTAACCATAATGCTCACATCTATAATTCAATTAAAAGAAAACAATATAAGAGTCATAACACAAACAAACAATCAAAACCATACAATAAGAATTTCACCTGGCCTTTCTAGAAGTATCTTGCACACTTTCTTTGAAGTGCTTTAGCTCCTCTGTTGCTATTGGAGTAGAAGACTTGGCATGTACTACTCCAAAATGACGGTCCTCAGCTGCACTACCAAGAGGAAATCCCAAAACCCTCCTAACCTCCCCAGATCGTGTACATTTCTGACTAGTTAACGTAATCTGCTCCAATGGCAAGCACTGAGGTAAAGTTGGCCTCTCTGATGACATACTGCCGCCTCAGCCGGCTTAAACTATTTAGGCAATTTTGCTCTCAATCCCCTCTTTGAAGCTCCCAAACCTGATATAACAAAAATTAAGAATGTCATTGAAAAGGGTTTATACACTTCTGCAAATAACTATTGAAAACAAAGCATAAGAACCTCATCTAGTCCGGTTTAGTTAGCTGACTTAATTCCAACTGCCCCCTAAAACAAAAAGAGAACAATTCCAAAAACCCTATCCTTTCTTGAACACCCAGAGAAATCAATTGGGGGAAAACTAAATGTGAACGAATACATCAATAAAATTGGCGAAACAATAACCAAAAGAAAACTATTTAGAAGAAGCACCCGAACAAATCCTAGGATATGAAAAGGCAAAAGAGAAATTAAATGGACAGAAATTGAAGCGGGGCAGGTAATTGAGAAGCTACCATGAATTAAATAAGCTCAAGCCCAGATGATCCGACCCTGAAGTTCCAGAGATGGGGAGCGAAAGGGTTTAGGCAGAGGGGTACATTTATAATATGTTGTTATGTTGAGGTTGGTAGAAAAGCGTAAAAGTGGAAGTGCACGTTCATCATCTCTTTCTTTTTATGCTTCTTCGCATAGTCAGTAATTCATCCAATTTGCAATAGTTTAAATATGCCCTTTTGATTATTTTTATTAAAACATATAATAAATCAGGCCATTTAGAAATTGAATTATTTTGTACCCATTAATAATATACATAATTAAAGGCCTTTTTCTTAACGTGGTTTTCTTTTCCACGTAATTAAAACTAAACTATAAGATTTAGTAATTAAAAAAATATCTCATTTATTCACGTGAAATATCAAATATAGGAAGGTCCTATAATAGGATACTGTTCTCCCACGTTCTTTTGGTAAAGCGAAGCGGACATGTTGATGTGTCGACACAGTCATTGAACAGTAAAGAGTAAAGACCCATGCATAGCTTTTTGTCTTATACTTTTTTTAATTATTATTATTCACACTCTATTCCCAGCAGTAAATTAAAGCTTGGACTACTGTGTGATTATAAACAGATACTGTTACACAATAGCAAATCTCTCATTTACCAAGCCAGGCTTGTTGTCCTCCTCAGGGTCTTCCCTTTATCTGCTTTCTGTTGTGACAATGTTGTTGATTGCTTCCTCTTGGCAACCTGTTGGTAAACATAAATATGTAGCAGTTCGTCGTGGAAATAAAAGAAAAATTGTGCTGATTTGCTGGTAGGAGCAAACATGAACAAGATGTTGTAGTTAAATACGTTCGATTCTTCTAAATTATAAAAATTGCAGTGCAGAAGTGCCAAGGTAATTACCTCTTCCTTTCTTTTTTGCTCTATTTGCACCTGTTTCAAAATGTGTTTAAAGAAAAAAAACTCATTAATAAATCAGGAAAACTTTGATTCGGATCTCAAGTGATTCAACAATGGAAGCAAGAAAGTCTTTACCACAATCTGTTTTAACTTGGCATTCTCTTCTCTAAGTTGATTCAACTCCAGCTCCAACTCCACCGTGTATGCCTTCAATACATGAGCTTTAGTCATAACCAAGATAAACAGTGAAGATGAATGGAGCAGCAAATTACATTACGAACGAAAAATCACTAGAATCAGACATCAGGAATACTTTTAAAGAAGACTATGCAAAACTTAAATTATATACAATTTTCAAAGCATACTCAACACACATTATATATGTGAGCTTAGAAAAAGAAGAATGTGATAGGATTAGCAAGTAAAACCTGTTTCCTTGCTCGAGATCGAGCAGCTGATTCTCTGTTCTTTATCATCCTACGTTGTCTTCGTTCCACTAACACCTCCGGTGGACCATCCACTATCTTCTTTTTAATTTGTTGTGCACCCAATTCCACAAGGCCTTCACCCTTCTCATCTTTACCATTACTTGGTGCTGCTTCCCCTCCATACCCTTGACCTTGTGGAAACATTTGGTATGAGTTGAAACCATTTCCAGCTGCCAACATGTTGGTTCCCACATTCTGATGATGAGTAGTTGTGATAGAGAACCCTCCAAGCCCCACCCCGAAGTTGACTTCTATACATGAGTTCTCGTTCTGCCCGGATGATAATGCTTTTTCCTGCGAAGTTACTTCATGAACTACACCAGCTTTTATCAGGAAATCTTCAAGTGTTATCTCTCCAAGTGTAGGTTGGCCGTCAAGAGGATGACGATGTGCACCAACGGTGACTGGCTTCTGATCATATGGTTGTTCCCTTTGGATCTCATACCACACCTCGTCCACAGTTTTCTTGCAAAGTGGAGTAGGAATAGAAAAAGAGCCTTGTCGGAGTGGTGGAGTTTGATTCACTACAGTACTGAAATTCTGGGCGGACTCGTTTAAGTTGATGTGAGGCAAGACCTGACTCTCATCACCACTCCACAGGTTAGCAAGAAATTCGTCCATGTTCATGGAGCCTACACTCTTCCCTCTCTTTAGCTGGATTTCATTAAGGGTGAGTGACAAGATCGAGTTCTGATGATTCATGTCGAGATTTAGCTCTGCTGCTTGTTGATGTAGTTGGTGAGATTGCTGTTGTCGTTGTGTTGTTACCAGGTCGTCACCCCCATAGACAATATTTTCAGATTCAAGAAGTACCATTGTGCAGCAAATAACAGGCCCTGGATTTTTCCTCTTACTGTGAGAATTAGAGACGTTGATCAAGGTGGTAAATTGTACGCTTAAGATAATTTTTATTTTAAGGTGGAGTAAACTAAGAATCAAAGCTAACGTCGTTCAAGTTATAATGGTTGTTACATTTTCTTTAAATACTGTTTCTAAAATGATGTTTTACAATTTTAGAATATAATGTTGTATTGTTATTATACAAATTAGTAGGAATTATTTTTAGTACTGCAACGATCCATCATTAAGACTGTATGTATGGATCGGCCACATCAACAAGACAGATTATTATTCTTCAGTCTTCACTAAGAAGATTTATTTTTAAAAAATATATTAACAATTTTTCTTATATTTTAATAGGAATAAAGAAATTTTCCCTCTTTTTTGTGTGTGGCTGTGGCCAGATGAGACGTATTAAATTACTATTTGCCTCCACCTGCCAATGCCATATGGCGACCCAGTCGGTGCTACTCCGTTACTACTTTTACTACTCACTAACCGATTTCTCAATACTCGCTCACACTGGATAGTCTGGATTCGCAACATATTTCGAAACTACTGCGTTAATAACAGAGAAATGATTGAGGTTCGAACCCCATCAGAGGAAGAAGATGATACAGACCCACTACAGTTAAGGCCTTACGGAAGAAACGATAAAAACAATATATTAAAAGGGGCGTGAAACGCCAGGAACTTGTGCAAACTCCAATTGACAGATTAAGATGATTTGAAATTTGGTTGAGGAACACTGAAAGGGAAATGATTTAAACTCAACTGGAAAAACTTGCACGCATGCAACATCTTACTCTATAGATACGGTCGTTACAGTCAATAGAACATAACCCAGAACTAAAAATCGATCTGCTTTTCTAATAATCCCTTTTTGTTTTTTTGGTATATATTTATGTGAAATGTTTCTCGATTTAATTAAAGCTATTTGAACACAATAATGGAGACATGCATGTCCATTACCTGATGAGAATCAAAGATTGTGGTCTGTGAAAAAGATGTACTTACAGGCATTGGCCATTTACAGTGTACAGACGACAGTGATGAATTGCCAAAAAAAGGAAAGCAAACCCAGAAAGGAAAGGGAGTAGGAAAAGAATTGATACCTGAAAAAGAAAATGATCACCTCGGCAGGGCTTATGAGAGAGGATTCAGAATCAGCAACTAGTCATTGATATCTGAAGAAAAGAAAGGAAAATGGTAGAAGACAAATGAAGAGGAAAGGTCATACATAGAACAGCTATAAAATTGAATAGGGATACGGTAGAGTGTAACTGCCATAGGGAAAGCTTTGAAACCATGTCATTAAGAGGTCCCCACTTGGTGTTCAGTTTTTGTGACACGTTTGTGCCACTTGCTGTTCAAGTTCTGCCGGAAACAAAGAGAAACCAACCGATACTCTTCTTTTCTTTTTACCATTGTCTACGTCGTTAGTCACCTTTTTTCCTTCACATGTCGTTTTTCAGGAGCATACTCCTCGATACTACTGTCGTTTTAAGTAGAAATGAATATCTGTAGTCGTATGTATCCCACCGTCACATCTACATGATATCTTCAAAAATTAATTATGCCAATGGATAACCAAATATGGATGGTGTGAATAGTTAATCATTCTAATCTCTTAATCAAATATCTCAAGTTTGAGCTTTAGGAATGTAAAAATTTGTTTGGTCAGTACTTTATTTGTTATGGATTAACTCGGTACGAGCAGTGATTAGTTTAGGTGTGGATAACTTAAAGGTATCCTCTCAAAGTTGGATCCTCCTAAGATACTTGGTGACTAAAACCAAAATTATGCCAATCATGGAAGACTACTCAAGCCTATTATACTAATAAATTCCATTGACTTCTCCTGCTCTTATAATTAGCTATAAATACCAGCCAAATGTCCCTGAAATCTACTCCACCGATTCTTGTTTTTTTTTTGCTATAAGGGAAAGAAATCAAAACCAAACAAATAATACCTTAGCTAACGTAGGGTTCTGCAGTACTGGACGCCTTGCTATTCACGATGAAGTAAATCCATAATCGTCATTGGAGGCTCGGTAAGCATATGAAGGCCTGGACTAGACATTTCTACAATAGAGGCTAGTCGATCGTCATACTGGTTCCCTTCACGACTCATGTGTTGTAGCTGCACCTCCCAAGTTTGGTATAGAAGGCCACAGGTACCTATTACCAAAAAGTTATCCTTAGTTAAAACTGTATTGGAGGAGGAGAGAATGCTTATTATCTCGAGGGAGTCCACTTCAACTATCACACGTCGATACTCCAGCATCCATGCTAGGTGTAGGCCCGAGTAGACTCCTCATAATTCTGCAGTAACAAGAGAACCTCTGTTAATGTGGTGTAGGAACCCACCGCACTACCTCCCGTGATAGTCCCTAATTAAACCACCCGCAATGGCAAGATCCGATCTGTGCTTGACTTCACCATCTGAATTAACTTTAATCCAGGAGTCGAGCGGTTTCGTCCATTCGACTTAAGCACCTTGAGGTAGGCCCTGATTCTGCAAAATGCAACTTTCCACTGATCGTGCTCTACCTATCCATGCCACATACTCTAGAATTGCTCGAGGCCCGTCTTTCAGCCAAACAAAATTGGTTTCAAACAGGCCTTGATTTCTCCACTGTCATAGAAACCAACAGACTATACCATAAATAGTAACCCACTCAACCCGAGTCACCTGTATAGGTGTTCGGAGGTTGTGAGCCACCCATCGTACCAAATCCTGGTGGAAAAAGTATGGATCCACAACTTTGTAGGCGAGTTGACACCAAAAGGCTTTTGCTCTCGGGCATTCTCTGATAGCTTGCAAAATTGATTCTTCTTGTCCACAGACCTGACAATTGCTATCCGTAGTGAGCCGATGAGCCACTCGCTGCTGATTCGTCAGCAATTTACCCTTAGTTAAAAGCCATAAGAAGGCTCAAATCCATTGTGGCCCCGTCCATTTTCAAATTAAATCCCACTGTTTATTATGATCATCCATGCTGCCACCTTCAATGAGCTCGTACGCAGGCGCAACAATGAATCGCCCATGATTTGTAAGGCCCCAGGTCATGCTATCCTCCTCTATGCTCTTTACATCGGGCTGGATCTCCGCGAGCACCATACAGACCGAGGAAGGAAGATATTTCTGGAAGAGGTTTCATCGCCACTGATCGACTTCATTCGTAAAATCCGCCACTATGACATGCAGAATGCTAACTGGTAGAGTAGTGGTAGCCACTAAACATAGCGATCCCCAATTATGTACTTAGTTATCCAGTCAAAAATGAATACGCCTCCCATTTCCCATCTTCCATTTGATGCCTCGACGAACATACTGCCGGGTGGTAAAAATGCCTCGCCAATTTCCTAATGCCTGTTGCCTTTCAATGGAAGAGGGAATAAGATTAGGTCCAACTTGATATTTAGCTCAGAGGATACAAACCTATAGAGCAGAGGGCTGAGTGAGCAAGGCCTAGCCTAGGTTGGAAAGCAAGGCATCATTGGATGATCGGATACGTTTAAGACCTAGTCTCCTGTTGGTTTTGGGCTTACACAAAGCTTCCCAATTAACCAGGTGCGTTTTCCTCTGGGCCTCCCTGGATC
The DNA here is from genome assembly GCA_024752395.1 of Erythroxylum havanense. Lineage (NCBI taxonomy): Eukaryota > Viridiplantae > Streptophyta > Magnoliopsida > Malpighiales > Erythroxylaceae > Erythroxylum > Erythroxylum havanense. The sequence continues at coordinate 9,087,027 of JANTNU010000008.1, read as the reverse complement.
TCCAGATAAAGTCTCTCATGAGTCGCTCCAAATCATCACATAGTTGTCTCGAGAGCCGCACTATTTGCATTGTGTAAATAGGGAGGGTCGAAATCACTGAATGGGTTAGCATAACCCGCCCCGTTAGGGACAATGCTTTGGTCCTCCATCCTGTAAGTTTCTTTGTGCATTCTCAATGATGTACTGATAGGTATGTCTCGAAGTACGCTTGTGAATCAAAAGAACCCCTAGATACTTGCCCAGATTGTGGGTGCGTTGGATGCTTAAAGACTGACTTAGGCGTCGGGCTGTAGCTAGAGGGACATTCTTGGAGAAACATATCCGGGTTTTAGCATTGTTCACTTTATGACCGGAAGTCTGACAAAACATCTCCAAAGTCTGTGCAATAACTTGGGTTTGAGAACCCTCTGCTTCAGCAAACAAAATGAGGTCATCTGCAAAGAAACGATCGAATATGGGTGGCTCTTTAGTACTCAGCTTGACTAGTTTCCAATTCCCTTGCCCCATCTCCTGGAGAATAAGCTGACCAAGCCTCTCCATGCATAAAACAAACAAGTACGGCGATAGCAGGTCACCTTGCTGAATCCCACAGGAAGGGCTGAAGGGATATGTTAAAGTACCTTGCCAATCGACTTGCATAGTCACCATCGTCACACATTACATGATTACAGTGATTAATTGATCTGGTACCCCAATGTCTTGCAAATTATTCTAGATGAAATCCCATTGAATCTGATTATAAGCTTTTTCCAAATTGACCTTTATAGCTAAATATCCGATCTTGCCCGTCTTCTTAAAAATACGCATCGAAGGGATTACCTCATAGGCTATGATAATATTATCTGTTATTTATCGGCTTGGAATAAAACTACACTGGTTCGCCTCTACGAGGTAGTCCAGATAATGTTTCAATCTATGCACTATAACTTTCAAAATAATTTTATAAAGGACAAAGCATAGACTAATCGGTCCAAATCGAGTAATCGTCTGCGGGGAAGGGATTTTCGGAATCAAAACCAAAATGGTATGATTGAGATCCTTGTCCCATCGTTCAAGATAGAAAATTTCCTGGATGTACGCGATCACTTTTGGACCAATCGTGCCCCACTGTTTTTAGAAAAATAAAGCATTGAAGTTGTCTATCCTAGGAGCTTTATTTGGATTTATGGTGTAAACCGCATTTTTTATTTCTAATTCATGAACAGGCATTGAAAGCGCTTGAAATCTGTCTCCCGATAGGGAAGGAAAAAGTCCAGATAATGGAAAACTTTTTGCACTTGTAACATGGTATATGACTTGTATTGTACTTGTTGTCAATGGGGAAGGCATCGAAAAAAAACGAGTCTTTTCCTGATGAAAGACTCTTTATGGTGAATGACAAACAAATCCCTTGGTATGCTGATTTCATTAATTATTTGGTATGTAAACAATTACCTCCTGATTT
>JANTNU010000008.1:9067568-9081814 GCA_024752395.1 Erythroxylum havanense | reverse complement strand
AAACCACAATCACTCAATCTTTTCTTTAATTTTTATGTTATTAGCTTAAATTAGAAGTTATTACGAGTATTATTTTTTAACTAATTTGGTCTCCATGGGATCGATATTTTTACTGCTTGACGATAGAAACGTGCACTTGCGTTCATCACCAACAACATTTCACAAGACTCTAGTGAGGCTTGCAAATCATTAAGAGTCATAGACTCCAAACTTTTAGACTCTTCAATGGTTGTGACAACATAATCAAATCGACCTGTCAACGTGCACATAATCTTTTCCACAATATCTTTCTCCATAATCTCATGACCATTATTTTTGATCTCATTGACTAATTTTTCTACGCGTGAAAAATAAACTCGAATACTTTTGTCCTTGCCTTACTCCATCAACTCGTATTGCCTTTTAAAGCCTTGTAGTCTTGTTCGTTAACTATATCTACTCCTTCATACATTTTGAGCAAAATATTCCAAGTCTCCTTTGTTGTTTTAGCATAGAATATTTGTTCAAAAATCAACAACTCAACTGATTGACAAATTAATAACAAGGCTTTTTCGTTTAACAAACAATCACGAACCAGTTGTTGTGATTCTTCGTTCATTGGTTTTTCTACTACGCCTTTCTCTAAAATTTCACCATACCCGTTGCTTCTCAAGTATAGCTCCATCAGGTGTTTCCACATCGCAAAATTGTTTTTGCCATCGAACTTGAAAATTGTTAATTGCATTGATTGAACTTTAGTTGTTGAACTTGTCTTGATCTACTTGAGCATTTTAACCGAACTTTGATACCAGATGTTGACAGTTAACTTTGATTATAATTGTCTTAAAAATGAATTTTTGACAACAAAACAAACCATCACTATTTTATTGAAAGAAAAAACACAAATATTACAAATAAAAACTCAATAAACCCAAAAAAATGTTATGATTAAATTATTGAAGCTAACCAACCGAACCTTTTAGTATATTCACTAGTATACACCTCACTCAACTTTTTCTTCTAATTACATATATGAATGTAATGGCCAAATAGCTATATTTATAAGTGATTAAGTCGGTTGACGACTTTGGTCACAATAGTTAGCAACTTAAAATTGCTAACTAACAAAAGAAATAGAAGCCCTCAAGGGGTGTGGCTTGATGGTTGAGAGCGGGGCTTGACTTTGGTTAGGTCCCAGATTCGATTCCATGCTAACCCCTCTTGTAAGAGCCTGGAGCAGCCGGAGTTTTACCTGTAGATGGAGAACTAGTTGGGCCCTCAATGATGAGGTGTGCTCGCTTGGCCCGCCTGTGAGGTGGTGCGCCAGTTGAGCCCTCAAAGAGGTGTGCCCGCTTACGGGGTTTCCTCGAATCAAAAAAAAAAAAAGTCAATTTGAATTGAAATTTGACCAAGTCAAATCCACACTTTTATAACTCAGTATAAAGATTTCCAATATTAAACCAAGTTTAATCCCTAACATTTTCGTATAACAATCCTGCTTTTCTCTCTAATTCTTTTTCATGTAAGAACTTTTCAGGTGATCCCTTCAAATCTGCTCTGCACACTGTTGTGGTATGAAGTGTTGTAGGTGAATTCTCAATGCATATGGTACTGTCAGAAACTTGGTAACAGGTTGGGAAGATCATATTTCTCTAAACCTTGTAGCTAGGTGGGACACCACATTTTCTCAATTATTGAAGATTAGAAAAAAAGAAATTAAGTATAATAATACGATTAGATTCATCATTTTGTATATTAAAATGATTTTTACTTTTTTTTTTAGGAATAGAAAGTAGATGAACACAGCTACACACTACACTGCTGGCCAGAAGCAGCAGTTACGTCTTTAAGTAGGGTGAGAAAATGATTTTTACTTTTTAAGAAATAGAAAGTTTGCTTTCTTCATGAAATCCTACCTCAAACTTTCTAGGGATGTGTTGAGCTTAGCGTTCCAACTAGTGTCTCCATATTTTTCCTGTACATTAATGGGCGCTGCTGTTTACTTCCGGGTACAGTTACACGTTTCGACAGAAAGCAAATACATCTACTCCGCCATAACAATGCAACAAATTCGCTGACAGGTTCTTTGTCTTTTACTCTTTCTCCTTCTCCTTGTCACATGCAAATTCTCTCTACTGTATGAGTTAAATAAAATCCTGATATCGTCCATGCATACTAACTCAAAATCACCAGAAACAAATGCACGAATTGTATTCAGTTCAACCTTTCAAATGCCATGTGTTTTATAAATTAAATGTCAATCTAATTACATAAAACGACACTATCAACGATCAAAGAATCATTTAAGCACTTTGAAGTCCTGTTACGGATGTATGTGATCCAATGAAAGAGGTTCTTCTCCAAGCAAAAGTGCCCGCAAAACAGCCTCACATAAGCCAGAATAATGCACAATTAGATGCCCACCCCCGGGAACTTCATGATACCGAATCCAGGGTAGTTTTTTGGAAATAAATCTTTGCAGCTGAAATGGCACAACCTTATCCTCACAACCTTGCCAAATGTGAACCGAACCTTCATTTTGAGGGAACGGATTGCTCAGATCAGTTGGATCAAAGTCCCAACGTCCAAAACTCTCCATAAAATCACCACGGAGAGTATCGAAGACTTCTTTAATTTTCAACCTGTCCTGGAGGAGGAAACGTAAACACTACCATAACCATCTCTCTTTCGATTGTTTCTTGATTGAATAAGATGGAGTGAATCACGCAAAAGTCATGGCATTATTACAAGTTTATCAGCAGAAACTCTAAGTTCCACTTTTCTTGATGTGGGAGAAATTTTACCTGAGTTAGCATTGGGAACCCTGGAATTTTCGTCAGGACTTCTATATCATGTGCATTGAAGAACACTGGGTTTTTCTCCAGGACAGAAGTTGAAGGAAGCCATTTCTGCGTAACCCACCATTGCAAGAGTCCAGGGGCATATTTTGAAAACCAGAAAGACAACCGAACAAGTCTCCTCCTATAATCATCTCTTATCAGACTTTTGGGAAGAGAAGGCCATCTATAGTTAACAACTGGTACAATTAGGGACACACCTGCTAGTCTGCATAAAGAAATTTGCGATGAGCAGGGAACAAAAAATTAAGAAGGAATATTGTCAAATTAAAAGTTTATCTGATTTTACCTGTGTGGTATATATTTGAGGCAACTCCAGATGGGATATGATCCCATTGAGACACCGATAACATAAAAGTTGGATCCTATCTGCAGCTGATCAGCAAGTTCTTCAATGTCGAGTGCTTCACTCCTTACTGATCGCTTTGGATTCGGATCACTCTCTCCATAGCCAGCTCGGTCAAATAAGAGAAAGTATATCCCCAGTTCTTCTATTAGTTCCTGAGAGGTATAATGAAACTCACTTTTCTTGATACTTGCGACTCAAAACAATATCCATTTCTCCATCGACAGAAGATTAAACTTCAGTTTTTTACAGTGAAACTGCTTAAACTAAGACATGAAGAAGCTTGTAAGGAAAAAGTAAAAAAATAATAGCTGAACTGTAATTTATGTAACCAACACTTCATTCTCGTCTAGTAAACTGCAGTAATTGAGTGGAGATGAGAAATCAGACATTAGAGGGAGGAAAGTTAAAAGCAAAAATGTTCTTATTTACATAGTATCACATCAATTCAGCAGGTGGTCAGTACACTAGTATCATTTAAAGGAATAAAAAAATGGGAAAGAGAAGTTGGCTGCTGTATTCCTTCTTGAATTCCGATTCTCAAATTCTATTAACAAAGTGGAGCCTAGAATCTTCATAAGCATAAAAGATGGCAGCATGTGCTCGGTGTTTTAGTACAGATACTTCTACTCAGCAATTGTTTCAAATGCTTTGCTTTCATGAGCAGTCAGATCTCCTCAGAAAGCATGCCAGACCGTGTCAGAGTTGCATTGAGATTATAGATTTTTTACTAGCTTTGTTTAGACACACTCTTTTAGGCAAGTATTTCGTCTCTAAAAGGTTTGCTCTTTGTCACTTCTCCAAGTCTCATTCAACTGAAAGTAGCTTTCCGAGTGTTATGAGCTATATTAGTCAAGTTGCATAAGGTTGTTACTCCCTTAAGCATTAGTGAAAGCACTTCCAGTTCCAACTACAAAGATTGAAGTTTTAAATCGACAAGAGGTCGAGTAGAAAGAGCAGAATTAGGATAGTACTTGGGGCGCCAAAAAGTCCATTTCTTTCGAGCTTCCAAAGCCATGAACAATAATGATCTTGTACTTGGCTCCGTTCTTGGGGACGCCCTTTTCTCTGTAGGCTAGATGTCTACCATCCTTGAGTCTGATTCTTGGTGAACCTCCAGGGGAATCATCTGGCGACTGCAGTTGAGTTGCCTGATAAACCATAAGTATCACTTTGGTTCTTGAAAATTTACGTCAACGACATAAAAAGGAAAAGATCTAGTTGGCATAGACCGAGTACTTTCATTAAGTACCAACTTCCGAGAGAGCAGCGAACTGAAAGAATTGAGCTCACCTGATTATTGATGCTTGTAAGAATGTTGTGCTGCTTATTTTGAATTATCAAATTGCTATGCTCGTGCTTGATTTCACTCTCTTTTGAGTCATGGAGGATAGCGAGTGTTTCCAAGTTAACAGCAGAGACCCTGCATGGGTTATTTTGAGTAGCATCTTGAGCCCCAGGTTTGTGCAGTCGATTACTTAAAAATTTTAACTGTTTTCGGCATCTCATGTTTACAGTGCGGAGGTCTGGTAGGGGAATGGCTGTGGTTTCTGGGACTTCTTTTAGTTAGGATTGGTGGTGTTATTACGATACCAGCATATGGTAGGAGCCAGAGGGCATGTCCTGCTTGGATATTCCTTCAATATCCTTTCCAGGGCTCAAAATGATTAGGATATTCCTTTCCGGATGACTTGCACCCTTTTTCCTCTAATTGTTTTCATTAAAGCATTCAAAAGATGTGTGTACCTCTACCTCCAGAATCCTTTTTTAATTGAATTGATTTTAACTACTTGATAAACAGGTGTTGTATTGATGAGTGAAGTGTACAACAAGCCACCCTTTATTTGATTTGCTTTGTTCTGTTAAACCCTGTTTACCAAAAGGAGATAATATAAAAGTACAATGTGTTTTCTTAAGAAAAGAAATATGGAAGGGGAATTTTGAAGAAGTGTAACTTGCTAAAGGGTACATTTTTTGGCTGATGTCATGAAGTACAATTCTCTCTCTCCTGACCGCCAAAGATCCCTTGCTGACATAATTAAGAATATTCTCATACTTACTTGCTGGATTAGGCTTGCTTTCCTTTCACTTCCTTCTACTTATCCACGTTTTGGTTACAGCTTGCAGCCCGCTTCTCAACATCAAAGTGAATTTCTTACGTTACGAATTCTTTATTTGTTGGATCAATGTCAATGTCAATGACAGCATTGCAAGCTAATTAATAAGCTGAACGAATATGTTCAATATTTGTGTGAGTCACGAGGGACATTTCATCCTTTTGCCATAGCTTTTCTGCATTCGGTATGAGTATTAAATGAGCTGATCAGCTCTGGTGAATAGTGTGCTGTCCACCACACTTCTTAGTTCTTAAAACAAATTTAAAATTAGGTAATCTTTTTTATATCATTCTGACCTTCAACCAGACCATTTTATAGTATCAAACCAATCTGCTTGATGAATATTTAACCAAGTACAGTATTAGATGAGTATTGACATAGAAAGAATTTATAATTGACAGTCTCTGGTTCACCATTCCACAGTTTGCAGTATAGATTAGAAGAGTCGATATCTCGTAGCCTATTCATTATGCTCAGTTTATAGTTGATCACTAACCATATGAAAAAAGATGCTTTTGAGAGAGTTTGAAGAAACCACACCAATTTGAACCATTTAAGTTTCAGAGTTTGTACCTTGAATATTATATAGTAAAATTTAATTGTGGATATGCCTGAAGTACTTCTCAACTAAACCACCGACTCTCCCAGATTAGAGTTCTGGTGTCAACTCCTCAACTCTGGCATTGTTTGTTAATATGTAGAACCTGAGATCATTCCAATAATCATGCCACAATTAAGTAGAATTGCTATTACCATTCTTACATTTTATTTTATTTTTTATATGGTTGATCCCTTTAGTTTAAGCAATCGCATGATAATATAACATATCTTGGCAAAATTTGAGATTATTGTTCTCTCTTTGGTTGTTATGAGATCCATTATGGATCATTACAAAAGAAAAGTAGTTTTATTTGTTATATCATCACAACCAATTTATGATACCGGCTACCAAGAGTATGAATACAAAAATTTTACAACACACAACATAAGATTATTTCTCCAATACAGAAACACAAACACAGGCCTACGCTGAAGGCAGATGTTGCAGCAGATGAGCATCTACCAATTTTATGTAGTCTATAACTTCACTTACATATGCTGCTAGCAGTACTGTAACCAGAGGCCATCCAATTTGGGTTATGCTATTACTCCATTTGTTTCATATTCTTCTTCTCTTCTCTACTCCATTTCCTCCTTGTTCGACATTTCTTGTCCCAACAAAAGTGTCCTTATGATTGCTTCACAGATCTCCCTCTTGAAGATCATAAAATGTCCAACCTCAGGAACTTCATGGTAATGAATCCATGGAAGCTTCTCGGATAAGTATCGGTTTATTTCATATGGTATAATTCGGTCTTCATAACCTTGCCAAATATGGACCGAGCCCTCGTTGTCAGGGAAAGGGTTACTCAAGTCCAGGGGATCAAATTCCCATTTTCCATATCCAGCTATTATGTCTCGGTGCAAAGACTCATGAACGCCCTGTTGTGTAATCTTGTCCTATATCCAGAATGATCATACAGGTATTAGAACATTAACAAAAAAATTACCATACAAGACCAAGACAAGCAAACTAATGGGGCTTTTGTTTCTCAAATACAACCGAGTTGTTAATACTAGCAAAGATGATTTTGGTGCGGAACTGATATGTGCGCTTTTCTTACAGGGTACCAAGAATCAAATCTAATTAATGTAACTTAAAATAGATACCTAGAATGTCATGATTCAATGATCAGCTAAATCATATGACAATGAATTCAAACTTAAAGCTCGGCATATGTGAATCCATTTTTCAAAACTCTATACATGTATCTACCTGATCAACACTAGGAGTTTCGGACAACTTGGCCATAGTTTCCATATCTTGTGGGCAAAAAATTTCTGTATTTCCTGACATCATGCTCAATGAAGGGAACCACTTCTGGGTCATCCACCAGTAAAATAACCAAGGGGCATAGTGTGCAACTTGAAATGTCCGTCGATCACAATTGAGAAGCTTCTGGAAACCCACTCTGGATACACTGGCAGGAAGGCGAGGCCACCAGTAGTTGGTAAATGGAACTATCAAGGAAGCTCCAGACAACCTGTGAGGGATGAAGATTTCTGTAAAATTCCAAAAAATTCAGAAGGCAAAATCAGCTGGGAGCCGAAAAGCATGCCTGTGGGGTATATATTTAAGGCAACTGTAAATGGGATATGCCCCCATTGACATTCCCATTACGTAAAATTTAGTCCCAATCTCCAGTTTGTCTGCCAGTTCTTGAATATCATATGCTTCACTTTTCACGGACCTTGATGGATATGGATCACTCTCCCCATAACCAGCTCTATCAAACAAGATGATGTATATCCCCAGCTCCTCTATAAGCTCCTAGATGTGATAACAGACACAACTGAAGATTATACAGCTACGCTAAAGGGATGTCGTTATAAAATCATCCAACATCTGATACCTCCCAAAGCAAAGCTCACACACAAAATAATATCTAATCCGATTGGCACTATAATAAGCTCATAACACAACATTCCATTAAAAAAAAGTGCAAATATGTCCAACTATCAACCATGAAATCATCAATGTAAGACCCATGAACAATTCGATTACTTTTGTTTATATAGGTGCATGTGCATATTTTCTACGACAGAAAAGCTAAATGCAAAACCAAAACCAAGTGTATCAATTGAAATCAATCCACCTCCCAACAAAGACATGATAAGCATAATGACATATGCCCTGTAAGATCTTGGAAGAAATTACAATGACTTGAACCTAACAACAACTATAAGCAACGTAAAACACAGGTCTGTCCTAATATGAATGACCCTGTAAAAAATGTGCCAGGCAGGCCTTTTGTACTTTCACGACCCCATAAATATGGTGAGAAAAACATATCTTATTTTGGCACCCAGAGTCAAGAACTGGATATATGATGCATTTTTGTTCACTTACAAGTTTTAAACTGATAACATTAGGGTAAATCTGCATCAAAATACTTATCTTTCCACATAGAGAAAAATAAACGATTTTATGGTTAAAGTATAAAAATATTTCGTTATGAGGTATATCTATAACTTACAATCACTCACATACTTTGTTAATCACATACTTTACCTGAGGGATGGGTAAAGTCATATCTTTGGAGGCCGCAAAGCCATGGACAACAATGATTTTATATTTAGCCTCTTCCTTGGGGACTCCCATCTCCTTGTAGGCCAAATGCCTTCCACCACTGAGTTTGACTCTCTGTGAAGTGATCGGAGGACCACCTGGTGATCCACATATCTTTGGAGGGGGAGGTTTTAATGTTTGATAAGCCCATCCGAGCAGCCCAACTGAGAGTGCAAGCACAACAGGAGCCAACATTGCTGGAACAAATTTGTCTTTATAACATCAACAACTGAACGACTAAATGGAGTAACAAGAAATTCCTACCGAAAAGGAATTCAATAATCCGGGGGGATTATACTTACAATATCTTTAAACAATAATGCACTAGAATCAAAGAAATTCCAGGAAAGTTTCTCCCCATTATTTTACAGACTTAAAAGTGAAATTATGTTGCTTTTGAATGCAAGTCTTGTATCTGACTAAGAGATACCACTAGTCACCATAAACAAGAATGATATTCCAGAATGAACAAATTATTTGTGACCAGAAACTGTAGTTAGCCAAGACACTAATATGAGCTCCAAATGAATGAACAGACTGCCATATATTACATCCTTGGGCATAACACTGTCCTATTGAAGGGTCTGGGGAAGCAATATTAAACAGAGACACCTTTCCCAGTCATCTCTTACAACATACAAAGTTTAAAGTATACTTAGATCTACACCCCAAAAAAGTCCATTTTTATATTTCCAACAGAACGACAGTTGAACTTTAACATGAAACTATCTAACAACTCTCCTTATCCTGTGCTGCCAAGGAGATGGATTGAACATAATATATGAATTGCGAGTCATAACACATGGTATGCAGTAACTTGAATGATAATCTGCAATGAACTTCGGATTCTTAATAGTCTGGAACGCAGAAGTGACAGGAAGGATTTTTTTTTTCTTATTTTCAGAATTTCTACACTCACCCCCATGTGGAAGTCAACTCAAGATAAATTATCAGTGATTTTCTATTTCCATCATTTGCAAAAATAAAATGGAATTGACTTCGGACGCCACTGTAGTAACCAAAAAAAGGCCCAAATAAACTCAAAGCAGATATTTTTAACTTACATATCAGTGGGACAAAAAGAAAAGCAAATCTTGTGACAGAGGAAGTTAAGCATTCGTTAATATGACAACATGAGATTTATTTTATGGCACGAGTAGTTGCGCAGAACACACCTTAACTACCAGTTATATATACCACTCAACCCACTTCCTTGGTCCAACCTTAAACAAATCAAAACTTAGTATATTTACTTCAAGGAGAACATTACAAGGGAAAAACGGAGGAAGGACAGAGTGTTATCTACCATAGCTGTGTAAGGATTTCAAGATATTGAAACCAGGAATATGAAGACTATAGCAAAGACATACCCCATTTCAAAGGCTATTTAAATATCGACTGTAGTTCCGAAAATGGTAGAAGAATCTTTGCCTATGTGAAGTCGGCCAATGTGATTATGCATAAAGCTTGAAACTTGTGTCGATCTATTGTAAGTACTAGAATTGGATAGCAAACACATGTTAAGAATATTCAAGTTGTCATCCGGATAGTTTTATAGACTTGATGTAAACCTTCCGCAGAATACTTGAAACTACCCAGCTAAATTTACCGTTATTGACCTTTGACTCAACACCAACTTATTTGGTTCATCAAATCATTCTATTCTTCAGTTTGCTCATTGCTACGAGGCACGAGCTAATATCTAAGCTTCACAGTAGTAGTTATTAGACTAAACTTAATCGAAGTAAGAAACTAAAATGAAACAGAAGAAAACCATGTCACAACCTCAAATTAGACACAACCCATTAAACAGTTCCAAAAACATAGGATTCATAAAAGAAGTGGGGAAAGAAAGAAGAGAAATCCACCAGGAGAAAGTGGGAAAGTGCTGGATCTGCCTCACTTTCCTCTAGTATGAGCTCTTGCTGATGCAGCAGATATTTTCTTCCCTGATAAAGTAGCCATTTCTGCTTAAAGCAACATCCCAATAGTTTCTACTACAATGATTGATTAAAGTCCTGAAAAAGACCCACTTCAAGACAGAACCATTCGGCCACTCCAAACGGTGACGGATGAAAATTGAAGGTCAGGGAACAGATATTCTGTTCCCACTATCCAGTTCCCCGTGTTCCTCTAAGATCTCAACCATCCAATGCAATAAATTGGATGGTTGAGACATACTGGAAACAGAGGGAACTGATCTTTCGGAACTGTTCCTATAAACTAGGAGACTTTCTTCAAAAAAAAAAAAAAAAAAACTACTAGACTTAATCTAAGTAATATGAATTAATGTGCCTAATGTAAGTATGTAACTAGAATTAATTCCATACTAGTTATTACGGTCAGTAATATTATTAATGAACACTTTAATCAACAGAATAAAGTTTAAAGTGACAACATTATTACTTATGCAACAAAACAACTATTAGAAAGTACACATATGACTACAATAACAACAACAACAATTTATGAAAACCCCACTAATAAAATACAAAATTTAGAGAGGTTCAGATAACATGCAGTATTATACCTAACTAATAAAGAGGACGTTTCATATGAACTTACATTATAAAAAAAAGATAAAGAAAAAATTAAAAATATGCATATGCATATTAAAATAATAAAAAATAATTAGACATGGAAGATAATGATAATAAATACATATAAATAAAAAATCCTATAAATATCAAACAAGTAAATAAATATACATAAACAAAAATATAAGTTAATAAATAAATCAAATAAGTCATTATAGGAAAACATTTATGTTAAGTAAAGAAATATTTAGGCTAATTAATTAAGAGAGAAGTACTACATATTGAATGTTTGGAGTAAATACAAGATATAAGACTTCAAGAAAAATGTTTAAAAGACTTATGAGAACAAAAAGAACCTCTCTATATGAGTTATTTTATTCACATCATAATACGCTAAAATTTTTTATTAAGAGTCATGTCTTTAATAATTTTCAGTAGAGTCACATCATTCTTAATCACTTTCTTCTAATTCTTTTTGAGTCTGCCTCTTTTTTCTTACAGTCTCTAAATACAATATTCTCACTGGACTGTCAATGTGTCTCTCTTTAACATGTCTGAATCACTTAAGTCTTGTCTCTTTTAATTTTTTTATTAATACTAGCTATTTTTAATTTGTCTCTTACTATTATATTCCTGACATTATCTCTTTTAGTAAGGTTACACATCCAACGAAACATCCTCATCTACACTACTATTAACTTATGTTATGCACCTACTTGATAGGTCAATATTTCATCTCATAGAGCATGGTCACCCAAATCGCTAAACGATACGATTTACTTTTGAGCTTAAGTGCTATCTTTTTATTACATAAAATTTTTGATACACTTCTCCATTTAACGTACCTAATTTGACATGATGAATTATGTCTTCACCGATCTCTTTGTTACTTTGGATGATACATCCTAAATACTTTAAACACTCTTTTTGTGATATAATTTTTTAATCAATCTTTACTTCAACATCTAAAGTTACCTTATGAGTCGAAAAATTACACTTTAAATATTCAGTCTTAGTCATGCTCATTTTAAAACTTTTCTACTCTAACGTATTCTTCCAAAATTCTAGCTTGATATTAACACCCTCTTTAATTTGTCTCAACCATTAAAAAATGTCATTAACAAATAATATCTATTACTACTGCAAATAAAAACGGGTTCAATGGAGAGCCTTGGTATAACTCAATATTAATAAAAAATATTATGTATCTCATCTTATCGCGCTTACTCTAGTTTTCACACCTTCATCTATATTCTAATAACTCATATATATATATCATAGGAACTTTCTTATTTTCTAAACACCTCCACATAATTTTCTTAAGTATCTTATCATACGCTTTTTATAAATCAATAAAAACTATATGTAGGTTACATTGTCTTTCTCTACAATATTATATTAATATTTTAAGAAGATTTAAAGCTTCTGTCGTTGACCTTTTTGACATGAAATCAAGCTGGTTCTCCAAGATAGGAATTTCTCTTCTCACTCTCCTCTCAATCACCTTCTCTAATAACTTTATGATGTGAACAAGTAGTTTGATATCTCTATAGTTGTTACAACTTTGAATGTCTCCATTGTTCTTGTATAGAGAAATTAAAATACTAAATTTCTACTAATCTGATATTTTGGCAGACTTAAGGATAGTATTAAAAGGCTTGACTAGTTAAGTAAAACCCTCTTCACCTAGGCTTTTCTACACATCTATAGATATCTCTTTAGGTCCTATTGTCCTTCCACTTTTCATCTCCTCAAAGTCCTTTTAAATTTTTTTCTCTTGTAACAAATAAGTTATAATACCTCTTGAACGTGCTAAAATCACCTAAAGACATATTGTGCTCTACAATTTCATTAAAAAGGTTATAGAATTATTTTTGTCATCTTCTTTTAATATCATGTTTAGTCATGAGTACCCGCCTTGCTTCGTCTTTTATGTAACGAATTTGATCTAAATCTCTCGCTTTCGTCAACTTAAAAATATTATTTTCTCCATCTTTAATTTTCAATTGATGGTATAATTTTTTGTAAGCTTTGCTTTTAACTTTTGAAATTATCTTACCAATTTGTAACTTTTTTTTATTAACTACTCTCTACCTCTGTGCTGTTGTCTAATAGAATTTTATAGGCATACTCTTTTTATCCTAATATTTTCTTGTACATCTTCATTCTACCATCAAAACTTTATCTTACTATCTCTAGGACCTTTAGAAGCATTCAAGATCACTTTTGATGTATTGTTTAAGAGAGTTGTTATTCTCTTCCATATTTGATAAACATCTTCTTCTAAATTCTATTATAGAATAAAACAAAAATAAATATGATAATCTTCAAACAAGTTTTAAAACATTCACTAGATGATTTTAGTATGCCAATTAATTCAATTTCATTTTGTACCAAATTTGCAGAGCATACAATTGTATAATTGAATCCTTCATGCAAAAAGCATGAATATATGCCACCGAATTATTTTGTACATTTTTTAAAGTAAATTATTAGTTGATTTTGTACTTCTTAAACCACTACGATTATTGGCATATATTCGTTGACAAAAGATTAGAAGAAACACCGTCAATTTTCCGGTCTTCTTAGAGAATGGAATTATCAAAGAATGAGCGAGAATTTTTCAATAATCCATGCATCTTAATCTTTGACATTTTTATTAATTTTCTTCGAATCCAACTTCAATAATTGGCTTGCAGGTTGCAATTGACGTCAGAACCTAGATTTTTATATCTACATTCTCATCAATCATCTCTTTTATAAATAATATAATACTTCAAATTTTACTATAACAAATGATTCACGAGGATTTACTTAAAGCAAAACAATCCCCTCTTGTATTTCTTAACCCTATTTTTATTGGCTTCTCAATTAAAATAAAGTAGTACATTGTTAAATAAGAAAAATTAAAATAATAAAATACATATATCTCTATTTATCACGATATTCAAGAAATTATATTACCGAACCTAAGGTCCTGTTTGGTTGGATGCTAATTAATGGAATGGAATGGAAGAGAATGGAATGGTTTATAATGGAATGGAATGTAATATAGTATAAAGCTGTTTGAGAAGGATGGAATGGTTCATAATGTAATGTAGTGAAATATTGTTTGGAAGATGGATGGAATGGAATGTAATGTATAATAAATGACTTTTATACCCTTTGTATTAAAATGGTTGTTGTAGGAGGTTTATTATTTTATTATTAATTATATAAAAATATTAGTATTCATTATTT
>JANTNU010000008.1:9046643-9064928 GCA_024752395.1 Erythroxylum havanense | reverse complement strand
ATTATTAATAATATGAAAATATTATTATTAATTATTTAATAAAATTTATTATATTAAATATTACTATATTCTATTTGATATATTAATATCATGATTTGGTCAGAGTTGATATTAAGAAGAATTATTGAGGGTATATTAAGTAGTATGTATTTATTAGGTTACGTTCCATCCCAAACCCCCCAAATCGGAGGTTTCTTATTTTCACTGTTTAGGATGGAATGAAACGTAACATGAAACCCTCCGCTTCCATCCCATTCCATTCCATTCCATTATGAAACCTTCAAACGAACGATGGAAGTGTGTTACGTTCCATTCCATTCCATCCCTAACCCTCCAAACAAACAGAGCCTAAATGACAGTGTCATCCTCTCCAAATTACTTGTCAAAAAAATTACAGTAATGCATTATTTCAGAGTAATTATATTAAATGCAACATACATAGAATGGTACAAACAAAATCAAATCATCTCTCGGATAGAATAATGTGCTATGAACAACAAAATAATATATACTTTATTTTGGTACAGGACTAACAAACTTGTAAATGTTTGGACCTGAAGCAGGATATATAAATGTGCATGGGCAACTGAATGGGACACTCCTATTCTAAGGTCGAGTAGTAAGTTCTGGCTAATTATACTCACATACATGCATAATCATGGCTCTTTTAGGGCAATAAATTGCGGAAATAGTATGATCCAAATCATTCAACGCACTCAACTATAAAAATACGTCTATAGTATAGTTCTTAATTCGTTGTAGGAATTTATCCATACCACAAATCATAAAATAAATGCCTTCTTAATTTTATATGTTTACAAATCATGTAATCATATTAGGGATTCACTTCAACCCGAAAAATCATGTACAGGGTCAAGTCATGGGCCAGAGATCCTTGCTCCAAGCCCATCTGCCAATACAACCCTCAAGCACACTAAAACGTCCTCTACACCTGTTCACAGTGAAACATCTCCTCAACAAACATCCGGCTACAGCTAACAAATTCCATTTTCTGTTATATATTTAGAATAGTCTAGAAACAATATAACCTGTATATATTGTCTTCACTGTATATACAATAAAGAAGAGAGTATTACAGACATTCTGTCTGTCTTCATTTTGCTTTGTATTCCTTTATTCTTCATGGTATCAGAGCCCTTGCATTGACCAACGTCAAATGGCTCATGATTTCTCATCTTCTACCTCTACCCATATTCAGCAGTCTAGCAGCACACCTCTGCTAGACTTTCCAGCCTTGGCAAAAACACTTAATTTCAATTTGCCAATTAAGTTAGATAGGAATAATTTCATAAATTGGAGAGCACAAGTCATAGTAGCAATTAGAGCACTTGAATTAGAAGACTATATCTCACCTGAAGTTTCTCCACCACCACAGTTTATCACAGAAGCTGCCTCATCAAATACAGAAGCTCCACAGCTTGTGGCCAACCCTGATTATCGACTATGGCGTCGATCAGATCAGTTACTCCTATGTTGGTTACTCTCCACAATAGGTGAGGATGTGACTGGCCAGGTAAATCACTCTACATCTTCTCTTGAATGCTGGAAAATATTGGAAAGTTTATATGCCCAGACATCAATGGTTCGGGTTCTGCAACTCAAACAGCAACTATCAACCATTCAAAAAGGTTCTCAAACTATTTCAGAGTATATTCAGAAGATAAAAACAACTGGAGACTCCCTTATGGTTGCAGGACATGTTGTATCTGATCATGAATTAATTCTCAATGCATTAAATAGTTTGGGACATGAATATGACTCGGTGGTGGTTCTTTTAACTCACACAATGAAAAACTCAACTATACAAGAAGTGCAATATAGTCTAATGATGCATGAAACAAGACTTGAACAACTAAATGCAGTTTCTCACTCTTTCAATTGCGTTACCTGAAGGGTTCCTCCGATTTAGGGTTGCTGCTCCACTCCTCCTCGTCGCTTGACCTTCATGCCTTTAGCGACTCCGACTGGGCTAGTTCTCCAGATGATCGAAAATCTACAAGTGGTGGTTGTGTTTTTCTTGGTCGTAATCTCATGTTCTAGTGCTCCAAAAAGTAGTCTGTGGTCGCTCGATCAAGCACCGAGGTTGAATATCGTGCTCTTTCTCAGCTCTCCACTGAAGTTCTTTGGTTTTCCTCTCTTCTCACTGAACTTGGTTTTTCCCCCACGCGACCGACTGTTCTCTGGTGCGACAACAACAACGCTCGAGCTCTCTCTCAGAACCCCGTCTTTCATGCTCGCACCAAGCATATAGAAATCGACGTTCATTTCGTGCGAGATAGAATTGCTGCTGGTCTTCTCGAGGTTCGGTATGTGCCCTCTGCCGACCAGCTCGCCGATCTACTCACCAAACCCCTTCTCGCAGCTCGATTTAGGGATTTACTTTTCAAACTCAACTTCGTACACAGTCTGAGGTTTCGTTTGCGAGGGGATATTAGGGATTCACTTCAACCCGAAAAATCATGTACAAGGTCAAGTCATGGGCCAGAGATCCTTGCTCCAAGCCCATCTGCCAATACAACCCTCAAGCACACTAAAACGTCCTCTATACCGGTTCACAGTGAAACATCTCCTTCTCAACAAACATCCAGCTACAGCTAACAAATTCCATTTTCTGTTATACATTTAGAATAGTCTAGAAACAATGTAACCTGTATATATTGTCTTCACTGTACATACAATAAAGAAGAGAAAGTATTACAAACATTCTGTCTCTCTTCATTTTGCTTTGTATTCCTTTATTCTTCAAATCATACATAATTATATAAATTTGTGTATTTATAATATATATATATATAACACATGACAATCAATGTCAACGTGTTTAGTTCATTCATGGAAGACAGGGTCAGAAGTGATACGAATAGTAATTAGCTTCTGTATTGGAACTTTCAAATCACCTAGCAAATAAGTAATCCACATCAACTCACACACTGTTGAAGCCATAGATCTGTACTCAATTTTAGTGGAACTTCGAGAAATAGTATGTTGACGCTTGGTCTTTTAGGATATAGGACAATCGCCCAAATATACGCAAAAACCAGTTAAAGACTTTTTGCTTATTGGGCAAGAAGCCTAGTCTGCATCAGAATAAGCTGTAAGCCTTAAGTCATTTGTTGCTACAAAAATAATCCCACAGAAGGAGCATTCTTCAAATATTTCAAAACATAAAATACATGCTTCATATGATTTTCTCTAGGTAGCTGCAAATACTGACTTAATTATTGCACGACACAGGTGATATCAGACCTAGTAAAGCCTGAATAAAGAAGCCTCCCAACTAAACTCCGGTATTTTTGAGGATCTTCAAGAAGAGGACTGCCATCATTTTCTAGGGTAGAACCCTTTGGAAAAGGAATTTTCTTAGGTTTAGCTGCCAAAAGACCTGCATCATCTAATAAATCCAAGACATATTTTCTTTGATTAAGAAAAATGCCATTCTGTGTTCGAAAAACTTCTAAACCTAATAAATATTGTGCTAAGCCCAAATCCTTAATTATGAACCTCTCATCTAATGCTTGTTTCAATATGCAAATTTCACCATCGGAACTCCCATTGATAAGTAAATCATCAACATACACAAGTAACATTAAAAAAAACCATTCTTGTCTAGAACAAACAGGCAGCGATCATGCGGAGATTGAAGAAAACCAAAATCACGTAGAAAACTAGTTAGTTCAATGTTCCATTGTCTGGAAGCTTGCTTCAAACCATAAACAGACCTTATTAACTTGCAAACTTGACCCTCCTTTATTATTGTATAACCTTACTTCTTCGTCTAAAAACCCATGAAGAAAGACATTGTTAACATCTATTTGATTCAGAGGCTAATCTTTTGCAGCTGCTATAGCCATGAATAGTCTCATTGTGACAACCTTTGCACCTGGAGAATAACTATCATAATAATCTTCCCTATACACTTGATTGTACCCTTTTGCAACCAACCTTGCTTTATGTCTGTCAAGAGTGCCATTAGATTTGAGCTCAATTTGTAAACCCATTTACTTCCTATGGCCTTTTTTCCTTTAGGCAGATCAGTGAGTATCCAATTTTTGTTTTTCTTCAGTGCTTGAAGTTCTTTGTTTATGGAAGTAACCCATTCTAGAACTGCATTTGCTTCTTTATAATTTTGTGGCTCCTTCATAGTCCTAACATGAGCTAAGAAATGAATATAATCTGTAGGAAGTGTAGTATTCCTGCAAAAAGGAAAAGTAACAGGCATATGTGGAGAAGTACATTTTTCAGTGCTGAAAACACAAATGGCATTGTTAACAACATAATCGGAAAGCCAAGATGGCCCTTTTATGTTCCTGGTAGTTCTTCTAATGGGGGTAGCTTCACTTGAAGTGGGTAATACATCTGCCATTGGTACATCTTCTTCCGCTGCAACTGGATTTTCATTAGTAATTACAGGAATAGTATCTGTAATTGAAGGAATAGGATCATTTGTAGCAGGAATAACATATGTAATATAAGAAGTAGGCTCAATTGTAGGACACATTGGAATGGGAACTCCCGCATCAGAAGAAGGAATGTCAATAAAAGGATATATGGTTTCATGAAACACCACATCCTTAGAGGTATATAACTATTGAGAAGAGAAATCATACACTTTATACCTTTTCTGGCTAGGAACATAGCCCAAAAAGATACATTTTATTGCTCTGACATCAAACTTGTCCTTCTTAGGACTAGTATCTGTCATATAACATAAACACTCAAATGCTCTCAAAGCATTATAATCCGGTGGTCTTCCAAGTATCACCTCATATGGACTCTTCCAATTCAACATAGAAGATGGCAACTTATTTATCAGATAAGTAGCATGAAGTATAACCTCTCCCCAGAAATTCTTAGGTAGATGAGCCTATTGCAATAAAATTATGGAAATCTACAAGATATGTTTGTGTTTCCTCTCTGCCCTGCCATTCTGTTGAGGACTGTATATATAAGTCCTTTGATGAATAATGCCATGATCATGAAAAATCTATTGACATCTAGAACCCACAAATTCTCCACCATTATCACTTCTAACAATTTTAACTAAAGCAGAATACTGATTTTTCACCATTTTGAAAAAATTAATCAATAATGAACTAACTTGATCTTTTGTCTACATCAAATAAGTTCAAGTACACCTCTTACAATCTTCAACTATTCATAAAAAATAAAAGGCACCAGAGAGTGATTGTGTTCGATAAGGCCCCCAAACATCCACATGTAATAATTCAAACAATTTTTCACTATGACTATCACTTATAGGAAAATGAGTTCTAGTCTGTTAGACTAAGCACACACATCACAAGTATAAAAAATTTATCAACTTCATTATTCATTAATCTTAGTTTCTTTACAACACCAATTGAAGGATATCCCAACCTATGGTGCCAAACTTTCGAACTACACTTAAGCATATTATTCATACAATAAATTTCCTGTGTAATGTTATTCAACAAAGAAACGTACTTGTCTACCAAAACAGGATTAAAAGAATCTTTATCAAGATAATAGAGATGTCCAACTGCTTTTCCCAATGCCAACAAGTTTTTACTCCTCAAGGCCTGTAAAACACAAAATTCAGGATAAAAGGTGAAAACTCCACCATTTTCCTTCAATAGCCTGTTTACTGATAACAAGTTATACTAGAAAGATGGCAGGTAGAAGACATTTTTCAAAACAACTTACCCATGAAGGCTAATATCAACCACAAAACTGACACATCTAGCTGTTCCATCTAGTAACTGAACATTACACTTTCTTCTCAAAGGAGCTAATCCATTAAGCATGCATTTATTTCTAGACATATGTGTACTAGCTCCTGTATCCACTATCCAACAATAATTCTTCACATCATACTCATCAATAAGAGCATTCAGTTTAGAAATATTACCAGCAAAATTTGCAGCAAAATTCATCTGTTCATTTGTTTGGATCTGCTTTCCTTTCATGAGATTAGTTAGTTCCTGTTGTATCATTTCTCTCATATAGTGCATACTATTGTCTTTAGCATAGTTGTAACATCCCATTACTTGTGGGAGGTTTAGAATAGTAAATGTGAGAGATCTATGAGAGGCTTAAAAATGCTTCTTTATGCTCATGCATAGTATGCCATACACATATATATGTGACTAGTGAATTTATCTGCACATGAAAAAAATTATACATGCATTCATAAATAATTCTGGGTATAATTGGATTGATTTGTGAATTTTTTAGAATTATGTTTGATATGGGAAATATTGGTGATCAGTGGAAGTATGATATTTGTGAATTTTGGGGAAAATAGTAATAAATTTTGGGAATTGTAGAAAATAGGAAAAAGAAATTAAAAGGGAGTTTTGGAGATAGTTGGATTGTAAAGATGATAGTTAAGGGAGTTAGTTTCAAAAGAAACTAAGTTAGAACTTAGGTATGGGGAAAGTAACAAGTGTCACTTAGGCTTTTATACTCTTGCTAGAAGTAGGTTACTATCCTTTGAGAGTTGACAGGTTAAGTCTTGTCCAAGTTCCTTCTTTATTATCATCTTTTTCAAATTTTCTTTTGAAACACAGAGTTTTCCATCAAATACTTTCTAAGAGATTTCTGTGTTTTTCCTTTTCTTCACCAAACCTACTTTGTCATTTGTGTCCTCTACCCTAAAAAAAAAC
The DNA here is from genome assembly GCA_024752395.1 of Erythroxylum havanense. Lineage (NCBI taxonomy): Eukaryota > Viridiplantae > Streptophyta > Magnoliopsida > Malpighiales > Erythroxylaceae > Erythroxylum > Erythroxylum havanense. The sequence continues at coordinate 9,058,263 of JANTNU010000008.1, read as the reverse complement.
GAGAAGTTGGTCATTGTACTCAGTGAAGTATGTAAAACGTGTGGAGTTTAGGGCCTAAAGATTTTGGAGTTTTTAGCAGGTAAGTGGTGAAGAAATCCTTTAGAGTTGGGGATTTGTAAAATAAAGTTGATAAATTACTGTCATCTATATGAAAATGGCATTTATGTATTTGTTCATAAATACTGGTTGGCTGGGAGGAAATAAATTAAGTTATAGTGTTAAATTAGTCTTTGAAATTTTTTTTTGATGTTTTAGTGATGTAAAATATTGAAAGGTTAAAAAACTGGAAAAAGGTTCACTGAGTGTGCTTTAATCTGTTACTTTTCCTCTAATTGTCCAAAAGAGATGATTATTAATTTGGATTAAACTAGAGATATATGGCTACATTTCTTATGAAGATATCGAATTTTAGATCTGTCTCTAAAAGTCTCAAAATTTTATGAAGTTATGAGGTTGGTCCAGTACGTTGGTGTGTGTGTGAAAAATTCGTCTTCAGACTTTAGGGAAAAATTTGGGATTGATATAAAGAGATTTTAGCTAAGATGCCTATGAAAAGTTTTAGATCTTTCTTTTATCTTTCTAATGGTATATAGTATGAAAATTTGAGACATCGAAGTCAAAAGTTATGATCCTTATAAGTGGAGACGTTCTGGGGAAGGAAATCAGACGATAGAAATGAAATGGAAGAAATGAGATGGAAGAAAATGAGATGGAAGAAAATGAGATGGAAGAAATGAGACGGAAGGAAATGAGATAGAAGAAAATGAGACGGAAGGAAATGAGACGGAAGAAATGAGATGGAAAAAAATGAGACGGAAGAAAATGAGACGATAGAAATGAGACGATGGAAATGAGACGATAGTACTAAGATGAAAGGAAAGTGAGACGATACAAAAGTCAGATGATAGAAGTAGCCTTCGAGGTCTTTATAAAAGTTGTAGACCTCGAAGTCCTCTTTCCAATGGTCTAAAAACGAAGTCATGCCAACACCTTTAGTGAGAGTTATGGCAATCGCGTCGAGGCATGTACAATATGCATAAGGACATGAAGTTATGAGGTTGGTCCAGCACGTTGATGTGTGTGTGGAAAATTCGTCTTCAAAATTTAGGGGCAAATTTGGGATTTATATAAAGATATTTTAGCCAAGATGCCTTCTATAAAGTTGTATATATTTCTATTATCTTTTCAACGATATATAGTATGAAAATTTAGGACATCGAAGTCAAAAATTATGATCCTTATAAGTGGAGACATTCTGGGGGAAAAATGAGACGATAGAAATGAGACGGAAGAAATGAGACAGAAGAAAATGAGACGGAAGAAAATGAGATGGAAGAAATGAGATGGAAGAAAATGAGACGGAAGAAAATGAGACGAAAGAAATGAGATGGAAGAAAATGAGACGGAAGAAATGAAACGAAAAAATGAGACGATAGAAATGAGACGAAAGAAATGAGACGGAAGAAAATGAGATGGAAGAAAATGAGATGGAAGAAATGAGACAGAAAAAAATGAGATGAAAGAAAATGAGATGGAAGAAATGAGACAGAAGAAAATGAGAAGATAGAAATGAGACGATGGAAATAAGACGATGGAAATGAGATGATAAAACTAAGACGAAAGGAAAGTGAGATAATGCAAAAAATGAGACGACACAGAAGTCATACGATAGAATTAGCCTTATAGGTCTCCATACAAGTTGTAGATATTGAAGTCCTCTTTCCAATAGTTCAAAAATAAAGCCATTCCGACACCTTTAGTGAGAGTTATGGCAATTGATCCGAGGCATGTACAATATGCATAAGGACATGAACATGTTGGATTCTTTTGGCCATAACTTCTTCTCTAGACATCCAAATGATTTGATTCGTGAACCATTAGATTCGTGATACATTGATCTACACCTTCACCAAGAATCATAGCCCTATGAAATGAATTGGAAAAGATTAAGTGAAAAATTAGAACAGGTACAGTGAGGATACTCCTAAAGAATATGAACTGGTGGTATTCTACTGAACATACTTCAGTATATTTATGATATTTTGATCTGTAGGATTCCAATTGAGGTGATTTTTAATTTGGAGTAAACTAGAGAAATAGCGATACAAATCTTATGAAGAAGCTTAATCTTGATTCAGTTTCTAAGGTATTCAATTTCTAGTTGGAAGTTGTATATAGTAAACTGTTTTTGATTAAGAACAATTCAAAAATTTTAGAGATATATCTTCCATATTACTTAACCAAATTGAGTGATTTTGGTGTCAATAGAAAGATAAGACATAGAGGAACACTTTTCTAGAAGAAAGTATGAACAAATTATCTCAGTTTCACCTGTTGATTGTATGTGAACAGTAGACCCGAAAGGGTGTTTTGGAAAGTCTAAAAGTAAGTCAGTGAGTAATGAATTGTGATTTCAATGGTTCTAAAGAGGCAAAAACCTAAGTGTTAGTTATACTTAAATGAGTTTTGGTATGGGGATGGTGTTGAGAAGAATTTATGGAGTGATACCCAAGATTATCATGAACATGCATTGTACATAATTCATTTCATACATGTGCATTATTGAACGCTCTTAATGGTGCAAATTGTGATATCGTGTATGCTATTTGTTATAGAGGAGCAACTGAAACATCCACTTCTAGACGTTATCGGATCTTCCAGGCATTAGCTTCAAGAGCAATCTGTGAGTAACCTAGATGGTCTTACTTAATTACTTGTTTGCCTAATTCATGTTTTGAATGATAAATGAATGTATTTGATTTTAGATTCCGGACTTAAGGTCTGATGATTGTGTAAGGTATATTGAGATATTGAAGTACTGATTGTATGTGAATGTGAAGACTTATGTGCTTATAATATGGTTGATTGTGGTACATGCATTCCATACATGAATGCATAATCAGATAATGGCAATTGTGACCAGAGTAGCCACCAATTAGACTCGAGCTCACAAGTGATTCAGAGCCTTTGACTCAACGTTTAATGAGCCCTATATGAGACAGTTCAGGCACTCGATCACAACAATGTAATAATTAGAAAAGTTTCTCATAATCATTTTATATGCATCTGGTTAAGTATGTTTGATTGATTGAAATGCAAAATTGCTTATGCTTAAGTGAAAACGTGTTACTCATGTGAAATGCCAATTTGTGAAATAGTTATGATATGAATTGATGTGTTGTATGAATTGAGTGAACCATCGATGATGGTTACCTCATTGAGTTCGCAAAACTCAACAAAATTGCAACGTTGTCTTTTCAGGACCGAGAGACGACTTTAGCTACTGAGGGGCTCTACTGCTGTGTAGATTGTGAGTTGGTAAGAGAAGTCATGGCTCAAAGTTCGGTCAGCTGGAATTTTTGAATGGCTTTGATAGATTTGTTATATTTCCCTCTTTCATGTAGTACTTTTGTACTAGGTTTTGTTCATGTACATGTAGTAAAGGTTGAAAGACTCAATGTAGACTTTCGATTTTGAGAAATGAAATGAGGAATAGTTGGTCAAAAAAAAATTGTGATTTCTTATGATGCTTTTTAAGTGAATAATGATATGATGCCTTATAAAGTGAATGTAGTGATTGAACGTAGCTCGCTCTTATCGTAGGATATATACCGGAATGACCTCTGGGTGTCCTAGTGTGTACCCTACGGTAAGGGGGTGCTACAATAGTCCTCTCGATCATCTAAAATTGTCTAAGCCAAGTTTCCATTAGCATTTCTACCTCCCTTCTTCTTTGGTTGTTTCTTAAGATCCATATACCACTCAGGATAACCATGAATCTTGAAACATGTGTCTTTAGTATGTCCTTCCATTTGGAAAAAGGAACAATACTTGTCCTCCTTATCCTTCTTATAATCCTTCATCTTGGTGTACTGTTTGTCAGAAGTAATATTTCTTTAAGTATTAGCAACAACAACCAATAAAATACTCCCCTCAGTAATGTCAGGATAACTCTTAGCTCCTTGTTTTTGTTTTTCAACATTCATCAACATAGAATATACCTTGTCCAAATTAGGATAAGGATCCATCATTAAGATCTGATTTTTCATGTGACTATATGAATCATTTAATCCCATTAGAAATTGGATGATCTTAGCATTTTCATTCAACTTCGTTACTTTTCCAGAAACAACATGAGTACACTTTCCAAAAATGCATTGAGGCATTGGAACAATACATTATAGTTCATCCCATAATATGCACAATTTTGTAAAATACATCGAAAGACTAGTATTACCTTGAGGGTTGATATTCCTGAGGTCCAGTTGAGTCACCAAACCTCTTCTTAAGCTATCCTATAGATCTTTAGCAGAAGAAACCTACAGGGAAGCATCATGTAATTCTGGAGCCAAGGAATTCAAAATCCAAGACTCAACTATAGCATTAACACTCATCCATTCTTCAAAATCATCTGCATCTTCAGCTGACATCTTAATCTTGTCAGTTATGATAATTTGTGTTTTGTAGCCAATGCCTTCCTCATTGATGTGCTCCAAGTTCGATAATTAAAACCATTGAGAGGAACGAAAACCATATTCACACCAGGATTATCAGACTCCTTCAAATTCTTCAAAGCTTTCTTGAATTCAGCTCCCCTTTATTCATCACCAACTGCCATTGTTGCATAAGCACAGAAAACAGTCGATCTAAAAAAGAACAAATCAGGAAAACTCAATTTCAATCAACTGAACAAGAATAACTTTAGTTATAACCAGTTGAGAAAGAATCCATGAAATCTAATCCATGAAATCTTCTAATCCAGATCTAAATCTAGAAGAAAACAGTTACAATCTCTGATACCACGTAAAGTTTGTGGATAGAGTAAAGAAATCAACTAAGGAAAAACCGCTTTTTATTTGAACTCACATATAAGTCTATTTATACAGAAAGTATAAGCACGTGTTGTAGTGTTGTTAGTGCAAAAGGAACCAAAAGAAACTAATTAATAAACTTCTAACTACAATTATTTACAGCAACAATTAACAATCAATTAAATATATATATTCTTCAAATACTGAGTATCGTTTCAGGTAATCTTTTAAATTTATGAAATAATCCTTGATTTTTTTTTAAATTTGCAAAATAGTCCATTAGTATATTGTATTGTTGTACTATATACTGTACAAGTTTACATTAACCTTGTCTTTAAAAATCATAATAATAAATAATAACCACAATTAATATGAAATAACAATAAATTTTAAATATTTTATATATAAATAATAACCATAATTAATATAAAAACACAATCATCATCATACAAATATAAAATTAATAGAAATACAAAGTATTTAAAATATTACAATAATTCAATTTCATCATATAATAAATAATTACTTCAAAAATCTAATAAAAAGAACAATAAATGTCCTTAACTCTCAAACTATTACAATTTACAACAAGAGTTCGTGATGAGGAAACAATCAAGTAGAAGTTAAACTTGAAACAAAACATTTACAATTACATTACATATATAGAATTTAATATGTAAATCAAATATAAGTAAAATTAAAAGAAGAGAAAAACAAAAACTTGGAACAAAATTCAATCGTCTACGGGAGGATATTCGTTATAACTGTACTGACCCCAGTTATCATTTGATACAAAATTCTCATCATTGAGAGAAGCTTCATCATCATTATCATTCAACGTGAATGCGCTAAATGGCATATCAATACTTTCTCATCCAAGATTATCTTCCAAGTCATTGACATCTACTAAATTCGGTTCTTCAAAAACCCAATATGCTAAAAGATCAATATTATTAATAGAAATTGGATCAATTCAACTACTTGTGCTATTAAGACTCTTAGTAAACAGTAAAATTTAATTATTAGAAATTATATCAAAATTAATAATGAAAATAACATACCTTTTCCGAAGCTTTGTATTATAACGAACAAAAATGAAGTCATTCGATCTCTTATGCTCCATTATATTCCTTTTCTTAGAGTAGATAAATTCAAATGTGCTTCAGTTTCATTCATAAACTGTTGCACTCGCACAGTGACTTAAAAACTAAATTGCAAACCTTTTCAATTCTGGAACATCATTTCTGAATTGATCCCACCAAGATACTGTAAGTCATAAGATAACAAAAGTATCGTTATAAACAAAATAAGTGATAATTAATTTTAACAAATAAGAAAAAGGAAACAACTAATACCTAGAGAAAGTTTTCCTCTTTGTCGAATAGCAATTGACATTCCAAAATCTCCATAAGACGACTTATAAAGCTTCATTTGTTAGCTTAAGAGATCTTGCATCGCGTCAATGCTAACAATTGTTGTAATAGTTAAAAACATTTCTCTATTAACTTCAGTTTACTTAGTAAGATCCAATCTAAAATAGACATTAGGATTAAAAAATGCCCTAGCTACAAATAATGAAAAAGAAAGTTGTCTTTTCCTTCTCTTATTAATGATTGAAAAATATGGTGTGTACAAAGAAAGCCTATGCTTCAAATTGGTCTTGATTATTTCCGTCGCTCTCTCCATAGCATTAATAAAAACACATTGTTAGCTTTTCTTCAGTATTATCCAAGTAAAGCACCCTCACTAAAGGCTCGCAGACTTGGATAACAAATTGGCATTGTGACTAACAAATTGGCATTATGACTAAAATTCTCTGTCTTCTAGTATAATTTTACAAATCTTCACTCTAGCATTAGACTTAACATGCTGAAATGCAATCCACTTGTCACTTGTAAATGTTTGTCTTAACTCTTTCTTCATCGTAACAAAAGACTGAAGTGATAAGAAAATTGTTGCAAATCTTGTCACAACAGGACGACACAAATTGGTAAATTTCTTTTTCATTAAATTCAATACCCATGCATGATTATAGATGAACTTGGTCATCTTTTTAGCTTTCTACATAGTCTCATCAATAACAAGAAAATATTTAGGATCTCCTATATTCTCCAGCATTAGGTAAATGCAATATGCAATACAAGGAGTCCAAAAAAAGAATTTACTTATTTTGTAACCTTTTTCATGTTGCTTTATAAATAGAATCATTGTCAGTAATAAACTAAACAATGTTTTCTAGCCTTACTTCATTCACAACTTCATCAAATATCGCAAATAAAGTCTCAGTATTCCTAATAAGGCTAGATGCATCAATAGATTTTAAAAACATAGAGCCATTTGTAGAATAAACCAAAAAATTAATAATAGGCTTTTATCACCTATTTGTCTAACCATCACACATGGTTGAACATCCATATGTAGCACAATTTACTCTTCTGTTTGTCAAATAACTTCTAATTTCAGAAATAGAACAACTCAAAAGTTTACCTCTTAAGTCATCAATCAAAGGACCTTTGTATCCCAGGCCATAAGAGGCTATTGCATCCATCATAGATTGATAATAATAAAACTGAGAAGAATTGAATGATGAACCTGTACCATACCACCATGTAGCTACTGTCATATCGACATTGTGAGTCACATCTCTTAAGTGCATTGCACTACGAATTGAAGGTTGGGCTCTAGGAGTTGTTCATAGTACAAAAAAAACTAGTCACTTGCCTTCTTTTCTTCCTCATTTCAAGTTCAGGTATTTCTTCTTGGGCTTGTGATGGACCACTACTATCTTCAACATTTCCACAATCACCACAAAAACCAAAAAACAAACTTTCACTACTAATTTCAAAATTCAACCTTTCCCTTCTGTCTCTCTCATGTTGATATTCTTTAAGCAATGCTTTTATTTGACACTTAATATCATGACTTACTTTTTTATAGGGCTCTACATCTCCTTTAACCTCAGCTAAATGTTTTCTTTAATCGGGTGATTCCTCCACCTTTCAAATATTTGTTACAAAATAAGCAAATCGTATGGTTCCTCATATCGGAAACCAATACAGCATGAACCCAAGCTAGATTATTGTATCTTCCTGAAGTGGGTTGATCAAGAGTACTTGAACTTCCTTCTATTTATTTGCAAAAATAAATGAATGCATATATCAAAATAAATAACAAATAATTTTGATTACACAATATGCATATCCATCTTATATAATATAAATCATTTCATATGATTACATTATACACAATTCAATTTTATCTTTAATTAGTCAACATATATAATTACACAAAACATACATTAACAATTTTCAATTTCAAAAATCACAAAACATATATAAAGAATTTCTATTTCTAACAATTTTCAACAATTTTCATTTCTAATTATCACAAAAAATGCATAAAACAATTTTTATTTCCAACAATTTCCATTTCCAATAATCACAAAACATTTATAAAATAATTTCCATTTCCAACAATTTCCAACAATTTCGATTTCCAATAATCATAAAACAATTTCAACCACAAAACATTCATTAAAAAATTTCCATTTTTAACAATTTTCAACAATTTCCATTTCTAATAATCACACAACGTTCATAAATCAATTTTCATTTCCAACAATCGCAAAACATATATCAACAATTTCCATTTCCAACAATTTTCAACAATTTCTATTTCTAATAATCACAAAACTTTCATAAAATAATTTTTATTTCCAACGATCACAAAACATACATACATAAAAATAAATAACACATATTTTCATTACACAATATGCATATCCATCTTATATAATATAACTCATTTTGTATGATTACATTATACACAATTCAATTTTATAGAACACAATTCACTATAAGTCAAAAACTAAGAATTTACTTATTCAACATATATAATTACACAAAACATACATAAACAATTTTTATTTCCAACAACTATAAAACATATATAAACAATTTCCATTTCCAACAATTTCGAACAATTTCAATTCAAAGTTTTAAACATAAGGATCAAGTTGAAGGGTATGATATGATTTACATAATCGCCAAATAATGAATGACATATCTTATACAATTGTTCATACACATCTATTCATAACATGATGATCAAGTTGAAGGATATATTCATAACATGAGGATCAAGTTGAAGGATATAACTTCTTTGGAAATGTTATTTTTTCTTATTTAAAGCTTTGAATCTTCTTTTCATTTCTATCAAACCATAATATTATATACACCATTCTATATTTGGTTCTTAAATATATAAGTTGTTTTTACAATTTTTAGTTGACATTAATAAGTCTAAGTATAAATGGTTGGAGCCTACAATATGTTCACAATTTGAAAAAAAGTTCCTTTTGGACATATTGACAACACTACTTTTACACATTTTCTATTATAAATATTTATGATAGCCCAAACATATATAGTACCAAATAATTCAACATATTTTATACTTAATTAATTATTTACCCAAATTTAATACCCAAATACTATCATTCATTACAAGCGAATTATTATTAATTTATAATAACATAATTTTATACTCAATAAATTATTTACCTAAAGAAAAAATCCCAAATACTAAAAATGAAATACCATTTCACAAATTTTAAGAATGTGTCAATTAATTAATTTAAGTCTTTGCAAGTTTGCAACTTTAATATTCTTGGTTTAAATTTTTAATTTAAGTTGTTTCAACTTACAAACTTTCAATTGAATCAATTCAATTCATCAACATCATCACATATTCACATTAGGCCGTGCATTTCATTCATAAAAAAACTTATCATAAATTTCTCTTAATCGGTTAAACTGAACTAATTCACAAAACCAAACCAGAAATCAACTAAACAATCATTCAACTCCAGTATTCAATCTAACCCACGCAAATCACAAAACCAAAACAACATCGTGACTCATTCAATTCAATTCCAATAGTCAAATCACAAAATCGTGAATCATCCAACATTTCAACTCCATCCAACCCAGATACATGCAAATCACAAAACCAAGTTCTAACCGATTCACAAATCCAAGTTCCAACTGAATCACAAAATTTAATTTCAACGTAGAACATCCAAGTTCCAACCAATTCATAATAAAATGCAATTAAGAAGGAAAAAATCAAAAACTCGACAAGCACACTTAAAAATCAATTCACAAGCTTTGGGTTTTGGGTTGCGTGTTCGGGTTAGGTGACGGGTCATAGCTTCGGGTGTAGATATGGGGTGAGCAACAATGTTCTCTCCTCCTTCCGATGTTTAGTGGTAGCGACAATGTGGTGCGGTGGTCCTCGTGGAGGAGGGTTTGAAGAAGGTGGCATATTTGGGAATTCGCGTGGAGGAGCTGAGGATCTTTACTGCTAGCATAGATTGGGGAGGATGATGATAATCGTTGCGGAACGAGCAGCACCATCGGAGATGGAGAGGAGAATGAGAGAGAGAGAATAGAGGTGAGTGAAAGTGAGAGTCGGTGAGAGAGAGAGAGAGAGAGAGGGTGAAAAAAGAGAAGAAGGAAGCTTCGAGTTTGGGAGGGTAAGCAAGGCATGCAATAGAGGGGGGTTGATTTTTTTAGGTTTGCAAATAAGTCCCTATTGTTTTTTAAATTTATGATACCGACCGGTATGTGGCCGATTTTGGATACTAGTTGGTATCGACCGAAAACTAGCAGTATAGACTGGTATCTCTAGCTGGTACTAACATAGTGAATACCGTTCTATTTTTCGACTGGTACAGTACATACTGGCCATTATGAAACAATGTTCATTCCCTTGCCTAAAACACATCCTAAAATATGCAGAAGTTAAGAAAAATCTTTTTAATTATTATATTTTCTTTCAAATTTGCTTCCTCCTTTAAATTTTTGTAAGTTTTCTCTTAGAAAATTGACAAAAAGATTTTGATGGTTTAAGCATTTTTAAAGTTTGACTTAAGAAAAGTTCAATTAATTACTTACCATTTCAAAAAAAAATTACATCACAATTGTTTCATCAACGGTAGAGATTTGACCCGTCAATATAAAATCCGAGTGTCTTCTTAAAAATTATAATTAGTTCTCTTAATTTTATGTAGTTTTCTGAACCACTTTGATGATTAATTAAAAGTTATAATCAAAATATCAAATAATATTTAATAATGTCAGTAAAATTAATTACCATGCCTTTTCACCAATTTATTATTTACGTTTTATATTAGTTCTTAATGTCTTATTATAAAATAGTAGATATTTTTCTTCATTTTTTATAACTTCTTATGTCATTGCAATATCATATTTGTAATTCAAAATTATTCTTAAAACATAAAATTGCATTAAGTTTTAACAACATATTGGACTAATATACATCTTTATCACACTCTTTTATTTTAGTTTAATTTAATAACATTTTACACTATCTTAACAGTTTTGCAAACTCAATAATCCAATTAAGGTTTTAAAATATAACACTTCCATCATAAATTTATAAGTAAAGTAAATTTTAAAAAACAAAAACAAAAACAACAAAAGTTTCATGAATTCACGTTTTAGTTAATTTTCTTAAGGATGGAAAGCCTTGAAGCAACATTTAAAAGTTGCTCTTTTGTGTCCAAAATGTCACAGATTCGAATAATGAAAACAACCTCTTTATAAAAATACAAATCTAAGGCTGTGTACATCAATGACTCTCCACAATGATATGATTTAGGGGGCGCCTGGTTCATAAAGGGTAATGAAAATAGGAATGGGAATGAATATAGTGAGGAATGATAATGGATATAATCATTATAATTATGATGGTTGGTTAAGATGAAGGAATGATTACCATTACCA
>JANTNU010000008.1:9034504-9045827 GCA_024752395.1 Erythroxylum havanense | reverse complement strand
CCACTTAATAGTTAGTGTACCACTTCTATTATCATGATAGTATTTTATTAGAAATTTTGTACTATAAATAGAAGGTTAACTTGATGTAAGTGATACCAATTTATAAGAAGAATTCTCCTCTCCTAAATATTCTTAAATTTTAGTTTCAATTTTATAACACGGACAACAATTCGGAATTATTGAAGACTTTGCTTCGGGATTACTAAAATCATTTTATGCAAAAGAACCTTTGGGCTCGATGCACTGGATAGACTTCTCATGATACTTTTATTTAAGGACGAGCGAGAGAGCCTCACACTTGTACGATTCCCTTCTAGTGCCCCAAATCAAAGGATTATGGTCAAATGTTCCAACGGCTGGCTATTTCAACGGTGCCTACAAAATAGATGAATCCTACCACACCTCCAGCAATTAGTTCCAGGAGCATCAACTATCCAATCAAAGCTACAGCGGTGACATTCCACAGAGGTGACATTGAAATTGAAGGAATTATACTAGACAATGCATAAACCTTTTTTTTATATATATAAATCATAATTCATTTAATTCTGAAGTCATTAATTTAAGTGACTCGTTGGAAGTGAATTCTTAATCTTAATTTGAATGTAACGTTTAAAAGTTTTATAAAATTTTAATTAATACTTGTATTGTATGGAAATATCTTTGGTAAATGTGTTGCATATAAAACAAGTTAAGTTTTAGTAGTTATACTAAAAGTCAATGTCAAATAAGAGTTTTGATAAAACTGTTACATAAGTAATTGGGTTTATTAAATATATAAAAGTTGAATAATAATAATCTTAATTTTTTAAGGAATATTATTTAACAAAATATTATCAATACATTCACGATAATAATGTCATCATATATATTATGTTAAAAAACAAATGATTCATCTTACGTTAATATGATCAATATTTATTATTTGTTTTTAATTTTAAATATTTTATATAAATTTTCTTATTAGATATAATAGAATTTATTGATTCAAATTTCTAATTCCATTAATAAAACAATAAGAATAAATATGGTTAATGGAGTCTAGCCATGGCATTTGCTTGTTAACATTATTTATGAAATGGAATCATCCACTTCCCCAGCACAAAAATGATTCTTATAAGTATGAGCTGGTCTTCAGAACAATATGAAACCACATAGCACATAAGTGGAAATTGAAAAGAATGAAATGGCATACGATGAGGGAAAAGATTCTGGAGAAAGGATGGCAAGTGCTATTCAGGAGTTTACATTGTCAAATAATAATACTTGTAGTCGAGAGAGGAATCTCAGGAAAAGACAGCAGTTGAGCTGTCATATGTTACAATTCCTTCTTTCCATTTTACCGGCAGTAGCATAGAAGTGCCCTCCGATGAATATCTTTACTTGAAGTGACTCCAAACCACTGCTTATTTTTTGTTGTTGATGTGGGTTATGGTGGAGCTACTTTATACCAGAAGCTGTTCGAGAAGTTTTTTTCAAATTAGGTAAGTTGAAAGGTAAATGCAAAATTGGGAAGGTTCCTGCAACAGCCATCTCTGGAATTCATATATTTTCCTTTTACCTTTAATGCAAAAGCTTCCAAGCTTAAGAATGTCTTAGCAGGATCTGCAAAAATTCCCTATGCAGCCTTTCTTTTATGTTAAATAAACAATTCCAGTGAGACCCTCATCACCTCAAACTAATCTTTTTTTTTTTATTTAAGTGGAGAAAGGAAACTAGCGAGGGCTAACGCCTCAAGAATGCCACTGATCTCTGATCATTCTGGAGCAACAAACGTAGTCCTGGGACTGGATTCTCTCAAAGCGACCATCGAGTCATAGTTGACAAACCCTGCTTAACGAGAAAGTCTGCACAGTAATTAGCTTCACGAAAAATAATCTGCTGTCTTATTTGCACATATATAATATATGATTCACGTGTAAAGAAATTGCTAAAATTCGACACCAGCTAGAGAAAGTGTACATAGACTTCTTATTAGTAACACATTGTTAATTCGTTGAATTAGATGCCTTTCTGAACTTTCCGGAATTCTCACTTTCTCTTGCTCTTATCTTTCCGTCACTTCTGGTGGCCATCTCTACCAAGTTTAGTGGTATTCCCTCTTTTTGGCCAATTCGGTTTGCCATGATGTCAATGCCTAATGTCACCCCTGGAAACAACATAGCCTGTCAAATCATCTAACAGCTCACCATTGTACATTTCCTTTCACTTTAATTTCTTTCTCCTTTTTCAACTTTTCTTCCAAAAACAAGAACTTGATGATGCAAATTCTATATATTTGAACACAGAAATGGCCATCTAAATGATTATCATGTGGTATATGGCCAAACAAAATGACGTTAATTAATGTTGATTTATGCTCTTGAAGTCAATTTTGATTTTTCCAACAATTAACGCCCTGAAGATTGATCAACATGCTGGTTTCCGAGATATCCGTGATCACAACTAAACATATTGAAATGCAAAAAACAAGCAAAGCAAAGTAGCGAATGGTGGTTCTGAATTTATTTCGCGTATGACAGAAGAAATGGGAAACAACGACGAAGCAACACATGCAGGTGTTACATTGCCTTCTTAATTGACAGAATTGATGCACCTGGTCTTACAATGTTGTTGTAACAATATGAAGTTTCACTGTAATCTGCATGTACTCCTCGAATCGTGGAGGTGTTGGAAATACTAAATTTAGATGAATAAATATAAATATCTGTGTTAATTACATTATGTCATTGAATTCTAGACTTATCTATATTCAACATTTTAATATAATTTCAATTATTTTTGGAAGTTATATAAGCTTAATATATATCAATATTCCGCAATGCATTATTTATGAAATTTTATAAATTCAAAATATTTGGGAATATCACCAATCTAGATATTACTATTTAATATATCTTAAAAGAGACCAAAAAAAAAAGAATTTAGTAGAGAAGTAATTATACATATATAAGTATATATTCTTGTAATTCTTTGAAAAGTTTAAATCCACTAATAAGAAAAGGACACGAATAATTAAATGATCTGCAGGTGATGATCGTTTACTAGCTATGAATAGCTACCACGAGACTGGAAACCATTCATAGGTCCTTTTTTCAGACATATATATACCAGCCTCATAAATAATCATGAGATGCCTATAACAAAAATTAGGGTCTTTTATAAAAATCCTAATATAATAAGACCTAAAAAAACAGATTGGTAAGTTTAACGTAGATAACGCAAGGAAGATTGTATCCATCACCATGATTTGGAGAGATGACCACTTGTATGTGGTATGCATAATCTTTTGATATAAAAGAAGCGGCAGTTTGATTTAATTAGCTTTCCAAAGCAGCAAAAGATTTTAACAAGATATGCCATTTTATATTGTTGAAAATAATTAAGTTTATACAACTTCATTTTGTTCTATACTTATGAGGTATTGTCAGCGAAGCTCGCCCGTTTAATAGAGACATGAAGAACCTGTGATTGAGAACTTCTACTACAAATGGCATGGGAACTTGGGAGACCTAAACTAGTTTTAACCCTTCCATGCATGAGTTGATTGCTGTTTGCAAGAGTCGACGCCTCTAAACTGTAGAAATGAGGGACCTAAAACCAAAAAACTATGGGAACATTCCCCTGGTCGCTTCTGTACGTACTTTACGAAAGAAATCATTTCACCTTTTTGTTAACACCCCCACCTCCTCTGGGTTTCTATGTAAGGGAAGTAAGCTTGGGAACTGCTTCTCAACACTATAAATACGAGGCTTCTGCCCTCATCACTTCTCAGAGTGATCTTCCAAAGAAGATAAATTAGAATCCTTATATTAGCTTGTTATCCACATCGACTGTAGTCTTCACTGCTTAGATTTTAGCCTTCTTTCTCTCTTCTTTACATTCATCGAAAGCTCTTGGTAATGGCAAGCATGACAGATCCTCTTGTGGTTGGGAGGGTAATTGGAGACGTCATCGACTATTTCACTCCAAGCGTGAAGATGACAGTGGCTTATAACTCCAACAAGCAGGTGTATAATGGGCATGAGCTGTTCCCATCTGCTGTTACTTACAAACCGAAGGTTGACGTTCAAGGCGGGGACATGAGATCATTTTTCACCCTGGTATGGATTTTTTTCCTTTATATACTTGCTAGTTAATTAATTTAGTGTTGATCTCTTAGATTAGGCTAGTAATGAAGTGTTGTGTCTTCAAATTGGATTCAAAATATCGCACTACTGCAGGTCATGACAGACCCAGATGTTCCTGGTCCTAGTGATCCATACCTGAGGGAGCACGTACACTGGTATACTCAACAAAACCATTGATCCTTTGGATTCTGGTGAAGAAAATTATCTGAGTACCAACTATCCATGCTCAACACACATTTTCACACATTTGTATTTAATTTATACCCACTCGCATGATTTTAAAATATCATCAATAACATTTTAGTCGCGTGATAATGGGGTGCAAATCCATCACATATTTTTAATAATTGTTTTTAGAAAAATTTACGCTGTAATTAAACAACTTATATTATGCCACCCCTATAATGTGATACCACAAAATTTTAATCGTGGTCTTGACTTAAAAGAATGCCTTATAAACAAAAATATAAAGTTACTCATGAAATATCAATTTTTGCTGTTGAGCCATGAACTTGATTTGACCATGTACTCTTGGCAGGATAGTAACAGACATACCAGGCACCACGGACGCCACATTTGGTAAGTCTCCACATCCATTGTGGGAAGGAAATGAGAGGGACAGAGGGATCTAAAAACAAGGACAAGTTTACTAATTCATGGTATCTCTGGTTCTGAATTTTTATGAACAGGGAGCGAAGTGGTGAATTATGAGATGCCAAGGCCCAATATAGGGATACACAGGTTCGTGTTCATTCTGTTCAAGCAGAAAAGAAGAAAAACAGTGACAACGCCATCGTCCAGGGACAAATTTAACACAAGAAAATTTGCAGAAGACAATGATCTTGGCCACCCTGTCGCAGCGGTGTTCTTCAATGCTCAACGGGAAACAGCTGCTAGGAGACGTTGAGAGAAAGATATTATAATATTGTATTTGGAAGTAATGCAAGTATGGAGGGGGAAGAAGAAGAAAAAGAAAATGACAAAGAAGAAACAAGTAGAACATGATGAAGCGTTTGGATATGCTAGAATAAACCAATTCAAGCGTTTGCTTAAGGTATATATTGGTTTGTTAACCATAACATCTTAAGTAAGGACATGTTCCTGTCCTAGAAGAACCTAAGTACGTAATATCAGCTTGGTGATGTGTAACCCTTTGTCTATTTGCAATAAAGAAACTAAATAAATTATAAAGAATAAAGGATCGTAGTCACTTATTAACAACAAAAGGGTTTGTGCATGGCGAGGTGTCCAACAAAGTGATGACCGATCAGTCCTTTTCTAGTTTGGAGTTGGTCTTCCACTTTCTGCAAATAATAAGAACATGAGGCTGCTACTACGAGAAGAAAGGTGAAACATGCACTTCATGAAACTTTTAAGTTATCTATAATGGTTTCGCCTGCAATCAAATTAATATCTGTCAAAAAACAAACTAAAGTTCATAGATGGCAGTATTGTTATGCCAGACAGAGAAGATTCAACTTATGCATATCGGGAAAGATGCAATACCATAATTTTATCTTGACTGATGTACTCAGTAAATGAGTCTATTGCTCAGTGTGTCATTTGGTTGGATTCAACAGGTGATGTATGGAAAGACTTACATGAAAGATTCTCACAGGCAGATTCCTTTCGAATTTCAGACCTGCAAGAAGAAATATATGGTTTCAGATAGGGAAGTCTATCTGTTTCTAATTATTACACTCATTTAAAAATATTATGGGATGAATTTCATAATTTAAGACCATTACCTAAATGCAAATGTCACCCTCAATGCCATTGTGATATGCAGAGCATTATTAAGTCCTATCAAGACAGTGATTGTGTTATACGTTTCTTGAAAGGTTTAAATGAATCCTAATCCACTGTTAGGTCAGAAATCATGTTGATTGAACTATTACCAAATATCAAAAAGGTCTTTTCCATGGTAGCTCAACATGAGCGACAACTTCTTTCCACAATACCACAACTATCCAATTATGAATCTCAAACATTTCTTACCAAAACTGACACCAAAAAAACTTTTCAGTCAAGCAAAAGGCCACTATGCACCTTCTGTGGTTACAAGGGACACACAGAGGATAAATGCTAAAAAAAACATGAGTTTCCACCCAACTTCATGTCAGGCAATGGAAAACCGAACAACTATCAGCCAAGAGAGAGCTTCAAATCCAAACCTAAATCTGTCAATAATGTAGAAACTCACCTTGAACATACCACAGCTACTAGAAATGCCACTTTAGACACACACAAAAAAGCTACTTCATCATCCCATTTCAACCTGACTCCAGAAGAATATTGTCAGTTGAAGGATTTACTAAACAAAGACAAAAATGTCTCACATAATTTAGTTAATATACCTCAGGTCAACACACTCACCAAAGATAAAAAAAGGTACATCTCTATCTACTGAATCTCCCTTATGAACCTCTACTTAGATTTTGGATTCCGGGGCCACTGATCATATCATCTGCAACCTACACTTATTCACTAACTACACCACAGCCCAAAATCTAACAGTTAAGCTCCCCAATGGTCAACATATACCTGTCACATATATTGGTTCAGTACATATTTCCTCTCTTATTCTAACCAATGTTTTTTATGTTCCTTACTTTTCTTTCAACCTAATTTCCACTAGTCAACTTACTTCTTTTTCACAGTGCCAACTAACTTTTACTCAACATTCATGTGTTATTCAGGAACTCAGCACCTTGAAGATGATTGGTTTTGTTAAGCAATCTAATGGGCTTTATTATCTCACCCCTATGCCACAAGCACATTCAATTACACATCAATCACACAATCTTTGGCACAACCGCCTAGGACATCTTTCAAATGCAAGACTCAAAATTATTATCTAGCATAAACAATTCTGTTGTTTTTCAGAATGTTATTGAATGTCAGATTTGTCATTTTTCAAAACAAAAAAGGTTATCTTTTACTTTGAGCTCATCTGTTGCTTCCTCTTGCTTTGATATTATACATGTTGACATATAGAGACCTTACCACAGACCTTCTATTCATGGCCATCGATTTTTCCTCACCATTGTTGATGATCACAGTCGTATGACCTGGGTATATTTGATGAAACACAAGTCAAAAATCAAAGAATTAATCAAGCATTTCTTTGCTTATGTGGAAAGACAGTTCACAAAACAGATAAAATGTATAAGAAGTGACCAAGAAATTGAATTTTCAATGACTGATTTTTTTTTCAAGAATGGTGTTTTGCATGAAACCACTTGTATTGAGACACCCCAATAGAATGGAAGGGTTGAACGAAAGCACCAACATATTCTCAATGTGGCAAGAGCCCTGAAATTTCAGGCCAACCTTCCAATCAAATTTTGGTCAGAATGTGTTCTCCATGTAGTTTTCTTTATTAATCGGATTCCTACCCCTTTCCTATCAAACAAATATCCCTATTCAATTCTATTCGGTAGCAATCCCAATCTCACACATTTGAGGACATTTGGGTGTCTCTGCTTTGCTTCCACCAAGGAAGCCAGCAGAGGGAAATTTGACACCAGGGCAAGAAAGGCTGTTTTTTTGGGATTTTCTCCAGGGACGAAAGGATACAAACTCTTTGATCTAAACACCAACCAATTCTTCTTGTCAAGGGATGTCATTTTCTATGAAACTTCTTTTCCCTTTCAAGACCTTCACAGTCCTGCAATTCCAAGCCCAATCCTATCCTCCACTGAAGATTTTCCTATTTATGATGACCTACCAGCTCCATCTGTTTCTGAACCTCTTCTTCATCTGAACCTACGCCTCTTCCTCGATGTTCCAC
This sequence comes from Erythroxylum havanense, assembly GCA_024752395.1. Taxonomy (NCBI): domain Eukaryota; kingdom Viridiplantae; phylum Streptophyta; class Magnoliopsida; order Malpighiales; family Erythroxylaceae; genus Erythroxylum; species Erythroxylum havanense. The sequence continues at coordinate 9,037,904 of JANTNU010000008.1, read as the reverse complement.
TAAACAAACGCAAGCACCATCCTATTTACATGACTACGTTTGTCCTACAATACCTCACATTTCTCACTCAATTTCCACAATCATTTCCTACAACAATCTATCCTCAGGCGAAAGACATTTTTCTCTAGCTCTTACAGCCCTGAAAGAGCCGACCACCTATCATAAAGCCATGCAATCACCTTAATGGAAAGAAGCAATGCATTCAGAATTACAAGCCTTAATTCAAAACGACACTTGGGAACTCACCCACTTACCTCCTGGCAAGTCCGCAGTTGATTGCAAATGGGTTCATTGGTACAAGTTCAATCCGGATGGTTCAATCCATCGGTGCAAAAGTCGACTTGTGGCAAAGGGCTCCATTCAACAGGCTGATGTGGACTACAATAAGACCTTTTCTCCCGTGGTCAAGCATACCACCATTCGCCTCCTCCTTGCTCTCACTGCCTGCCAAGATTGGCACGTTCATCAACTCGACATTAACAACGCCTTCCTTCATGGTGATTTGCACGAAGAAGTCTACATGAAGCCTCCCCTGGCCTACCTCTACCTGACTCCACATTGGTCTATAAGTTAAAAAAGAGTATATATGGCCTTAAACAAGCTAGTAGACAATGGCATGCAAAACTCACCTCTGCTTTGCTTTCACATGGCTTCTAGCAATCTACCTCGGATTATTCCATGGTCACAAAAACAGACAATAAAAATTTAATCATACTTTTGGTTTATGTTGATGATGTCCTATTAGCCTGTAAGGACTTGAATCTCATCAAAACTACCAAACATTTTTTAGATCTCAACTTTCAGATAAAAGACCACAGCGTGGCCAAGTACTTCCTTGGCTTGAAGTTTTATATCAAATAAGAAGCGCAACCAATATGATTTGAGCGAATATGTTATTAGATGAAGTTTCATAATTTTCATTTTTCCTCTTTTCATTTTAATTTCATTTATATTTGATATATATATATATATATATACGTGTTCTTTTTTTAACTTTTCACTTTATTTTTTAGTGTTTCTCGGTATAAACTGTTATTATAATGCTCATGGATTATATTATTCTTAATATATAATCTTTTAATGTAATATTCTTTACTATATGACGTAAATTGTAATATTTTTAAGTACTTTGTATTATTCTTAGTTTTATATTTGTATGTGAATTAAGTTATCTTTTTTATATTAATTGTGCTTATTATTTATATAAGAAATATGTGAAAAATAATACTAACAAAAATAAAGAGATAATCATTATATCATATTTATGTTATTATATTTTTTAGATAGAGTTGAAGTAAAATTAAAATTTATTTAGCACAATATATTGATGAACTATTTTATATTTTTACAAAATTATTCAAAATGATACTCAATATTGACTCATATTAGTACAGTATATTAGAATCAAATTTGGAATTGAATTCGGTACGGTGTTCATAATATTGCTTAATTGTAAAATTTAAGAAATTTTAAAAATCAAATATAAGATATTTGATTTTATTAAAATTAAATTAGAATTAGAATTAAAGTTAAATTTAAACTTTAATTGTAATTAACAAATTTAATTTATTATAAAGAAACCCTACTGTCATTTTCTATAAATAAGAAAAAGTTATCAAAGAGCTAAGGCTCTTGTCTTTTTCTCTCAAAATATTTGAATTCTTTTTCTCTATTTTGTGAATATTATTAAAAGTAAATGTAATACAATTATAGGATCGATTCGTTTTACGTACCCGTATCCATATCGTTTGTCGTGATGTTGATTTAAATGATCGTATTGATTTCCTCTCGTCTTCTTCCGTTAGCAAATTCCTCAATGGTTCAGAATTAATCGTTTCATAAGTTTTTTCAACTTATATACTATGACCAAAGGACACGTCCTTTGGTAATTGAAAGAGAAAGAAAAAGGGTCTGTGACCCATTTAAGACCCATTCGAGTAATACCCAATAATCATTATCTTGGGCGCATTTCATAAGACTCAAACAATAAATTACATGGGACATTAAATAATCTAACATTCTCCCACTTGGCTCATGTTACGACTTAATGATCCAATAACTTTAAGTGCACGCAATATATGGAATCGATCAAGTCATCCTTAAGTGAATTAAGCTGATGGGATCATGGCAGTCACAAGTTATATAACTTTATTCCTTCCATATATCACAGAATCAACTCAACTCAACAAACTTTAAGTGGGTAATTCGATAATTGTTATCTCACAAATAATAATTATTGTACAACATAATGTAGATAACCAGTAAGTGAGCAAAAACATATAACTGTAATTGAATTCATAAGTGTCAAAACAATTTGAGCAAAACAATGAGATGTATATATACATGTATGAATACTATACTAACAAGGACTTATCTATAAGGCCCATACGTTCAACATGACCAATAAATGTTTTGGGCAGTAAGCCTTTCTTCAACAGATTCGCTATAATGAGATCGGTACCAATATGCTCAATTGACACTTTATGTTTTTGCACTTCTTCTTTCACAGACAAATACTTCAAATCTATGTGTTCCGCACTCTTGGAATATTTGTCATTCTTAGAGAAGAATACAGCTGCGGAATTATCACAATAAATTCTTAACGGGCTGACAATACTGTCGACAAGACCAAAACCTAAGATAAAGTTCCGCATCCACAATCCATGAACTGTAGTCTCAAAGCACGCTACAAATTCTGCTTACATAGTGGAAGTAGCAATGACGGACTGCTTTTCACTTTTCCATGAAACTACTCCTTCAATTAATAGGAACATGTAGTCGAATGTAGATTCTTGTGAGTTTATACAACCGACATAGTCTGAATCCGAGTAACCTATCACTGCAAGATGAGTTGATTTTCTTTATGTAAGCATATAATCCTTGGTGCCTTGTAAGTATCTAAGGACTTTTTTTGCAGCTTTCCAGTGATCAAGTCTAGGATTACTTTGATATCGTTCTAGCATTCCAATAGCAAAACTGATATCTGGCCTAGTGCATATTTGTGCATACATTAAGCTCCCAACTACTAACGCATAAGGAATAGACTCCATGTCCTTACGTTTCAAATCTTTTCGTGGACATTGCATTAGACTAAATTTGTCCCCTTTATGAATTGAAACTATCCCTGCAGAGCATTTTTCTATTTGAAATCTTTCTAATATTTTCTCGGTATATATTTTCTGAGACAATCCTAACAATCCTTGTGATCTATCCCGGAATATTTCTATTCCTATCACATAGGATGCCTCACCCATATCTTTCAATTCGAAATTATTAGAAAAAAATTTCTTTACATCATATAACAAAACAACATTATTTGCAGTAAGAAGAATATCGTCAACATATAGAACTAATATTATGAACTTGCTCCCACTCACCTTCATGTAGATACACCAATCAA
>JANTNU010000008.1:8996195-9012894 GCA_024752395.1 Erythroxylum havanense | reverse complement strand
GTAAATTGAATCTCATAAATTATGATCTCATCATAATTTCAATTACACAATAATTATTCCAAGGATTTTATCTTTACTAATAATAATTAAATAATTAATAAATTCATAAAGATAAAGAATGCCTTTAATTAATGAATAATAATGTCATACAATTATTTACAACCAAAATAAATTGGCTGCATGGGCATAAACTAACACGTGGGATAGGTAATCCGAAGGTGTATTGTCTAATTTTCATCAATTTTCTAGATTCTTACATCTTTATACCAAATTTAGAGCACGTTAATCATAATCCATTAATTGCACCTCAATTATACCTTAATTATACTTCAATTCCTCATTAATTTCATGTCCAATTTCAATTCAAAATCATTCATTTGGCGGCTCACAAACCATTGTCTTTCATGCATCAAAAACCAAAACAAAATCTATCAAGCAATCATCATTTTTTAGAACTCATTATATCATCAACACAACACATATTCTACCCCAATTCAATCATCATAGAATTTGTATTACTACAAGTCATCAAGTTTAGAATTCTACTTACATGTTTAACTTAAATTCCTACTTCAATGAACAAGTCAATCTAGCGTTCTAAGCGAACAAACACAATTCTAAGATCAAAGTGAAATTAGGATGATCTTAGCACTAAGAAGACAGCAACATAGAAAATAACAAGATCTAGCTTCCTTGATACAGTATTTTGATATGATAATTCAAAACATATGGTTGTAAGATCAGAATAGGGTTTTGGTGGTGAGAGACGAAGAAGAAGAGAAAACACAACAGAAACATGTTCTGCACAAGTTTAGTTCAATTAATTGCAAGATGATTCTTCCTTCCATTGACATTTGTCACTAAACAGGAATCTCATTTGTCCACTCAATAATCTGCCAAATTTCACCATTAGGCTAAGCCATTTGTCACTTATTCATTGTTGCCACTTGTCAATTAATTAGCTGTGACATTTTTCACTTAATTTTCCATGTCACAAGCCACTAATTCATAGGCTTAGTCATTTTAATTTTCTGTGTCAACTTTTCTTACCACTTGACATTTTTCCTAGTCCAAATGTGCATTTTAATTCATCAATTTTTTTCCAATTGTAACAAATAAATTCCAAGTTACTAATTATAATCCATCAAACCAAAATTCATGACATAAGCAACACATTTAAATCATAATCATTAACTCATATCACATATACTTCCATGGATATGAAATATTCCTACTATGGTGTAATTTAGAGCCTTACATAACATCCTCACTATTTTGTCACTCATCTTTTTAGGAAAACGTTTTTTAAAAATACCCAAAAAATCACTCTCTCATATAAAATGGATCTTTAAAATTCACTCTCAAATTCACCACACATCTCATACATGTTTGATATGCATCTGTATCTTAAGAGAGGAAGAACGAAGGGTGTTTTATAGACCCTCCACCGTATGACAACTTGCATAGCAAGCTGTTATGTAGCAACTAACAGCTTGCATGCAAGCTGCTAAATGCAAGTTGTTTGTCAACTTATTCTTTTTGTAAAGATAAATCTAGAATGGCGATACCATGTATGTCGAAACTGCCTTACAATTCTCCTCATGTTGATTATATGGTATTTACTATCATTCCTGCAGATGATCGACATAACTCAAACTTTCCCTTAGGTAAAACTTTTGTCATCATATCTGATTCATTCTCATTCATATGAATCTTCTCAAACTATAATAGCTTCTTCTTTAATACCTTTCTGATCTAGTGATATCTCACTTCAATATGCTTTGATCTGGAATGGAATGAGGAAATTTTCCTAAGGTGAATAGCACTTTGATTATCGCAAAATAGTTGATATCTATATTGCTGAAAACCAAGTTCTTCTAAGAACTTCTTTATTTACAGGAGCTCCTTGCATGTTTCAGTTGCAACAATAAATTTTGCTTCAATAGTGGATAGGGCAACACATTTCTACAATTTTGATTGTCATGATATAACTCTCCCTGCAAAGATAATTAGGTAACCTGAAATAGACTTTTTCGAGTCAACATCACTGGCCACGTCTGCATCTGTGTAACTAAATAACATAAGCTTGGTAGTTCCAAAACATAAGCATATTTTGGAAATACCTTATGTTTTGGAACTACCACATAGATATATGAGAATCCATTCACAACATCCTAATATTTCTTACCAGGATTTGAAAGGAACCTACTCACTACTCCAACTACGTACGCAATATCTAATCTTGTACATATCAAGTGTACATCAAACTTTCAACTACAAAAGTATAAGAGACTTTCATCATCTCCTCCTTCTCTTTATCTATCGAAGGGCATTGCTTAATAATCAACCTAAAGTGATTAACAAGAGGACAACTAACCGCTTTAGCTTTATCTATATTGAACCTTTAAAGTACTTTCTCAATGTACTTCTTTTGTGATAACCATTTCTTTTGTGATAACCATACTTTCTTCGCACCCTTGTCTTTGATAATGGTCATGCTAAGAATCTGTTTGGTTTGCCCCAAGCCTTTCATGACAAAAAAACTTGCTTAACTACTTCTTCAAACTATTAATCGTGTTGATATTCTGGCAAACAATCAACATATTATCAACATAAAGTAAAAGGATAATGAAATCTTCACCAGAAATTTTCTGTATAAAAACACAGTGATCTGAAGTAATCTTCTTATAGCCTTGCTCCCCCATAACTGTTTCAAACTTCTTATACCATTATCTTGGTGCCTATTTTAAACCGTAAAGGTTTTTTTATCAATCTACACACATAGTCCTCTTTTCCTTTTTTCCTTGAAACCCTTTGGTTACTCTATATATATCTCTTCTTCCAAATCTCTATAAAGAAAAGATGTCTTGACATCCAATTGCTCATTTTCTAAGTTTAGACTTGTTGCTAAATCGAGCGTTGTACGGATGAATTTCATTTTCATAACTGGTGAAAATATCTCATCAAAATCAATATCTTTTCTTTGGTCAAATCCTTTAACAACCAATCTAGCTTTGAATCATGGATGAGGATTGTGTTCATCATGCTTAATCTTTAACATCCACTTATTTTTTCAAAGCTTTCTTGCCTTTTGGCAACTTCACTAGCTCAAAAGTTTTATTCTCATGCAAGAACTTCATCTCATCTTGCATGACTTCAATCCATTTTATCTTATGTTAATCTATCATAGCCTTTTGAAAATTCTCATATTCTCCCCATCAGTAAGTAACACATACTGATCGCTAAAGTATCTAGTAGTAGCTTGTCTTACTCATGTAGATCTCCTTAGTGGAACCTGAGCAATCTCTAGAGTTAGTGGCTAATTTTGGACATTATCTTCATCAAAATCTTCATTTAATTGATTTTGAATAGGAGGATCATCATCAGCTACGTTCGGCTGGGGATTTTCAATTTCATCCCTAAATTGTTTCGGCATCATTTTTAGAGGAATTAACTCTAAATCCACTAGGTCACCATTAGTTCTTGGAACTTCCATTTCAATTTGATAAGATCTTCAACGGTTTGATCTTCGACAAATATAGCATCACGACTCCGAATCAACTTCTTCTAGACTAGATCATAAAATCGATAACCAAATTAATCTTCTCCATAACCAATAAATATAGAATGACGAGTCTTGATGTCAAGCTTGGATCTATCATCATAGGAAACATGCTTTCCCGACCATACTTTTCCTAGAATATCATACTATAAAGGGATGCACGGTGAGCAATTTAATACATGAACTACTGTAAATAGAGCCTCACCCCAAAATGTCTTAGGCAACTTTGTGTGTGAAAGTAAGCATCTAACTATTTCCATTAATATCCCATTCATCCTCTCAGTCAAACAATTCAATTACAGTGTCTTAGGAGGAGTAGTTTGATGTTGAATACCTTGTTCTTTGTAACAGACGTCAAATGGTCTAGTGTACTCTCCACCATTGTTTGTTTGAATATGTTTCAACTTCTTCCAATTTTATCTTTCAACTAAGGCATAGACTTATTTGAAAACATGTGACACTTTATCTTTAGTCTTCAATATGTATAATCACGTCTTCCTAGAATGGCTTCAATGAAAGTCACAAAGTATTGAGCACTACTCAATGAATTTGTCATTGGCCCACATAGATCTGAGTGTACCAAATTCAACACACTCTTCATTCTTGAAGGAGGGGAACTTTTGAAAGCAATTCCATTTTGCTTTCCTACAAAACAATCAACACACTTCTTTAAATGTATCTGGTCAACTCCAAATAATGCATTCTTTTTCACTAACTAAGTCATCCCCTTCTTGCTCATATGATCGAGTTTCTTGTGCCACAATTCAATTCCATCATCTTTCTCCACTAGATTCACAATATCATTGGAGACCTTTGCCTACATCATATACAACTTTGATCACTTCTTACCTTTGGTAATTACCAAGAAGCCTTTAGTAAGTTTTCATATGCCATATTTGAAAGTGCTACAAAAACATTCATCATCGAGTATGCTAATCGAGATCAGATTTAGGGGAAGATCAGGAACATGTCTGACATCTTTTAGAGACAATCTCATGCCATTGTCTGTTTCCAAGTAAATATCACCTTTTCTAGTGATTTTGGCTAAAACGTAATTTTTCGTTTTAAGGACACCAAAATCTCCTTCTGTATATAATGAGAAGAGTTCTTTTATGTGATGTGATGTGAATAATGACACCACTGTCACCTATCCAGATGAACTCACAGGATGTGAAAGTCATCAACGGTAGTTGCCGTCGATGTATGTCGGTACCGCCTTACATAATTATGATATTTCTTAATTTACAAGAGATATTCTACTACTTTTTGTTATGTTAAAAAGTTATGAGGATTATACTTGGACTATTTGTTCTAATATGATTTTAACATAAATTTTAAATATCAAGGAATATAAGAAAAATCATTTTATTCATTATATAAGTAATTATAAAATATAGGCTAAAACATGAATTTTATTAAACAAATTAAATAATTTACCCATAATCACTCAAAAAGAGATTGAAAACTGAACTTTTATTATAAAAGTATGACATATTATCAGCTAATTGTTCGATTATAAATTAATATACTCTAATTGTTCAACTATAAATTAATATACTATTATGTAAAAGTTAGAAAATATCAAATATACTTTTTAACGAATTACCATAACTCAAAATGAATAAAAAGAAAATAAAAAGGATTGATCTCTAATTTGAAGGAGCCTGATATTATAGACTTAAATTACATTAGCATATTACAAAATATCAAATACCATATATTAAGTTATACTTTATATTGATTTTATTAATTGAAAATATAAATTGTATATATAACTAAACATATAATTTTTTGGATTTCTTTTTTATTTATCTATTATATTAATTAAATTAAAAAAGGTAAACAAAACAATAAAATTGGATTGTGTACTATTATTTCCTCACTACTAATTTTATTTTCTTATTTTTAATGTTTATTTTAAGATATAAATTTTTGTTATTATTTTGAAAAATAACTATTTCGTCAAAAATATTCATCTACAATTCATTTTTATTAGCTTATAAATAGGATTGAAGCAAAAATGTTAACCATATATATTTAAACGCGTTAGAAATAAAAGTAGTCAATAGTTAATAGAAGTGTTGGTTGTCCTAACCACCCTACTCATACTATTATAGTATATTTATGTTGTTTGATAAAGTTTCTTCTTTCTTTTTAGGTATTGACCGAAATCATTTCTCTTTTCCTAGATCTATTTGAGCTCACTTTCTCTCATTATATAATAATATTTTATTGGAGATGAAGATGTATACACGGTCAAATTCCATTTTATTCTCTACATGTATACATGATGTGATCATTAAAGAATGTCCATGATAGCTTCAGTATTAATACACATACATCAGACTGTTCTGGGATTCTCTTCTCTTTGTCTAAGTGAGTCTAATTTTGCATGTCATTTTCTTTAACCCCACCACTAATTTCTCTCTCCTCTCCCTCTATGTGCAATCAAACAAAGGCCAAAGGTTGAAATGAAAGAAAGACTTCCTACAAAACAAACCAAAGCACCTTTTCAAAACCAACCATTGAGTGCAAAGCTTTCCCACACAAAGTCTGGATATAATTATATACACCATCTCAGGAGAGATTTCAGGGCCTTCTCTCTCAGAAGATGGGTTTATGGAGCTACCATCTACAAGACAAGGCTCTGCGCTTTCAGCCTCCAACTTTCATTGAATGGCTTAAACCATCTCCCTCTCCTTGTTCTTCTTTATCCTCACTATCTTCATCAACACCCACTTCTTCATCTTCTTCGGTGTCTGTGACTCAACAGGCTGCCCAGTCAATGAATCCCAAGAGCATGTTAGGACTTCCTATCTTACACCCACAGCCACAACAGCAACAACAAGAACTAGACAAAGAAAATATTCGGTGTTTGCCGCTTCTTAGCAGGCTTACAGAGAACAAAGCGCTTAAGGAGGAACATATGGGACAGCAGGACCATGTTGGAGTTAAGATAGATGAGAAAATGGAGAAGGTTACAGTGGCCTTGCACATTGGATTGCCTAACACTGCAAATTCTGAAGTTGAGACTAAGGTTTTTGATCCGAGGGAAGAGCAAGCTATTAACAAAAGATTTCGTGCCTCCTCCTTCAACACAGAGAGTAGGTTTTGGATACCAACTCCTGCTCAGATACTTGTAGGCCCGATGCAGTTTGCTTGTTCCATTTGCAACAAGACCTTCAATAGGTACAATAACATGCAGGTTAGTCAATTTCCAGTAATTTTCTCTCGCCTTTTCCCAATGCAAACAAGTGTTATCCAACAATCATAGATTTGACAAGTGTCCAATTTCTTTCTCTGGTTTGCATCCACACTAGGCATGTGCTCAAAATTATACACTTCTGATTTAATAGAAGAAGATGTGGAATTATTGGTATCTCTCCCTTTGCTTTAGCGTATCCACTCTCTCTACAGAAAGGGGAGCGTTTCGGGGGCAAAGCAGTAGTTGAAAGTTACCCTTTTTAGGGCCAAAAAATTAAGTAAAAGCAAAGATGCAAGAGAGGGCAGAAAAGATGATACTTATCCAAACCAATTTACGAAGACGAAAGTCATTATAAGTAGACCAAAATAACAAGAAGAGATTGTAAAATTTGGAAGTTAGAATACAAATTCTTAGATATACAACCCTTTCATAATGGTCATACCTTCTATATATATATATATATAAAAAAAAAAAAACTAAAAGAGCATTAATTACCTAGGGAGGTATACAGAATATATATAGGTTCCCTTTTTCAGATTTGTATATGTTTCTCGTTCATGCAAAAATAATCAACAAGTAAAACGTTTATATATCGTCGGTCTCAATTTCTATATTAACAAATGTGTCAATTTTTTTTAATTTTCAGTAAATCATTTTAAATAATCTAATTAGAAGTAATTTGACATGACATAGTCTCTCACTTAAATTAGCTCTTGTGAATATATGTGCCAATGAGGAAACCTTGTCCATCATAATTGGCACCATAATTAGACCTGCCTTTCTTTTCTGACTTTGTTTTTGCCCTTTAGAAACAATTTTCCATAGTGATAACTATCAAACATGTCTTTATGTCGAACATCAATCGTCTGATATATTTGCATATAATATTCCTTAAATCAGTATATATCCAGAATATATTGACTTCTGTTATTTTTGGGTTTATAATTAACTATTTTGTTGTCGTAGCAACAGTAATCATTTCCCTTGGGTATATATGAGTGCAAAAGCTAAGGTTAAAAAGAAAGTTGAAGTAACTGGAAATGTCAATAATGATTTATAAAATTCATAAAAAGGTGTGACAAGAAGTTGAAAAAGTTTTAAGATGCTATGTAAACTATATACAAGTAGCTGCAACATTGTCAAAAGTTGCATAAAGGGCAATGGCCTTGCCCACCACACTCCCCCAACGCCCGGGGCTAGAAGGATTTTATTTAACTAACGACTTAGGATCCTCAAACTTTAATTATGATTCTCAACTTTAGTCACTGAATAATAATTAACACTTTGCATCGCAAATAGGGTTAGCGAAAATGAATATAATTTAAAGTTTGCGGACTTCTTTTTGTCTGTAGATGCATATGTGGGGACATGGATCAGAGTTCAGGAAGGGACCAGACTCACTCAAAGGGATTCAGCCAGCAGCTATGCTGAGGCTGCCATGCTACTGCTGTGCACAAGGCTGCAAGAACAACATCAACCATCCACGAGCAAAGCCATTGAAGGACTTCAGGACACTTCAAACTCATTACAAAAGAAAGCATGGAGTGAAGCCCTTTGCATGTCGAAAATGCAATAAGGCATTTGCTGTTAAAGGGGATTGGCGTACCCATGAAAAGAATTGCGGGAAGCTTTGGTATTGCACTTGTGGTTCCGATTTTAAGCACAAAAGGTCTCTCAAGGACCACATTAGGTCTTTTGGGAAAGGTCACTCTCCACACCCTTCTCTTGAAGGTTTTGAAGATGAGAAGGAATGCATCACTGGCTCTGAAGATGATTCTGTTCGCTAGATACAATCGACCTTTGGTCAACAACGTCCTACGTGTGTTTGGAGTTTCAAGGTTAAATTTCGAAGCTATATATATATATATAAGCTTCCCTAAGCTTGTGCTCGGTAACAAAAAGTTCTCAACAGCATTCGTTTGGTGGTACGTACATAGGGAGCGGTTTGCTACGGAGCACTAGCTGGGGATGAGCAGTAGTACTTAAAATAACTTAAAAGGACATGTTTGCATTGAGATAGTAAGACTGAAATAAGGGGACTACCTCAAGTGATGAAGTAGATGAATTTTCTCTCCTCAGTGGGGGCAAATAGTTTATTCACAAACTGCTTTGTTCAATTTTCAAGCTCCTTTCAGGATATCACCCCCTTGAAGAAAATTTTTCCGCTTCACCACTAACTGGTGATCTTATTACAGCGTTTCCAAGATTGTCGTTGCTTGTTAGTTCATGGTGTATGCGCATGTTGTTTCTATGTCAGACCTTCAGTTCTTGTAATGAAATGATTGAAGACCATTCCAGAATCCAGATTGCATTGAATAACTCATCAAGGAAGCCATTGCCTATGGCCAGTGTTTCTGATCTGTTTACATTAAATACTGCTCTTTTTTAATATTAAGTTATAGCAATCTTCAAAAATTATCTCAAAAGTATTATTTGTGATCCTCCTTTTCTAGCTTGTGAGAAAAGAAATAAGCCGTATTAATAGTTTAAATGTTGAGTCTTTAGATTGACAACCAATGAAAACAAAAACGTAGGATATCCGATCTAACTAATTCAAATTAGCAGGATATTTTTCTGAAGAAGTTATCAAATTCGGATGAGTCCCTTACGGTGGCAATTATATAACGTAACTAATAGCAGGTTCAGATAGGATGAAAAGGGCGTAATAATTTCAAAAAAAAAAAAAAAAAAAGCATAGGCCTGCTAGCATATTGTATTAGCTATTAGTTGATTTTATTATTAACAGTTAGTTAACAGCAGATTAATATAGCAAATTTGACCCGTGGATAATAATAATAATAATTTATTTAAAGATGTTTGTTAAAATTAGCTATTTAGTATCAACTGTTTAAGTATAAAATGATTTATGAGAGTATGACTTTAAAAATTTTTGATAAAAAGAAAAGTATTAGCTTGTTATTTCTTAATATTTCTTTTAATATTCTCATAAGAATTTAGAAAGAGCAAAAGAAGTCAACAATATTATTTTCTCCAATATTTTCCATAAACCTTTAAGAATTTTGAAAACTGTTTGAATACAATTTCTTAATGATAAATGAGTTCAAGTAAAAATTAATCGAAATCTTCTTGAATTGGCAAGGGTCAATCGAAAATTTTGAGAGATCACTAAAATGTTCCTAAAAATAAGCTTGAGAATGAGTTCGGTCGGATCATATCAGGAGTTTTTTTTTTTCTCAAATGCAGTACCAACGAGCTTAATATGAAATTGAGTCTGTAAAAATGATATCGATTTAATTTCTAATTTAAGGAAATATGAAATTTTTATTTTACTTTTTAAAATTTTAAAAATTGAAACTATATTTTTAATATATTAAATTAAAATAAAATCATTTTGAAAAAACTATTTATATTAATCTCTTAAATTTTAAACTTAGATAAACATAATTAATTTAAATTTGACTTATTAATTTTAGATTAAATTGGATTGAATTAAACACAATATATAAGTGATATCATCATCATCATCATCACCCAGTTTGAAATCCCGCAATGAAGCAGGGTCTGGAGAGGTCCGATAGTACGCAGCCTTACCCCTACATAGTAGAGAGGCTGTTTCTGGTAAACCCACATGCAAATGAGACAATATAATAATGATGTAAGTAATAGAAACAATTCAAAACACATAAAAATAAATGAAAATACATGTAATGGAAAAAAAAGTACTAAATAAAAATAATAAAAAATACCCAAATATTAAGATATAGCTAAAATAAAAACAAATAACACTAATAATACTAATCACGAATAATAATAATAATAATGAAAAAAAACTCAAAGGTGCTAATAATACAAATAAAACTAACTTACATTGAAAAAGAGATCTAAATATCGGGTCTATACAAAAATAATTAATGTAATATAATTAGAGTTAACAAATTTAAAAGTATTTAATTTTTTGAATTTTTTATTTAATATTTAAAATTTTAATTTAACGAATAATTTTTAAAAATGTGTATAAATTAAATCAAATATATATCTTTATCTCTGTCTCTATCTCTATCTCTATCTTTTTGATTAATTTGTCATAACTTTTAGAGATAATAGTTTTTTAGTCCCTTAATGTCTCAACTCTGAAGGAAAACGCTCCTCATAGTAGCGTTTTCAAAATTAACGGATTAAGTTCAATTCGCCAACCCAATCAACTGATTTTAAACATAATTATCAACGATTTAATATAGTTAAATAGCTAAAACCTTTTAATCCACTAAAAAAGACTAATAAGTTATTTACCAGACAAGGTCATAATCTATTAGTGAGTACAAAACTATACTTAAAATTTTATAATTTTTAAAAATTTTTAATAACATGTTATAATATCCTATGAATATGTATAAATTTTAATTATGTATTGAGATAATCATTTAATCTAAAAATAAATATAATAAAGGTAATAGTTAATGATAATAATGTAATGATAAAATTTCAAATATATAATAACAATCAAAAGAACTTTTTTGACTTATAATCAAATGAAATCTATATACTAACCATTTTTTAAGGAACTATATATTAACCATCAATATTAAAGAATTTTTTTTAATGGATTGTGTAATACTTCGATCATGTAATGATAATAACATACTAACACTTATAATTAACAAAGCTACATCAAATTGGGTATATTAACTTAAACTTTTAAAAAATAAAATAGTAACTTATGGACAAACATAATCCTATAATTTGTGTAATACTTAGATAGACATGTTGAGAAATTACGCACTTTCATGATTACAAAACTTTTTGGTATTTTGATTCTCAAAAATCAATATTACTTTAATTCTATAAATTGTTTAACAATTAAATCATAATAAAGCATGAATCTTAGTTCGTACCTTATTCTAAAACTTGATTATTTTTCTTGTCGTATCCATTGAACCGTTTTCAAAACTGATCTATCTCAACCATTGTAGCTGCACAAGCATTCAACCTCTAACGGTATCCACAAAATAACTTCTTTAATTATCCAATTAAACAATTTATATCTATAGATTAAAATTGACGTCTAACAATACATTATGACTACCCAAATATTTAGAAATTTTAAAGTAGTTTTGACTAACTTTTTGTGTATAATGTTTTTTATATAATTCAATTCTTTAATCATACAATGTTCCAATTAGACATAGAGTATGAAATTAATATCTACTTTATTTTGAGTCCAATCATATTAGTTCTCTGTTATTAACTATTGATTTAATTAATGATATTTGTAAATTATTTACAAAATGTTATTCCACCATGATTAAAGATTTTTCAAATCAATACTAATTGAGAACAACATAATATTTTCTTTAATTATTTTAGGGTGATTAATCATATTTTGATCATTTAACTACCTTTATATATTTATGTTACATTCAATAACTACTAACTAAATTACCTATGATTAGAATAGTTCATAAGTCGTATCAAAATATAGCGATCTTTATATAAGATAACTTTAGAGACTTCAAGTTAAATGATCACTTATACAATCATTACAATGAGAATTTTTATATACATACAAGTAATGTTTCAAATGGATTTCTCTCATGTGATCAATTCAGTAAACTTATTCTCTAACAAGCATTGCACGTTTATTTATGTATCTTTATACTTTAGCCTATGAGATCAACTACTTCCTTCAAAAGAAAAAATATAATGTGCACTAATCTTTTTATGTTCTTTTAAAACCTAGCGTTAATAGAACATTGAATAGAAATAATTTAAGGATAATACATAGATGTAATATGGATCTCAAAATTATAATCTTATTATAATTTTATCTGTAATTTATAATTATCTCATGAACTTTATCATATATATCTAAATATATATAAGATAAAGAATATTTTTAAATTATTTTACCACTAAACTACAATTGACAAATTAACTCTAGGGCATAAACCAACACATGTAACCAAGAATAACATACCAACATTTATAATTAATAAAACCTTTTCAAATATTGGGTATATTAACTTAAACTTATGAAAAATATGATAATAAACAAGCTTATAAAAATATGATAATAAACTATAGATAACATATGTGTAATACTTAGATATAGAAAATGTAATAAAAATAACATATCGACATTTATAATTAACAAAACCACATCAAATTGGTTATATTAACTTAAACCTAAAAAATGATAATAAATTATGGACAAACATAATCCTATAATTTGTGTACATTTAGATACAGTACATGTAATCGAGAATAATATACAAAAATTTTATAATTAATTTTAGTATGAAATTAAATAATACACACATTTTTTTATAAGCGATATTCTAAAAAGTTTCAAATAACTCTTCAAAAATAAAAAGAATGTGACATAGCTGGTTACTGGGTATTTCAGAGCCTTTGCTACAAGTAGCTAGTGGGCCTATTCCGGATAATATGATTGATAAAATTGTCTCTTTTTTTTGTTTTTGATGATGGTGACTGGAGATGGAACTATTTTTCTCAGTTGTTTCCAGCTTCAATTTGCTCTTGTATTACTACTACACTTGTGGCCTCTGATGCTTGTGATAATGATTCTCTTTTTTGGAGTCTGTTTTCTTCAAGAGTTTTTACCTTGAAGTCTGCGTATGATTTTTTAATGGGAATATCATCTCTTCTCATAATTTTCCTTGGAATCTGATTTGGAAGTGACATGACCCTAAAAAAATCAGAATATTTTTTTGGCTAGCTCTCAACAATAGATTCTTAACTAACAATGAAAGAAAACAAAGACACTTAAGTGATCTGGGGTTTGTGATCTTTTCAATGAGGAGCCTGAATCCCTGTTACACATTCTCTGTGATTGTTATGTTGTTGTTCAGTTCTGGAATCTTTTTACTGATTTTAATAATTTGAGCTCCTTCCGGAGGATTGGTTGCTATTGAATCTGAAAAGCTCTCATCTCTCTCATGATGATCTTAATTGACCGACTATTTTCGACTTAGGTTGCTGGAATCTTTGGAAATGAAGGAATGACAGAGTGTTTAATTATAGTGTTTCTCCCATTTTTATTATCTTGCAGAGCACTATTTCTAAAGCTAAATTGATTCAAGATGCCTTCAGCAAGCTACCTTTAGAGAATAATAGTCCTTCAATTTCAAGGTTAATTTTTTGGAAATGTCCGCATTCCTCTTTTATGAAGCTCAACACTGATACTTCTTCGGCTGCCTCCACGGGGATTGCTATAGGTAGAGGTTTGATTCGTGATCATAATGGTCACTAAAAATATGAGTTTGTTTTTAAGTCAGGTCGTTGTTATATTCTTCATGCTGAGTTGTGAGTTCTTTATTATGATATTCAACTCACTCATAATCTGGCCTATTTGGATGTTCTTGTAGAAAGTGATAATGAGACTGCTGTTAAGATGTTTATCGGTGGTATCTAAGCAAATTCAGATTGTTTGTCCTTGTTGACAGAATTCAAGACTTACTGAAACGTTTCAACAATATGGAAATCACTCACATTTACAGAGAAAGGAACTTTGCTGCTGACTCCCTTTCCCACCTTACTTTTGATTTTGTTCCTGGTTTTCATGTTTTGGCGCAAGTTCTCCTTAGTGTTGATAGATGGATTGATCATGATTTAATATGTGTTTCTTAAGTTAGGTAGTTTTTTGTTTTTGTGAGCTTTGCTCACCTCTTAATATCTACATTATTTGAGCCCAATTATATCAATTCTCTAACATTATTATTTGATTCTTTTAATACCATTGAAAAATTATTTTTAAGACGTCATTCTAACTTAATTAATAATTTCTCAAATCAATAATATTTTCTCTAATTACTTTAAAGTGATCAATTATATATTAACCACTTAATTATTTCCATATAGTTCATGTCATCTTCAAATTTTAATGATTACAAGTTATCCATAGATTTTCATAAATCTTGAAAATTATTGAAATATATCAATTTTTCTATGAAATATTTTTTTAGACATATAACGTTAAAGCACCACTTATGCCTAGAATGGACATTTTTTTGCACAGCTTGACCTAGGAAGAAATTAACTGGTCAAGTTTCAGTTGACCGAATTTTTGACTGGACTCTAGCCTAGGGAAGCCTAAACTAAATTTGAAAAAGGAAATTGTTTTATTTAAATCAAATTTAGCTACATATAGGGAATTGAAGTTGGTTTAGATCGGGTCAGAAATGGCCAGTATTCCACCTGGTCCATTTCCAATCCTTTTATGTAATGCATTATATAAATTTCTCATATAAGGTTAACTTGTTTTCTAAGTATTCGTACATTTATTTAAGTTTTTTTTAAATATAGTATGTTCTAATTTTTCTATCTTATTAATGCCTCGTCATAATAAAATAACACCAAGAATAATTTAAAAATAATACCTAAATATAATATAAATATTAGAATTATAATATCATCATAATTCTAGTTGTAAAACATAATTATTCCATAAATTTTATTTTATAAATTAGTCAATTAAATAAATATATACAGTGAAAACATCTTTTTTAATTATATAAAAATATAATAAATTAGTTATCAAGCATAAAGCAACACCTATTACTTTGGATTACTGGTACGTCTTAATGTTTTCACTTCTACCCTCTTGCTAGTTCCCGTATCTTTGTGCAATTGTAGATGATGCCATCTTCAAAATTGCAATCGATAAATAATCATTAGCATTTAGGTTAACATTCTTGTATAGTAAGTAGCAATGTCTTGCATACCATTTTCTCGTTTACACGTACAAAATATTGTTCATCCTACGTCTTCAACAAAAATGGCGCCACTGGTGATGAACATCGAAACTTTATAGTATCTATTCTTCACCTGGATTCATTCTCTCTTCCAACTTATTAAGATCCAATGTGGGAAGAAAGAAACACCTCGCAGATAGATAGACGTTCTCAGCTTGCTGAAGCTACATTAATGAACAACTCCCAAGTTCGAAAAGCTTTATTAGATACGAGGATAAAGGCTAATAAAGGGAATGTTTGGTAGGTAGCTTTTCAGCTATATTTCAGCCAATTAAAGAGTATTATGTCAAACAATTAATGTTGAGCACTGAGCCTTGATGTCTCTCAAGATCTCCCGTTTACGGGCCATGCGTCTAATGTTTGTGTAATAAGCAGTAATATCGGAGGCTATTAAAAACTCACTCAAGCTATCGACCTGCTCATCAAACCAATGTAACTGGTTGTAAGTGCATATTTGATATGGAGTTGTATAAATTTTTTTATTTGTGGGACCAAGTCTTTGGACTAATGGTTTCAGAATGTTAAACGTATGGAAATGAAAAGGTCCATGATACAAGGTCCCAACATTTACCATCTGATGAAGGCAAGATAATGACGAGGAAACAGAAGGCAGAAAACAGAGGTCACGAAGGAGAGCAATCGCCCAAGAAGCCAAAGAATGAAGATAAGAATGGGAAAACGAATGGCAAATCTGAGGAAGGTAACCTTGCTAAGGAGTTTGAAGAGTTTGGTAATGCCGTCAAAGAGAATCTCAATGTTGAGGAAATGCGTAAAATATTGGAGATGAATGATCAAGACTCCTCTGGCTCTGATGGGCTTGCTATCACCAAATGGTTGGTTTATTACGTTGTCATCTACATAAATTTCTCTCGTACTCAAGTTCTCGCCAAAAGGTGTTATATTTTGTATGGTTTGTGTGGTAGACATTGTAAGCATGGAAATGAAAGTGTTCGGGATATTCTTAAATGCATTTCATGTTAAATTTGATGATATGATTTCACCCCCAAGAAAGGTTTGTTTTGATGATGATGCAGGAAGTTCAGGTAATAAAATTGAAGAAATCGAGTCCAAGATTGAGGAATTGAAGTTAGATGAAGAAAATCATGTACCCAATATTAAATCGTGGGCAAAAGCAAAGAACCATCCTATGGAGCAAGTCATTGGTGATTTAAATGATGGTGTAAGAACCAGGAGAAATAT
>JANTNU010000008.1:8984581-8996095 GCA_024752395.1 Erythroxylum havanense | reverse complement strand
AAATCCTAAGTGGGAGCTTAGGTAGAGGACGTAGGTCTTAGCACCGAACCTCTATAAAATCAGTGTTTGATCTTCTTTCCTACTCTGTTTATTTAAATTTATTTAAATTATTTTTGTGTGAATTTACTTCTGATTTTGTTGTAGAAAATTACAAAAAGATTAAGGATCTATTCAACCCCCCCCTTCTAGATCACTTACACTTAACTGATTTTATTTTACCTTTTTTAAAAATTTTCTGGCAAACAAGCCACACTAAGAACTGATTTTTCAAAAAAGAAAAAAGAAAATTGATTTTGGGCAAAATGTCACTCCGATCCATCGTCTCAAAGTTTTGTTGGGCTTGGACTCGTTGTAGATTTAAGCATTGGAGATTTCTTAACTTCTCCCGATTCAGTTCTATCAGTGAATTGTCATTTCCTTTTTACATACAGAATTTTTTTCTTCTCTAGATTCCCTTTTCTGTTAGAATTAATTTTAAGCTTATCATAAAATTGTGAAATTAGTTAGATCCTGAGATCTCATGAGGTAGACCTAAAATTATGAAACAAACAGAACTCAAATTGATGTCAGTATCTTTGCCATCCCTAGAAAGCTATTCAACTGTGGTGCTCCTGAAGTTAGCATCCTCGTCTTATGTGCATACCTGGGGTTATCTGTGGAGATTGGAAAGGAGAACTCTCTGAGTGTATCATTTCCTCAAGTTGGGGACCTACTTGTAGTCATTTTGGAAGGGATTTTGAGAAAGATATAGGTCCCAAAAGCTCCAAGTAAAGCGCCAGAAGCTAGGAATGCCATGCTTAGGATTCTTGTACTAGGAGATCTCAATGTGAAAGGCATAAGGTAAAACAACATAAATACCGACACAAAAGATTATGCAAGCTTAAGGACATGTACGTGATTGAGATGAGCACAGACAGAACCAGATCCTCTGTTCCAATATAACGTCTAAACAAATTTTGTTATGGATGATAGAAAGAATAAAAGAAGACGCAGGCTGAGAAAGAAGAGACCAATTTGGGTAATTATTTTGATCTAAAATAGACTTACCAACTTAATCTCATTTGTTAGTTTGGAGCTAGACTGAGATTTAATTCAAATTTTAATACTAACTAGATTGAGATTTAATTCAAATTTTAATACTAATTTTTTGTTAGATCAACCTTTTAGATTCATTTTTTAAAGAAAGAAATATAATTAATTAACAAAGAAAAAACACAAAAGGGATTACACCTATCTACCCACCTCTGAAGGCAAAGCATTAAGAATAGAAAACCAAGGTGAAAATAAACACAACAAAATTACACCATATATGTAGTGAGAAACAAATATTTGAACTACACGCCAAGTTGAAGGTTATTCAACAAAATGAGTTGCCGGACTTCAGTGATGATCATATATTAAAGCCTCTTTTGAAGAAAATTTACTGGTGAAACGTCTCAGGTTGCCTTCTCTCCAAAGCATGTAGATGCAACTTTATAGTACAAAAGTATGAATCTGATAATCTGATTTCGAGTAGACTATTTGAGTTGAGATTTTCTATGTAATATCTATGAGAGAGTCCCTCGGATAGACCATGAACATTTAGTAGTAAAATAATCCCAAATGGAGTTATTGAATGGACATTCAAAGAGAAGATGGTTCCTTGATCATCATGTAGTGAGCACATTGGACACGATTTATCAACTTCCAAGTAAGACATTCTATTAGTGGTTGATAGCTTGTTTTGTATAGCCAACCAAAAAATAAAAGAAATTCTTGGAGTTATAAATTTATTCTAAACCGTCTTGCACCAAGAAACTTGGCCGCCTCGTCAACGTAACAAATTGACCATGGCTTTTTTGGTGAGTTTGCTAAGTGGTATATCCTTTCAGAAGAAAAAGTCGGATGAGCGTATATCAAGGGTATCTAAGTTGGAGATGTTGCAGGCACCATGGGAAGTTCCAATAATTACCATTGATGAAGTAACAAAGCCTGGTGCACTAAGAATATAGTGAAGAGAGACGCAAGTGTTGAAGAGAGTGTATCAGTGGACCAAGGCTTGACTAATTATCATACTAGAGTGAGACTGATCTACCATACCTACCTTACAAGAGACATCCTGTTGGATTGCATCTCTTAACTTTGAGAGCTGAGAGAGGAAGTGGGAGTGCGAAGCCTCATTAATGTGTGCTATTTGATTTTCATCTAACCTACGAATAATATTTCAATATTTTGAATTTTTGATTGTGTTATTTCTAGTGTAGTAGTGATCACTACAAGAAAATAAGAAAATCTTTAACATTTTATTGGTAAAACATCACAGATTGTGAAGACTTTTTGTGACGTTTAAAAAAATCACAAAAAGTTTGAATTTTTCGTGACGTTTTATAAAAACGTCATAAATTTGTAACATTTTTTGTGATGTTTTATCAATAAAATGTCATGAAATAGAAATCGTGAAGTTTTATTGAATAAAACGTTGCAAAAGACGTTTTCCTTTTGTTTAATTAAAACATTTTATTATGGCACATTTCTTTTCGAGTTTCTTCTCTCTGCCTTCTTCTCTCTACAGCAAGCGAAACGTAACACTGGTTCCTAAGATCCTTAACTAGTTTCTACACACACAAGTAAGCAATTCAAAGCTAGCCCAAACCCTCAACTATTTCGTCTTCCCTAACATTGGTTCCTAAAATCCTTGTTATATCAAACCCTAATCCCCTCAAATTCGAAAAACCCTAAATCCCTTTCTATCAAAAGTCAACTATTCTAGTTTATTAAGCAAATATCAGAGCTATTCATTGTAGCCATGGATCTCTAACGAGCTAAGCTAGATGAACTCATGGGTGTAGGTATTGAATGTAATTTTTTTTGTTATATAGATATTTTACCCATTATTTTTGGAGTGTTTATTGTTTAATGAGGTGGTTGGTCATTGATTTTTGTTTTGGGTTTTCGTTTTTATATTTAGGTTTTGATGACTTTTGTGAGAATGGTGTATTGTTTAGATTGTAATTTGATGGCTGAAGAAAGGAAAGGATATAAGGAAATAACATGGGACTCGAAGGAAGTTTGTGTATATTATATGGCTCGTTTTTGCCCACATGACCTCTTTTTCAATACCAAAAGTGATTTAGGTGAGTTTTTGCTTTTGATTTTGGTATAGCTTTTCTCCTTTTTGTTGCTCCATTTGGTTAATGGGGAATTTGAGGAAATGGGAAGGCTTTTTGAAATTTGTTCTGAGATAAGAAAATAGCCACAACTGATGATTCCCATTATGCCTTCTCTTCCGCCCACTAACATCACCACCAAACATATCCATAAGGTATAGTTTTACTTTAGTGTGTCAAATTGCTTCTAGCTTTCTTCTGGATTTAATGGTTAATGTTAGTTCTGAGCATGTTCTATTCACATTCATGACTTATCAAGTCTTTTGTTTCATAGTTTTGGAACAAATGTCTTGTTATTTACAAGGTTCTATTAGTAACTTATAATCAATTTTAGGTGCATAAAGATGAACCAGTTCTCCAGGCATTTAAGATGATGAGGAAAAAGAAGATTGGAGGATTACCTGTTGTTGAGAATGAAACCGGAAAGACAGTAGACAACATAAGTTTAATAGATGTTTAGTTTCTTTTGACTGCACCTGAGATCTACCGTGAATATAGGTATGTAGTTTCTGTGGAACATTTTGCTTCATTTGGCACTCAACTCTGTAATGTTTTATGCTTCATGTTGAAGGTCTTTGAGGACCTTGCATAACATATTAAACGTAACGACTAATATAAAAAATTGATAACTTGGCTGGTATTTGGGAGCTACCTCCAATTGATTACCTATTCTTGGAAAGTTCACTAGCGTTGGAACTTGTATATCTCAGATGGATTCATTGGCAACACTGGAACTAGGAATGTTTTGCACGAGGAACCATCTTGATTATCCACATATTCTGTAATTTTTGTTTCACTCTGTTTTTATAAATTTTTGGCTCATATTCGAATTCTGATTACACTTTTGGCTACTAAATTTTTAAGGGGGGCCAAGTCTTAAAAAAATGTTCAGGTCGACATTGATTTTCTTACCAAGCTCGTCAATCAATCTAAAGAAATTATTTAATGTAGTCTATCTACACTTCAGTTGCTTGATGTCTTTGGATTTGGCACCAACAAATAAATTTATTGTAGGAATGAAATGCATCATTTGTACCAACCTTTTCCTTTCCAAGCACTCAGTTTTCAACATTTTGTCAGGTCTATCACAACCCAAAACTTTTTGACAGCAGTTAGAAGCTACTTGAAGAAACTTGATGAAACCTTGCGTATTGTTAATGGAATGGTCATGTGTACGAGATGTGATACTATGAAAGAATTGATTTTGAAGCTGGACTTCAAAAGAATTCATCGGGTATATGTTGTAGACAATGTTAGAAACCTAGAAGGGGTGGTCACTCTAAAGGATATCATCTCAAGGTTGGTACATGAGCCTCGTGGTTACTTTGGTGATTTCTTGCCCTCCAATAGTATAGTTTAAGAGGTGTCAACAACAGTATCTAGTCATTGCTTATGAACTAATGATTTCCTAGTTTTGGCAAATAATCCAGATGTTGTCTGGCACTTAGTAGATAGACTTGATTGTAACATAGGTGAGCCTCCTTTGTAGTTAGTTTGCCTTTTCTCTCTGTCCTTTGTAATATATTGTTCTTAATGTTTTTGGGCCTGATAATCGAGGTGAAAATTATAAGACGAAGTTCTGATATTTGATGTGTACATATAATTGTATTTTGAAGCACTTCGTGTCTTTGTCTTGCCTCATATCTCCTACTTTTATGTATACAAGAAGGCAAGATGATGTGGAAGCTTTTTAACTGAAGTTGTATCCTAGAAGACCTTAATGATTAAGAAAAATGTATTAAAATTATTAAAACTGAATTCAAGCAAGCAAAGAGTGATATCTAGGAACACATCATAACCCCCAATTGACCGGAAAGTCAGTGGTTTGACTATAAACCCTTCTATATGCAATGTTGCCATACAATTCGTCCTTTCACCATCTATACCCTACTTGGTTCAGAGTATGGTCAAAGTGTCAACTCCTACAAGACTAACTGTGTCACATCTAGTCCAAGTGATATTAGATCTTGTCCTGAGGATCTCATTATTCTATATATCATTGAGGACTCTCTTCATGAAACATATATGCTCTGGCCAAAGACTCCTAAGTAATGATTCCGACAAGAGGCCGTGGGTATCATCTCCTTCTATCAGGAGTGATGAATCTTTTATTGACTACTCAATTACCTCCGAATACTTCAAGATGTACCCAATCACCACTCTGTGAGTAACCCCTGAAAGGCACCAATGAATGAAGCCAAAACATAGGATCAGTATTTGAGATATCCTTAAGCACCTCAAGTCAAAGGATACTTACACCATTGCTATTATGAGACTATCATTAACACTGGAATAGAGTATCCATATGATTATCTTATAGTAGGTCAATCCAAACTTACTACCCTTAGTAAGAATCTGCATGTTAACTCTAAACAGCTCATGTTTACAGTTTATGAGGTATACTATTTGATCCAATTAAGGAGTATAGCATATGCTAGACTATCCAAATGAATGATATCTTATCTCAGTAATCCTATAACTGGGAAAAGTTTATATACTAACTTAATTACATATGATAGAATCTCATTATCATGATCTCATTATGATTTCCTCCATGTTATGTTTTGTATCAAGGACTTCATTAAATCAATTTAAGATCAACATCAAATTCATAAATATATAAACATTGAAATAATAAAAATGTCTTTATTAATCATAAAATAATTTGTACAATAAGTGCGCTAAAGATTATTACCTTTAGAGCTAGAGGATAATTAAGACAATAGAATTGTGTAGAAATAGAATTCACCAGGATGTTTAATAGCTATTTTACAAATTTTCGTTGATGTTATTACAGATACGCGAAGAATCGTCGAAGCCTTTATGGAGAAGGAAAGGTGACATTGCCACCAATAACTATATGGTTTTGGGTACGCTTAAATTGAAAATGGTAACTGGTCGGGTAGGTCGTGCTGGGCCCCCAACCCAGTCAAATTGACCCGCAGGCCGATCGGTCCATTCTTCAAAGATCAGTCTCATACCGAATGGTTATGTCAAGCCCAGGCCCGATCCACGCTCTCCTTAGCCCGTTCGCATGTGAGAAACTTCCATGCACACGCTAAGACCTAAACCTAGTTATTGCTCCATATATAAGGTATAATTCCACCATAATAGAGGTATGCACAATCATAACCCTAGTTTTCTTTGCTTACAGCGATCCTACCTTCACCAAAAGACTAACTTGATCGTCGGAGGGGCTTATCGGGAAACAACCCCCGACGTGCCTTCCTTGTTTTGCAGGAACCTTTAAGCCTGAATTCTCGTATTCAGCAGTCGACTTCATGGATCCAAACGGCAACGTGCAGCCTCGCCAGAATCCGACTGAACCAATTGGCGCCACCGTGGGGCCCGACATCAGGGCACCACGTTCAGAAACACGCAAATCAGTCAGGCGGCAGCAGCTAACCCTGATATAGCTGCTGTCACAGCTTTGGCGTTACAACGGTTGGGTTTGCAGCTACCTGCTTCCCTGCCGCTGACGCACCATGCTTCACGCACGCAGTCGTCGGCTCCGAATGATCAACCGCAACCACAAAACCTAGAATAAGAAGAACAGAGCATAGCCTTGGAAGATAATGCGGGAACCAACAAACGCCCAAACCTCCAGCACCACTCGGAGGCTGACCCTCCTGTGCCTGTGCATACCTCCCTCACCCGAAAACAGATTGAGGAAGCGGCTGATCTGGTGATTCGCTAGATTTTACAGTCTCAGCTGGCACAATAACAGTCGTCTGCACGACAGACTAGTGTAATGACCGATCGTCACCCTACCGAAGCCTTAGAAAAAATCGTGGACGATCGGATCAATGCAGCCATAAGCTTCCGCCCAGATCGCCAAACAGCTTAGTACAACTCTCCCTTTACTCCAGCAATCTTGGATAGCCTCCCGGCGCCAGGCACCAAAATACCGACGCCAGAGAAGTATACTGGAAAGACCGACCCCCTGGACTACCTACAACACTTCCAGTCGATGATGAACTTGCACTGCGTTCCAGATGTCATTCAGTGCAAGGCTTTCTGTACGACCTTTCAAGAGGGAGCTTGGCGATGGTTTAATAGCTTGCCCCCGAGCTGTATCACATGTTTTGAAGATTTTAGGTTTTTATTCCTCAACCAGTTCACCACAAGTAAGCGGCCGCAGAAGACGACCTTGGAGGTAAAGCAATTGACCCAGGGGCGGAATGAAAGCTTGCGAAAATTTATCGCTCGGTTCAACAATGAAGCGGTCGAGGTCCCCGACCTCACTTGTTCGTCCATGTTGGCAGCGCTTATGAATAATACGAGGGATGAGGAGTTCAAAAAGTCGTTGGCCCTCGATCAGCCCCAATCCATTCAAGAAATAAGAAATCGGGCGGATAAGTACATTCAGCTCGAACTCGAAGAAGTGCTGAACAACACGAAGCATAGGTCGGATGATCGCCCGCTAACTGATAGAGAAAATGGTTCGCACAAGCAGCAGAAAGGCCAGTCGAGCTGGAGAAAACCAACCGATCGGCAGGGATGTCGACAGGAGTTCACCCCGCTCAACAGACGATATGCAGAAGTACTGGCGGCCATGAGAGCGGAGGGGGAACCTATCCGAGAACCCAACAAAATGAAGACTCCTTTCAAGGATAGAAACCCGGATTTATATTGCCGTTTCCAAAAAGACGTCGATCATGACACGGAAGACTGCTGGCAATTGAAAAGAGAAATCGAATCCCTCATCCGAAGGGGAAGGCTGGGACGATTTGTGAGGTACGAACAAAATGCCGACCAAGATAACGAGCACAAAACCAGTCGGCCCGACAACAGGCGACAGCACTGGAGGCGGACTGATAGAAATGATGGAAGGAGACAGAATGTGAATACTAATGACCGACGCGAAGTGAGGGGATGGTCCAAGGCAAGAGATGACAGAAACACTGGGCAATAAGATGACCGACCGGTTAGAGACTGACCTCGATGGTGTGAAGAAAGAGGTATGTCAGGCAAGGGGTCCACTACCAAAGGAAGAAAGAGGTATGTCAGGCAGGTCGGTGAAGACTTGTCAGCCAAAAGAAACAGGCAGAACGATGGGATGATATCGTTCGACGAGACTGACCTCGACGGTGTGAGTTGCGCTCATGACGACGCGCTCGTTGTAAATCTCAGCATGGACAGAAATGAGGTGAAGCGGGTGATGATTGATACTGGCAGCTCGGTCGATCTGTTGTATTATGATGCCTTCAAGCAGATGGAGGTGTCAGAGGATCGACTACTACCTATAGAAGGACCTATCAAGGGGGTAACTGGAGCATCACCCTACCCGTTCGCCTGGGTCTATTTGAAAGTGAAGTTCAGGCAAAAATCGCGTCAAATAGAGAAGGAAGTGGAATTCCTTGTAGTGAAGTTTCAAACGGCATACAACGTGATAATTAGACGAGCTACACAAAACACCCTTAGAGCGGTCGTCTCCACCTACTAGCAAGTAATGAAATTTCCAACGCCCTATAGAATCGGTATTGTCAGGGGTCAGCAAAGAATCGCTAGAGAATGCTATTTGGAAGAAACAAAGACACTAGATGGTGCAGTAGTCCTGACGAGCTCTCTTGATGTGAGAGCCGATAAGGAGACGGAGATAATGAACCCAGTGGAAGAAATGCAACGGGTCGTACTGGACGAAGCTGATCGCTCTAAATTCACAAACCTAGGTTCCGAGCTTCAGAAGGACCTAGTTAAAGAAATCACGGAATGTTTGGTAGAAAACAGGTCGGTCTTCGCTTGGGTACCGAGCGACATGCCTGAAATTTCTCGATCGGTCGAATCGCACTCCCTGGATATTCGACCTGACTACAAGCCCATTAGACAAAAGAAGCGGTGGCACAGTAAGGAACGACAGGAGGTGATCGAGAAAGAAATAGAGAAACTACTCGAAGTCGGGTTCATTAGAGAAGTCAAGTACCCCGAGTGGCTCGCCAATGTGGTTTAAGTGAAAAAGAAAAACGGGAAGTGGAGAATGTGCATCGATTTCACCAACCTGAACAAAGCATGTCCGAAGGATAACTTCCCCTTGCCCAAGATGAACCAGTTAGTAGACTCCACCTCCGGACATGAACTTTTAAGCTTCTTGGATGCTTTCTCGGGCTACCACCAAATTCAGATGAGTCTCGAAGACGAAGAAAAGACGGCCTTTATAACTGACCATGGCACATATTGCTACCAAGAAATGCCATTCGGCTTGAAGAATGCGGGAGCCACCTACCAGCGGCTCGTCATGGAAGTCTTTAAAAAACAGATCGGCCGGTCGGTCGAGGCCTATGTGGACGATATGGTGGTCAAAAGTAAGACGACTGCAGGGCATGTGGAGGATCTCAGAGAAGTCTTCCAAACACTTAACAAATTTCAGATGAAGTTGAACCCAAAAAAATGCGTCTTTGGTGTGACATCAGGAAGATTCCTGGGGTTCATGATTACTCAGCGGGGGATTGAAGCTAATCCAGAGAAGATCGAAGTTATCATCCAAATGCCTTCGCCGCAATGCTTGAAAGAAGTACAGATATTTACCGGTTGGATAGTCTCTCTGAGCAGGTTCGTTTCCAGATTGGGAGACAAGTGCCTCCCATTTTTCAAAATTTTGAGAAAAGAGAATGTAACCTAGTTTCAGTGGCCAGAGGAATGCGAGAAAGCATTTCAACACTTGAAGCAATATCTGTCTAGCCCACCCATCCTGCAGAGCCCAGTTGAGGGGGAGAATATGATTTTATATTTGGCAGTTACCGAAGGGTCGATCAGCGCGGTCTTGGCTCGATCAGATGGCAATGAGCAACGCCCGATCTACTACATCAGTAAGGTTTTGACCGGACCAGAAACGCGGTATACGCCTATAGAAAAGCTGGCCCTCTCTTTGATCACGGTAGCTCGGAAGTGAAGGCCTTATTTCCAGAGTCATACCATCGAGGTATGGACCGACCAACCTCTCCGACAGTGCCTTCAAAAGCCTAAAACCTCGGGACGACTGATAAAATGGGCAGTAGAACTGGGGGAGTTCGACATACAATATAAACCTCGGACGACAATTAAGGCACAGGTGTTAGCAGACTTCATTGCAGAAATGAGCCAACCTAGGTCGCAGGGTGAGCAATGCCCTGACTGGAGCTTGTTCGTTGACGGGTCGTCCAACGCTGAAGGATGCGGAGCAGGAGTGGTATTGATTAGCCCGCATATGGAAGAAAAGGTGGAATATACCATTCGGCTAGATTTCAAGGCATCCAATAACGAGGCAGAATACGAGGCCCTGATAGGCGGCCTCCAATTGGCTAAGAAAATGGAGGTAAAACATCTGAAGATATATAGCGACAGTCAAGTGGTGGTCGGCCAAGTCATTGGACAGTATGAAGCCAAGGGGAACAGCATGATCGAGTACTTGGAGCTAGTGAAGTGGGAGTTAAATAATTTCGAACAGTACTCGATCAGCAGGATAGAACGAGCTCAAAATGCTAAAACGGATGCGCTATCCAAAATGGCCTCCGATCAAGACGCCAAAAATAACGTTCTAGTCGAACGACTAGATCGCCCTAGCATTCAAAAAACCAAGGAGGTTCTTAATGTAAACACCGGCCGATCGAGTTGGATGAAACCAATCAGATAGTATCTCCTAGAGGGAACAACCGGAAGAAACTTCAAAGGCCAAGAAATTGAGAATAAAGGCGGCCGAATACGCAGTCGTAAATGATATCCTGTACAAGCAATCTTATGACTGGTCACTACTGCGATGCTTGAACGAAGAAGAGGCAGAACAAGCAATGGCCAAAGTCCACGAAGGAATGTGTGGCAACCACGTAGGAGGCAGAATGTTAGCCCATAGACTGATCAGACAGGGGTATTACTGGCCAACGATGAGGAAAGACTGCCAAGAGAAAGTCGACCGATGTGAGGCCTGCCAGAGAAACAGCAGCCTATCTCACCAGACGATCGAGAGGATGAAAATTGTGAGTCATCCTATCCCGTTCGCTCAATGGGGAATGGACATACTAGGTCCCTTCCCTCTCGGTCCCGGACAGAATAAGTTCCTAATAGTGGCAGTGGAGTACTTCACCAAATGGGCAGAAGCAGAAGCGGTCGCCACAATTATTGAGCAGAAAGTGGGGAATTTCATAAAGAAAAGTATACTAACTCGCTTCGGGATGCCTATGGTGCTGGTTGCAGACAACGGCCAGCAGTTCGACAATGATAAGTTCAGAGGTTTCTGCGACCGACTAAAAATAAGACTACAGTTAACCTCGGTAGCTCACCCTCAGAGCAACAGTCTTGCGGAGAATACCAATAAAAAAATAATGAGTGCTCTCAAGAAGCGCCTAGATGGCCGAAAGACCTGGGTGGAAGAACTAGACGAAGTGTTGTGGGCATA
>JANTNU010000008.1:8953539-8973413 GCA_024752395.1 Erythroxylum havanense | reverse complement strand
TCCCTCTCGGTCCCGGACAGAAGAAGTTCTTGATAGTGGCAGTGGAGTACTTCACCAAATGGGTAGAAGCGGAAGCGGTCGCTACAATTACTGAGCAGAAGGTGGAGAGCTTCGTAAAAAAAAATATACTAACTCGCTTCGGGATGCCTATGGTGTTGGTCGCAGAAAACGGTTGGCAGTTCGACAACGATAAGTTCAGAGATTTCTGCGACCGACTAAAAATAAGGCTACAGTTGACCTCAGTAGCTTACCCCCAAAGCAACGGTCTCGCGGAGAACACAAACAGAAAGATAATGATTGCTCTTAAGAAGCGCCTAGACGGACGAAAGACTTGGGTGGAAGAGTTGGATGAAGTGTTGTGGGCGTATAGAACCACACCGAATGGAGCCACGGGGGAACCACCATTCAGGATGACCTTTGGGGCAGAAGCCCAAGTTCCATTAGAAGTGATGTTACACAATCAAAGAGTATAGAGCTATGAAGAGGAGCAGAACAACGAAGCCAGCCGAGCTGAGCTCGTGTTTCTCAGTGAAGACAGAGATAGGGCAACAGCTCGGTCAAAAGCCGTCAGGCAGAAAGCAACGAAATTCTACAACAGAAGAGTAAAGCCGAGCGACGTAAAGGTCGGTGGATACATCCTGTGAAAGGTCGAAGCGGCTGGGAAACACCCTGGAAAGCTCGGACAGGCGTGGGAAGGACCCTATCAGGTGATCAAGCAAACAGGACATGGTTCTTACATCCTGCGCGATGCGAACGGAAAGATTTTATCGAGGCCGTGGAACTCTCGAAACTTGAAGGCGTTCTACCAGTAGATAAGTTTTATTTCAGTTAATTTTTATTTGTTACTGATTTTTGTATACAACTTGTGGGAACCATTTTTCTAATCCTGCCAGTCAGGTTTTTTAACGGCCCACACCCTCATTATCATCAATAAAGGGGTTCTCAGATTTCTTGGCAAGAAGGAATTTCACTAAATCTAGCAGAGTAGAAAATCCCATCGCCATAGCTCGGCTGGGTCGCCAAGACAAGATCTTTGGGACCACAGTTCAGCCTCGCCTACAGATCGACCAGGTTGCCAAGACAAGATCCTTGAAACCTTCGATCGATTTCGCCATAGCTCAGCCGGCTCGCCAAGACAAGATCCTTGGGACCACAGCCCGACCTCACCTACAGATCGACCAGGTTGCCAAGACAAGATCCTTGGAACCTTCGATCGACTTCGCCATAGCTCGGCCGGATCGTCAAGACAAGATCTTTGGGACCACAGACCGGCCTCGCCTACAGATCGACCAGGTTGCCAAGACAAGATCCTTGGAACCTTCGATCGACTTCGCCATAGCTCGGCCAGGTCGCCAAGACAAGATCCTTGGGACCACAGCCCGGCCTCGCCTACAGATCGACCAGGTTGCCAAGACAAGATCCTTGAAACCTTCGATCGACTTCGTCATAGCTTGGCCAGGTCGCCAAGACAAGATCCTTGGGACCACAGCTCGGCCTCGACTACAGATCGACCAGGTTGCCGAGACAAGATCCTCGGAACCATCGATCGACTTCGCCATCGCTCGGTCGGGTCGCCAAGACAAGATCCTTGGGACCACAGCCCGGCCTCGACTATAGATCGATCTCGATGCCGGTAGGCCATGAGCTGCTTTGCTAAATTCTACTATAGATCGAAAACAAAGAACATAAACACGAAAAATGACTTCAAAAAAATGAAGGAAAAAAATAAGAATTTCTTTTCTTGAATCCGTCCTGGCCACAAGCCTGACCAGGTGAGCTTTAAAAATCAGCAGAAGGAGAGGTTTGAACAGCCGTGGGAGCAGGAGAAGCCTCGGAGGTCGGCAGATGCCCAGGAGAAGCCTCAGAAGTGGACGACACAATTGGAGCAGGAGCAGGGCCCAGAGGAGCAACCGGAGGAATATCCTCATGAGAAAGCTCTTCCTCTTCAGAGCTAAGATACAGCTCCTCACCCAGGACAAGGTTCCGTTCTCCCTCGAACCTCTCCTTTATATCCTCCAAAGAAAGGCCGAGAGATGCGGGATGAAGCAGCCCGGCATAATCCTCAAATGAAGGGCCCTCCGACCCCCAGGAACGTGAACCTCGTGGCTCTTCTTCAGAACCGAGAGGGTTATATCACAGGCGAGCTCTAAACACTCCTCGTTTAGAAACCGCCTTTTCCACCGCTTGATCGCCTCTACCCGCTGCTGCTTAATAAAGCCCTGCACTTTCTGCAAGATGTCCTCGGCTCTATTCCTACCCTCCACTGCGGCGTGGCAATCCTCGCGGTATTTCTTGCTAAGCTCCCGCTCCGCCTTCACCGTCTTCTTCAGCTCGTTCCTCTCCTCCTCCCCCGTAGCCAGTTGAGCCCTCAAAACGTCCATCGTCTCCTCCCGGGATTTCTTCTCCTCCTCCAAGGAAGAGTTCTGAGCCCGGAAGAGGTCTCTTTCTTCCTTCACCTCTGAAAGCTCGTCCGTCATGGCTTTCATCTGCTCGTGGAGGTCCTAGACTTCCCGATCCAGAGTCTCCAGACGCTGCAACACTGCGAAGGACATCACCGCATTCCGAATACCGCTACGAACGAGCTGAGACCCTAACTCCAGGTTACTCTTCTTGTCCATGATCTGCTTGTCCACGGGGAGAGTAATCCTCTCAGCAATGTGGCGGGACACTTCGAGGTCCCCGATCGAGGCATCCTTGGCCAATTTGATGGTAGACTCCCACTGCTCAGGGTTAGTTGCTCGCGCTTTCCCCTTGCCTTTCTTCTCTTTCTCTTTCCCGCCTTGACTTGGCGGGCCGGACGGCAGATCACCGAGTCGGACCAATCTCTTCCTCTTAAGAGGAGGCTCCACTTCCTTCTCCTCCTCTACCAGGATCGCTCGGCCCGTGCTAGCCTGCACGATCGGCAACGACGTCAAAACGACATGACGATCTTCAGTAGGCGGAAGACCCAACGACATTGCAGAAGGGCCCAGCCCTACAGACGGAGCGACGCCCTCACCAGTCTTCGCCTCTCTCACATTTTTCCTCTGTGCGGCCTGCCTCTTGAACTTGGAAGGTTGGGAAGACCCGGGGAAATCTTCTATTCTCACCATGGTTGCACAACAATAAAACGAATCAGAAAGCGAAACCAATACTTAAAGAGCAATGGGATGACACGTCGGCAGAGCTCCTTTATGCGCCCGACCACCTCCCACTCTTCTGTACTAAGAGACACGCTCGACGTGTCATCCCATTGCTCGGTCAAAGGATACCTCCATGGCTGGTACTCGAGGGAGGATCCTGGAGGTTTCACAAAAAAATACTTTGTCCGCCAACCGGAAACTTTCGAGGTTGTCCCGGCCGGGCGATACAGGGCAGCTCTGTATAGAAAGGAGGGGATCCTGACACTAGAACTCAGACTCTGGTTCATCTTCAAAAAGTGACGAAGGATGTCAACCGAAGGGGGGCAGCAGAACTGATGGCACAGTAAAGCCAATCCATTGATAAACCTCCAGCCGTTCGGAGGAATCTGGCTCGGCATCAGCTGATAGGCGATGCACACCTCATTGACAATCGAGGCGTACGGGAGCCTCATACCACCAAATGAAAAAAAACTTTCAGAAACGACGAAATATCCACTCAAGTTGCTGTGGATTCGCTCGTGTCCCAAGGCCAGCCGAGGTCCTCAGGACATAGGGATGTTATTTCTAAGTACCGACCGATTCAACTCCCCCAAGGTCATCGTCGATTCATTTCTCGGCGGCGCTTCCACAACCAGCCCATCCTTCCTCTCTAGTCGATATTTCTTCAACACCTTCCACCATACTTCTAGAACTGGCCGTCGACATGCTTACCAAGAAGAGAACTTTCGAAAAGAAAACTTTAGAGGAGGAAGCGAAGAAAAAGGACGTACCTATTTAGTGATTTGAGATGGAAAAATCGGACGACGGAGTGAAAGAAATTTCCGGGAACCGTGAACGAGAAAGAGCAAGTGAAACTAAAGTATAAACTGGAGAACGAAAGCAAAAGTAAAAAACTCTGCAACTCATCGACTCTGAATACTTATAGAAGGCCGGTAGAAGGAACGCCCAATCAAAGCTCGACACGCGGAGAAAATCCGAGCCAAGCAAAGACACGTGGCAAAATCTGAGCCGAGGTGAATTAGGGTTTGTTCGAAATCTGGAGCGGCGCGACAGTTGAAAGGACGCACATGACAGCTGTACAACGGTTACAAGGACGATACGTTTCAGATTTTAGAAAGGTGTCAGAGGGCACACGCCGTCGACAATGATTAAATAAAGTACCTTCACGGGCTCACCAAAGACGTTCGTCCGAACTCCCTTGATACGAGCTATCATGCATTACTGGATACCCATCGATTGAGACGCCCGACCGATCGATCACTTTACAAGCTGTCTTAAGGACGAGCTAAAAATCACGGACGAGATGTCCCATAGACGAGCTACATCTCAATATCCGACCGATCGGATCAATTACGAGCTGTCCTATGTACGAGCTACAAAACCTCTACATACTCCTCCGACCCTTCTCTTCGCTCATACTCGAGGAGTAGGGGGCTTATGGTCGGGTCGGGTCGGTCTTGCTGGGCCCGAACCCAGTCAAATTGACCCACAGGCTGATCGATCCATTCTTCAAAGATCAGTCTCATACCTAATGACTATGTCAAGCCCAGGCCCGATCCACGGTCTCCTTAGCCCGTTCGCATGTGAAAGACTTCCATGCATACGTAAAGACCTAAACCTAGTTATTGCTCCATATATAAGGTATAATTCCACCATAATAGAGGTACGCAAAATCATAACCCTAGTTTTCTTTGCTTACAGCGATCTCACCTTCACTAAAAGACTAACTTGAGCGTCGGAGGGAATTATTGGGAAACAACCCCCGACGTGCCTTCCTTGTTTTGCAGGAACCTTCAAGCATGAATTCT
This sequence comes from Erythroxylum havanense, assembly GCA_024752395.1. Lineage (NCBI taxonomy): Eukaryota > Viridiplantae > Streptophyta > Magnoliopsida > Malpighiales > Erythroxylaceae > Erythroxylum > Erythroxylum havanense. The sequence continues at coordinate 8,968,483 of JANTNU010000008.1, read as the reverse complement.
CGTGTTCAGTAGTCGGCTTCATGGATCCAAACGGCAACGTGCAGCCTCACCAAAATCCGGCTGAACCAGTAACTATTGTGAATTATTTTTTATACTAAAAATTATGTCAAGTCTACTAAAATTCAAATATCAATAAATGAAACTTTTGAATTGAACTTTGTCGATCTTGCAACAGTATACTGTTATGAATGATTACGTCATCCAAATGTTATCAGCTTCGAATTTAGATGCTTCCAAAAAGGTCATAAAGTATTTAATTGTCCTCAAATTTTCAGAGGCCACAATTCTAATGCAACTAAAGAGCACAGACTATTTACATAGCCCAGTGCAATGCAAGTGACATTCGCATGTTTCGAAGTACTGCAATTAAACATTTTACATGATAGATCGTCTAAAAACTGAACCAAGATTTTCTGTCTAATATTATCTTGTCTTATTTTGTTTCATTAAATTTCAACCATTTATTTCATGAGATTCATACAGGATTCACGCAAGACCTACACAAAATTCACATAAATAAACGATTGAGATTTATTGAATACAACAAAAAATCATAATATTAGACAGAAGATTTATACTCCTAAGAACTATAGGTCAAATTGAAAAGTGAAAGGTTGAAATATTCATGAGAAACTATAATTTTTTCTTCTCACATTCCTTCTCGTGTAAACATCTTTTAGTCGTACGTTATTGGGGTTGGTTTTCGACGCTCTTGGGTTCAACAAGGATGTCTTATTGTTTCTGTCGAGTGGAGTGTATACTGCGACCATTTTGATTTTATCTTCATAGCTTAAAACAAGTTCGTGAAGAGAACTGATGATCAATAACTCTGATTCACTCTACCATTGAGAATTGGAATAATCGCATCTCCCAAATGTAAAACAAGTAATGGAATCGAATAACCGAACCTTCGCTGCTTGGCGACATTTTTTATTTGAAGGTAATCCTTGATACCTAAATTAACACGATGACTGGACCAGACCTTCAATGCATAGAAAATAATCCCATTCCCATCAAATGACATATAATTTGTTATTTTCGGACATCAAGAGTTGGCTACGGACCGTCAACTTATAGATGTTTCTAAACTTAGTCGTCAAGTAGTGCAAATTCTACAGCTGATGTGGAATTTTAAGCCCGGGTTTTGAGTTTTGATTATGACTTTTCGAGTTCTAGCATAATTATGTCGCATATAAAAGGATGTGCAGTATCCACCAGGGTACTCGCCACAAATTTTAGACTGATTGCAATCTGTAACTGTATCAGAAATAATGAGACCTCACTTTGGTCTTACTCTTTTCTTGTTCACCATTGTGTCATTTCAAAATGAAGCCGCAGCTGAAACGAAGGTACTAAACCACGGTGTCTAAACATTTAAAATGTTGGTTTCATATGACCACTGTAATTGGGACAACTGCGACATTCTTGTTTCTCTGTGCAGCATTACATAGTATACATGGGCGAACAGTACTCCCACCCGAATTCAGAGTCTGTGATCAAGGCCAACAATGAGATGCTTGCTTCAGTCACTAACAGGCATGGGTTTATGTTGTGTGTTAGCTTTCATTGAAACATATATAGATATACATATATAAAGCTGAGACGCAACTTCTTTTATATCTCTGCAGCTTACATGAAGAGAACAATGTGGCAATTCACCATTACACTAGAAGTTTTAGAGGCTTCTCTGCGATGCTTACAGAAGAGCAAGCCCAGCAACTAGCAGGTGTTCTGAGCATCTTCACTTGTATTTCTCAAAGTGCTTTTGCATAATTCAAGTGCAAGAGATATACTTATCATCAAGATCAATCGTTTATTATGCGTACAAACTGAGAAATGCCAATGCCCTTTTCTGCAGAAAGGGAGTCAGTTGTTTCTGTCTTCGAAAGTAAGATCAATGATCTCCACACAACACGTTCGTGGAAATTTTTAGGGTTAAACTCTATCCAAAGCAGATTTCGAGCACCCTCATCTATATCAAATGTTATTGTTGGAGTCATGGATACAGGTAAGGCTTTACAATATGTCCCTAAAGAATTATTTATATTTGTAGCCATAGTCAAGCATGTGACAACTTTTCTTTAATTATTTCATCCGCAGGAGTTTGGCCTGACTCTGAGAGTTTCAACGATAAACACTTGGGCCCTGTTCCCAGTAAGTTCAAGGGTGAATGTGTCGTTGGACAAAACTTCACGTCATCCGACTGCAACAGGTGATCAACATGTCATTTGACCAAAGTCATCCGTATTCTCCTTGTCTTTTCTACAATTAGCACAGCAAGACTCGTTTATGCTACTCTTGTGACCATTTCCTTTCGTTCGTTAACACTAAGTTGGTAGTTGTAGCTAACTATCAGTCTAATGATGCCAAGTGACAATATGCAGAAAAATTATCGGATCAAGGTTTTATGTCAAAGGATTTGAAGCACAGAAAGGGCCTCTTGAATCTTTCAGTGGTCCTGTTTTCCGATCAGCTCGAGACAGTGAGGGGCATGGCTCCCACACCGCATCAATAATAGCTGGCTCTGTTGTTCCTAATGCTAACTTATTTGGTCTGGCCAATGGTACTGCAAGAGGTGGTGCACCAAATGCCAGGCTTGCCATTTACAAGGTTTGTTGGTATTTGTACTGTGCAGATGCCGATGTTCTTGCTGCAATGGACGATGCAATCAGTGACGGAGTTGATATCCTTTCTCTTTCCCTCGGCCCGCCTCCTCCACAACCATTTTACTTCCAAAACGCCATCTCTATCGGAGCTTTCCACGCATTTCGAAGGGGAATATTTGTTACCTGTTCAGCAGGAAACTCATACTTCACAGGGACTGCAACAAATGTTGCTCCTTGGATCATGACTGTGGCAGCTAGCTCAATCGATCGAGAATTCCTCTCAAATGTACATCTGGGAAACTTGAAAGTCCTGAAGGTGATCCCTCTCAATTTGGTTTTCGTTTTCTTCCTGTCAAGCATGAGTTGAATTTCCATTAAAAACAAGCTATTCTTTCAGGGTTTTTCTATAAATCCCTTGAAGATGAAAACCCCAAAACCTTTAATAGCTGCAAGTGATGCAGCTTCACCAGGAGTATCAGCTGACAATGCCAGGTATCTTCATTATCCAAGACACAAGTACAGTAGCTGAGCTGTGAAATTGACCAGTATTGGCCTTGTCTTCATTCTCAATGCATTTTGTGTTGGGTCTTTAGGTTCTCACTGTACAATTTCTTATCCAATTTTCAGATCTACCTTAAAATTCCTTCAATATCTCATCGATTAATTTGCAGGTTCTCCATAAGTTAAACATTTTTAAAGTATTTTTTTTCATTTATCCAACGCACAAGCTAGATTATAGTGTGACAACCAACCTGCGAAAGCTTTATTAATTTCTTATGAATATTTCCAGATATAATTTGATGCGTATGAGTCTCAGAATACTTGTTGTGTCATTTTCATCCGCAGACGGTGCTCTTGTGAAATCTACAACCCTCCGCTCATTTATTTTCTGTTTCAGTTTATGCCAGAACAATACTTTAGATGCTACCAAAATTAAAGGAAAGATTGTGGTGTGCAAGATTGGGGATTTATCTGAAAACCGAAGACAAAAGGCGTATTTTGTGCAACAAGGTGGCGGCGACGGAATTATACTGATTGATCCAACGGGCAAGGATATCGGTTACCAGTTCGTAATTCCAGGCACTACTATCGGGCTGGAAGAAGCGTCAGAGCTTCAAGAATACATGAAGAAAGAGAAGTGAGTTTTCTAGCTCCGGTTGCAAAAGAGAAGAGAAGTCCAAATCATAAAGCAACTAACAATTAAGAATCATTCTGATACTTGCGCTGCAGGAAACCAATTGCAAGAATTAGTCCAACAAAAGCATTTCTGAACCATAAACCTGCACCAGAAATGGCGATGTTTTCTTCCCAGGGACCAAATGTTGTGTCTCCAGATATTATAAAAGTAAGCACTGTCCAATGTTTATCTAATAATATAGGAGAAATATTGTCCTATATAATGCTGTCTGACAAATTATATTCCAAACGCAGCCAGATATTACAGCACCTGGAGCTTATATTTTGGCAGCATGGTCTCCAGTATCAACTTATTCCTTAACTTCAGTAGATTACTACGTACAGTCCGGCACTTCCATGGCCTGTCCACATGTTAGTGCAGTCGCAGCTATTCTAAAAGCACACTACCCCTTTTGGAGTCCAGCAGCTATAAAGTCTGCAATAATGACGACCGGTTAGATTTTAGAATATATTAGACAATCATATGGCAATTGATGTATTCCTAATATCTGTTGTTTGAACATGTTACAGCTACAGTGACTGATAACACCCACCAACTGATTCAAAAAAATCCGCTTGGCGCACCGGCCACACCATTCGATTATGGATCTGGACACATAAATCCAATTCCAGCACTTAATCCAGGACTAGTTTATGACATTAATGTGGAGGACGTCTTGATTTTTCTCTGCAGCATAGGTGCAACCCCAGCAAAACTAAGAAGCTTCGCTGGATACCAATTTTCTTGCAAGCAACCTGTTGCCAAGTCATATGATCTCAACTACCCTTCCATTGGTATATCCAACCTGCATGGAAGCGTATCCGTTAATAGAACAGTCACGTACTATGGTATTGGACCCACAGTTTATAACGCTAGTCTACATTGTCCACCTGGTGTTGCATGTACAGTGACACCTGCCAAGCTTAAGTTTGCGAATACAGGGGAGAAAATGGCTTTTACGATTGAATTTAGACCTTTTAAGACCAGCAATGGAGAGTTTGTGTTTGGGTATTTAACATGGAAAAATGGAATTCACACGGTCAGAAGTCCTATTGCTCTCAATGTTGCTTCGTCATAGGATTTAAAGAAGTCTTTCAGCAGTTTGAGCAACCAATATTTGTTCTGAAGGATGAAGTCATATCTTCAATTGTTTTTCTTGTCCACCTATACACAGGACAGCAACCAATAATGCTTCATTTGATGTATACATATCATATCAGTTTTAGAATTGTTTTTCTTGTCCACGGATACAGCAACCAATAATGCTTCATTCGATGGATACATGTCATATCAGTTTTAGTGTCCTAATAATGTGAGCATTTAATGTTGCTAAGCATTATGTCAAGTCTTTGGAATACGTAGAGAGAGTTTTATTACGTATCTCAGTTCTAGATGAAAGGATTAAAAACGAAGGTAATGCGAAATATTTGAATTTCGGTTCCATTTCTGATTTCGATGTCGATTTCGAGCTTTAAATGTCTCCGAATGTTCCAGAATTTTTAGTAGAAAGTATTCACCGACTCACGAGTTAGGTCTTTTTATAGTTTCCTTAAAACACGAGCTTCCCTAACGGATTAGAAATCTTTATGCTCGTAAATGATTTCCTGAGTAATTGCAGGAGACCTTAACTTTTATATAACTTTCATATCGGGCTTCCCCAGCCAATATGGACCCGATTTATACTAATCGGAACTCATTTTTCACCCGAACTTCGACCATTTAATCTAGATCATTTATTGAGTCACTTTATTATCTTTATCCGGATCAAATGGCGTAACTTAACCGATAATTATTTAAAAACTAAAATTGCAATTAATGTTAATCCAACTTTATGAGATATGGACAAAATTGTCCTTAAGGACAAAAATGTTTTACAATCTTCCCTTTGGACAAGCATTAATTGCCATAGATTCTAGTTTAAAAACTCGGTTAAACCATGCTACTATATTAGTCGACTAGGTTTTAAAAACAAACATTTGATCCAAAGATAACGAAAGTCCATCATTCTGTCCTACAAGGCTTTCAGTATCGAAAAGCATCAGATGCATGTGTCCTGTGTGACACAGATCTAATATAATCACGAATACCTAATACCTCACTAACATAAATGAGAAAATGGAGTGTGGCAAACTACGATGATACCTTTATGATCTAAATTATATCATCTTCATTTGTAGGTTTCGATTCCTCCAACTTTATGCTAAACCGCATGTGCTAAACTGCATTAGAGAAATCCTATTTGCTCTCACCGAATGCTAAATAGCATTAGAGACACAAATATTAAGACTTTGTCATGTCTTCAAATGCTTAAGATTGACACAAATCTTAAGACTTTCATACATATTACGACAATGTATGATGACACGTAATACTGAGGATAAACGATGATCATCTTTAATAATAACCATCATAATATCATAATACTTTAAGATGTGCAAATGTATATGGAGCAAACATAACGATCCCCTAACTGGCAGTGTCTAATGACATCAAAACACCCATACTGTATACTTGTGTTACAAACACAAGTGGGTGAAGTCTTTTAGTTAAAAGATCGACTTACAATTCCTCAGTCCTTAAATGGTCCAAACCTTAATTTTACTTTTTCGTGTCAACACCCTTATGACCAAATAATTGATCTTTAAATGTTATGACCCTATGATATTCATCGTTGTCATTAAACAACACTGTAAGAAGAATGCCACAGTAAAACCAAATGGGTCTAGCCATTGAATGGACCACAGACCACTCAGAAATTAAATTTCTGAGTTAAACTATCTGCGAAGCAGCCCCTTAGCATGTACTTTGCATGCCTAGTCGAGGAAGTTACCCATGTCTCTTTAACACACTTCAACGAAATTATACCATCTGCAAACTTGAATTGTAACCTTAAGTGAACTTTCGATTATCCGAACACATAGCTAACTTTAAATCTGAATTCCCTACGAGGTTTAGTCTGTTGACTCTTCTATATGTCAACATATAATCCTTGATTCCTTCAAGTATCTCAACGCTCGCTAGACTGCATTCCAAAAGTCTATAATTGGATTAACCAGATATTAACCAAACAGTCAAACAGTGAATGCAATGTTCTATCTAGTATATAGCCTAGCATATATCAGCTATCCACCGTACTAGAATACGGAACATTCCTCATAATCTCTCTCTTCACTTTATTCTTTAGGTACTGTACCAAAGATTATCTCTCACTGTGAGAGACCGGTGTTACGATAGGTTTATTGTCAACCGTATTAAACCTTTATAACACATACTCAATGTATGCATTCTTTGAGAGGTCTAATGAGTGTTGACCTATGTTGTGGTGAATCCGAATACCTAAGACAGAAGATGCTATACTAAGATCCTTTATGTCAAGGTTCTTGATCAAAAGTTGCTTATCCTCATACAACATGATCAAGTGACTTGATGTGAGCAATTTACCATCTTTATGTAGTAATAGGAAGACAACTTTGCTTCCCTCAACTTCATAGTACAGGCATCTTTTGACTTTATTTTTCAAGAAGCCAAAAGAGGCAATAAACTCACCAAATGTAAGGTATCACTTTCAGGAGCTTTATTGTAAACCATATATTGTAAATCATATATTGATCTGCATAACTCGCAAACCATGTTAATACTATTTGGATCCTGGGATCCTACAAATTGTACCGTATAGACCACTTTATAAAGGTTTTTACTTTTTGAAGGTGGTTTTGACAGCTGTTTGATGTAACTCTATATTATCATAAGCTACAATTGCTTTTATCACTCAAAATGTATCCTACGAGGATACGAGAGAAAAGGTAACACAAAGTCAACCTTTTTTTCTAAGTGAACCCTTAGGCAATTAAGTGAGTCCATAAATCATTGAACTTTATCCTGAAATCCTTTAAGTCTCAAACTTTATTTACAACTGACGAGCTTGTAGTTCCTGATGCAAGTCAACTAGCTCCTAAACCTTACTATGCTTCATGACTTGCATCTCGTTATTCATTGCATCCCACCACACATTCGCATTAGGTCTAGAAACAGCTTCTGTAAAAGTAACTGGATCCATAATATGTCTAATAATATAGTCCAATACACTTGACAGACTATCTTATCAGATGGGATAGCAGGTCGTCTCACTCCAGTGAATTTACTTAACCTTATTAGATCTTGTACCCCCAGGAATCTCTCTGTGTATAGGTATGGGTTCCTGTTCCTGTACAGGTATGGTACAAAAATCTAGATCCACCGGATCTAGTTGTATAAGTAGCGGACACGGGATAACTGTAGTATCCACCCTGCTATCATCCGAAGGGTCAAGGGGCCACCATTATCATAGACATGGTACTCCAGAAACTTAGTTGTTTGTGATTCCACTATTCTGGTCCCTCCTTATCGACAATAAAATCTATAGCACTAAAGTGGTTGAGATATTTTACTAAATAGCAATGAAAAGAACGAGCATACAATCTTTCTTTATAAGGATTATCCTACCTTAGTAGGCCAGCCTTTTAAATGATTGTGCGCAAGGCTGAGTTCTTCAACTTCTAGATAGGTAGATTAGTCCTGCTCTGCATTGACTTTTTAAAGTCCTTTAGGGTGCAATTATACCTTTCAACAAGACACCATTTTATTCAGAACTACTCGGTATAGTAAACTAAATCACTATTTCAACTGACTCTATATATCTGACAAACAAACCTTTTAAAGTCTTGAACATCATGTTTTTCATGATATTCTCCTCCGTGTTCAAATCTGACTATCTTGATGAATTTTCTCAACTGGTTCTCAACCTTCAGTCTTTAAGCAAGAACACATAACTTTGATGGGAATAATCATTAAAAAATATCAGAATATTTTTATAATTGCACGATGCAATTGTACAAGGTCTACCAAAATCTTTATGTATCAGACTTAACAAGTTAGAAGTGTGAGTTGACCCCATTATCCTTATTAGCCAACTTACCCCTGAAATCATCAGTACATCATATCATCTTAATCTAGAATTGAGAAATGCTTTCCCTGATCAATTTCTCAATCCTAACTATGAAGATGTGGCTTAAACTTTTATGTCACACTATGTATGACTTCTCATTCATCAGGTCCTTCATACCTTATTTAACATGATACGAAGAAGTATATATCTAATTCAGGATAAGATACATTCTATACAAACTATATGACAAGAAAGTTGTTCCTTTATATTTTGTATTAAACAACAACTGTACAACAGAAGTATTAAATGCAAAACGTCAACCTTCAGTGTCCTTAATTGATCAAAAGATCACATATAAAATGTGTCGTGTAAACCCTAACGAACCTTACTATAAAGTTCAGTATATACACCCACTATAGGTATTACTTTCATCTCTTTATTACTGTGAACTATCAATTCCTCCTTCTCTTTATTTGGCTTTATCCTGGATATGAACTATTGTAGTTTCGCGCATCTATCAGGCCACATGTCGACCGCGTGGACGGTTCGGATGGCACACGTCGACCGTTTTGCGCAAATCGGTGCGCAGGCATGAGTCGGCCGGATCGGTGCGCAAGTCTGAGTCACGCGTGCGCTGCACGAGCAACAGGCATCCCACACCCACTAGAGCCACATGTCGACGCGCAATTGGCGCATGCGCCACACGCGTCGATCGTAGGCGAGCGCTCCCGTGTACTATAGGGCCATCGAGAGCGTATGGCGACGTTCTTCCTCCTCTCCGATGCGGAAGCGATTTTCGGCATCCCAGGAGCTCTTTTTTGCTCCGTTTGGCCCGTTTTCAACCCATTTTTTATAGCTAACCTTATGTATATCACTTTTACGTAATTATATACGAAAAAAAACAAAAAAAATGAATAAAAAACTAAGGAAAACCAAATGAGATGAAAAATAAAAAAACCTTCATTTCCAACAATTCAATCACATAACTGCTCTGATACCATATGCAATACATAAAGAGAGCCTTATTACATATCCCAGATCTACATGAAAGGACTAAAAATGAAGGTAATGTGGAATACCTAAATTTTGATTTCATATCTGATTCTGATGCCGATTTTGAGCTCCAAATGTCTCCGAATCTTCCGAGACCTTTAGTGGAAAGTGTTCACTGACTCACGGGTTAGGCCTTTCTATAATTTCCTCAAAACACTAGCCTCCCTAACAGGTCAGGAATCCTTATGCTCGTGAATGATTTCTTGAGTAACTACAGGAGACCTTAACTTTTATATAGCTTCCATATCGAGCTTTCCCATTACAAGGTCGATATGGACTCGATCCATATTAATTGGGACCCATTTTTCACCCAAATTTTGACCTATTAATCTAGATCATTTATTAGACCATTTTATTATCTTTATCTGGGTCAAATGACGTAACTTAACCGATAATTTATTTAAAAATCAAAATTGCAATTATGTTAGTCCAACTTTATGAGATATGGACAAAAATGTCTTATAGTCTTTTGATCCATCCGAAAGTCTAAATTGATGAGGGAATTATAGAATACATCGAATATTATTCTTTTGTCATGAATGTAATTAAAATCCATCCCTTTTACAAATTAAATTCACTCCCCTAAGCATTGAAATTAAATTCATGCAAGTAATTAATTGACTTGTTGCTTATGCTCCAATAAGGATATGGAAATTTATCACTTATTTTTGCCTAATGAATAATATTTATATATTATTAATAGCCTGATTAATTTTCCTTTATTTTTTATGTTGAAAATTGTAAATTTACATTAATTATGAAATTATTATTGTAAATTTAGAGAAATATGAGATTTTTTAAAAATAAAGAATAAATCATGAAATCCTTTGATCAAACTGTATCAATTTATGCACTACATCTTCTTCAATTTTATAATAATAATTAAAATTTTTCATATTTTTTAATGAAGGATAAAAATATTATATAATATAATTGAATTCAATTTGATTGTGTCCCAAACAGTATAATAGAATTCAATTATAATATTACTGGATTTGTTCCAAACGATACAAATTGAATTTAATTCAATCTTATTAATGTAATTGAATTGAATTCGTTAATAGATTTAATTCGAAAGTTTCCAAACAGCCTATTTAATTAAGTTATATTCTTTTGTGTAACATGCTGGCCTGAGTATGCAACATGAGATACAGTTGAAATGAAAGTCAAGTAGTTGTACATTGGTGTAATCAAAACCCATGTCTAAGCAATGTATGAGATGGAAATATAACTGAGCAAAAATCCAGTACAATTGATTATCATTGAATATGGTGTTCTGAACTGCAGCAGCCGCCCAATAAGTTTTGAAGGTTACTAATAGAGCTCGATCATATGGCAGCCGACTTTGTCGCATCGTCATCCATAACAATCATTCATCCAGATGTAAGATTTGTCATCGTCATAGCTAGTGGCTTGGAGTTGGACCTTTTGTAACGATAATGGCATGCTGTCTGCATAGGAAATCTACATTTCGGTTGCATTAACAGTCTCTTCATTCTGATGGTCTCATCCCTCCACTGCGCTGGATAATTTCATTTTGGAGGCCTTTATATTCCTTCACGCTACAAATACTAATCAAGTAAGTTTACAGGTGTCTTTAGCTAGCAAAACAGTTGCCCTGAAAGAAATCAATTGCCTCCTTTTGTTGGTCAATTGTTACAAAACCTTCCATCATAATATATAAACAAAAATGACTCACTATATTTTACGTCCCGGACTTGCAGAGCTGAGCTCATGGCACATGGTCTTGAAACAAACTGTCGTCCGCTCATAATTACCAATAGTCCGCACAAGAGCATAGTCCTCCTCTAAAATGGTGGAACCGGTTTGAATCTCGGACAACAATTTCTCTCCCTTCAATCTCTGAGATCAACTTAATAACAGTGTGGCAGTCTCCACAGACTCTTAAGTTTTTGACTATATGGAGGGGGCATCCCTGGGGTGTGGAGATCAGTCCAAAAGCAATAGCCAGCCTCTCACTATGTTGAGAAAGAATGGCTTCTTTGTGTTCTTCATCAATATCAAAGAGCACATAATTAGTATCAGGCTGATAACCAGCATCCTTCAAACGCATTCTTAGTTCTTCAAGTTTTGCATAAATTTGAGCCGACATTGGATGAGAAACATCACCAGCCAGAAATGAGTATGTCATATTTTTAACCTCAATCCAGCTATAAGCAGCTTCCTTTTTCACTTTTCTTTCATCCATCATTTGTCTTACTTTGTCTCTTTCTTCCCAGTTTCCCATGGCAGCATATATATTTGATAGCAAAACATATGCTGCTGAATCTTGTGGCTGGAGAGAAATGAGTTTCTCTGCCACCATCTTTCCCAGCTCTACATTGCGGTGAACACGAGAGGCAGATAAAAGAGTACGCCACGCATTTGCACTTGGGGTAAAAGGCATTCCATTTATAATGTCTATTGCCTTTTCAAGCATTCCAGCACGGCTATATAGATCAACCATGCAAGAATAGTGCTCCACTGTTGGCTCGATGTGATGATCTTTTGCCATTATATCGAAGTACTTCTGGCCTTCATCAACTAGGCCAGTATGTGTGCAGGCAGTAATGACACCAATGAATGTGACACCATCCATTTTCAGATTCTGCCTCTGCAATTCCTCAAAGACGTCAAGAGCCTTGCTTCCACAGCCATGTTGTGCATATCCAGTTATCATGGAATTCCACGAGACCAAATCCCTCTCCTCCTGCCTCCTGAAAACTTCATTGGCACTCTCAATCTCTCCTCTCTTTGCATACATTGTGACAAGAGCACTACTGACACATAAGGCATTATTAGTTCTTGATTTGATGGAGCAGGCATGAAGCTGTTTCCCTTGCTTGAGAGCTGCTGTAGGGGCAGCACATGCATTTAAGACACTAGAGAAAGTGTACTCATTTGGTTGAACCCCTTCCTTTGCCATCTGGACAAATATCTTAACAGCTCCCACAGCGTCTCTTATTTGAGCATATCCACCTATCATCGCTGACCATGCCACTGTGTCCTTCTCGTCTATTCTCCTGAAAATTTCTGAAGCTTCATAAACTTTACCAAGCTTTAGGTAAGCATCTAGAAGTGCAGTTCCAACTGTAGGTGAGTTCTCATATTTACCTTTTATTACTTGTGCGTGCATTTCAAAAGGAGAAACAGCATGCTGTGCAGTAAGGATAGTAGAATAAGTAAAATCATTTGGTCTAATACCTTCCCTTTTCATTTCGCGAAATAGATTTACAGCTTGCTCTATTTTACCATTCTTGAGAAACCCACCAATCATGGCCGTCCATGACACCACATTTTGAGAATCATGCATCACAGAAAAAATCTTAAGAGCATCATCCATTTCGCTGCACTTATGATAAGCTACCATTAGTGCAGTCCTAATAATTGGATCAAATTCAAACCCACTCTTCAAAACATGGCAATGAAGCTGTTTGGCAAAGCTCAATTCTTTTATGTTAGCACATGAATTGATGATGGGTCCAAAAATCATCTTGGTGAGTTCGATACCCTCGAATCTCATACACTTAAACATATCAAAAGCTTCCTGATAAAGTCCATTATTTACATATCCGGTAACTATACTGTTCCAACTAACTGTATTCCGATCTATCATTCTGTCAAATACAGCTCTAGCAAAACCAACCATCCTCGACTTTGAGTACATGTTAATCAAAGAATTGCTAACAAAAATATTCCCTCCAAAACCATTCTTTAACACTATTGCATGAATTTGAACGCCCTCCTCAACCAACCCTCCATTTGCCAAGGCACCAAGAACACTCGCAAATGTGAGAGGATTCGGCTTAAGCCCCTCAAATTGCATTCTCAAAAACCAATGCAATGTCTCCTCATTCAGTCCATTTTGCGCATAACCAGTGAGCAATGAAGTCCATGACACCACGTTCCTCTCTTCCATGTCCTCAAAAGCTTTGGTTCCTTCTTCAACACTCTCATTCTTTAAGTACATATCGACAAGAGAAGTACCAACACTAACATCATTCAGAATACCAGACCTTACACACAAACCGTGCAGTTGAGCACCGGCATTTTGATCCAACAACCGGGCACAAGCCCTCAAAACGCAGGAAAGTGTTGAGCTATCGATCACATAACCCGAAAAATGAATGCCCATAAAGAGCTTGACAACTTCATAGCTTCTGTTATCCCTAGAATAATCGAAAAGCAACTGATTATATCTTGAAAAGCTTTGTTGGGTACTTCGATCGAACAATTGGTGTGCTTCCGGAAAAGTTAAAGGCTCCCCTGCCCCTGAATTCTGGGAAATGACATGAGGTTGTGCCTGAAGTTGGTATGAACGGAAGTGGAGACAGAATTGAGCATTAGGAGTTGGGAAGATTTGTCTGATTTGGGGCTTTGTGAGGGTTTTGAAGGTCAGCCTCACAGCAATACGCATCTTTGCTTCAGGCGAATAGCTCCATTTCATTTCATTGTCTGTATGTTAGCGCCCGAAATCCGAATATCTGCTGGAAATATTTTTCTCTAATAATAAAGAGCTTTTCTTCTAGCAAGTTTTTGGATCGTGATGAAGTCAACTTCATCCTATGTGCAACTTCCATGAGCCGGAGCCCGTCCAACACCTGCTCGTTCCTCCTTACACGTTCATGCTCACAAGTCACACCACCTTGTTATTCTATTACATGTGTACGACGTCGTCTCCGCTCCAAACCACTGGCTTGTTGCTTAATGTTTGCTCGATGCTCGAGGGCTGAAGTTTGACACTGACTCTACAGCATCTCTACAGTTTATCACAACTGAATAACTACAAAATTTTTTAATTGAAAATTTTAGGATTTATATTTCTGATTTCTGGTTATTTTTTTTTATTACAAGGGAAGGAACTGATTTGTGGTTATTGCATTCGCATCTCCAAACAATTTTTCATTTTAAGGCAAAAGAAATCTGGATTACATTTTCTCAAATAGGCATTTGTACCAACTTTTTTTTTAAGACCTGACAACAAATTTTGTTATGGCCGATCATTCACAATAATCAAAGAACAGTGCGGAAAATAAAACGAAAAAAACAAATTTACGTGGTTCACCAAAATATGGCTACGTCCACGGGCGGCTAGGATTTTTTATTTACTGTGACATGATACACTAGGAGAATACAACGTATTTATACGTCCAGGAGAATACAATAAACATAACGTGGGCCTGG
>JANTNU010000008.1:8901804-8916472 GCA_024752395.1 Erythroxylum havanense | reverse complement strand
TGTTATGAACATCCAGAAAATTATCAAACCGAAAACTTCAAAACACAATCATATATTATCACCGAAAGTTCTTATTCGATTTCTGAATTCCTTTCATGGCATTGCAACGAGGAAAATAATGCCATAAACTACATAAACATTCATCATGTTATACAAAATGATACACGGTAGAATAATTAATCATGCAATACCGTGGCTCTGATACCAATTAAAAAAACAATTATAGGATTGATTCGTTTTTGCGTACCCGTATCCATATCGTTTGTCGTGAGATGTCGATTTCGTTAAACGCTTTTATTTCCTCTCGTCTTCTTTCCTTCTGATTTTCTCAATGGTTAAGAATCAATTCATTTCATAAGTTTTGCAACTTATATACCATTATCAAAGGACATGATCTTTGGAATTAGAAGAGAGAGAAAAAGAGTCTATGATCCATTTGAGACCCAGTCGGTAATACCCAATAACTATTATCTTGTGTGTGTTTCATATAACTCAATACGATAAATTACATATGACATAAAATAATCTAACAAATATGTGCCGAAGATCATAGGCTCTGCAACATTTCCCATCCCCAAATGTACAATGCTTGATTTTGAGTCCAGCAACAAAATGTAAGAGTATCTAGGTGGATATTTTAATTATTAAATTAACTATTGAATGCATCTAAAAGAATTATTTAAAGGTTTTATTTTTATTTTAAGTCAGACGAGTAATGTGGTTACTTATAATAACGTTAGTCACGATACACAAAGGAGTAAAATTCCAATCCCAATTCATTTAATAAATGCACGTTAAAGGAATCAAACCTCCTTTCATTCCATCGGTATTTTAATTTGATTGCAAAACTAAATATGGTCGATAAATGGTTAACGTACAACAAATAAAACAAACTATTTAGCGAAGTAGTCGATACTGTATATGTAATCCAAATTTTTTGGACATGAGCAAAAGGGAAGATTCGATTACTTAGCCACAGGATGGGGAAACTAGTTTCCACTCTGCTGGTTAACAAAAGTTTCCCTGCCTTCTCACTCAAATTTCAACATGTAATTTGCATTCAAATTTGATCTTAATCATGATTCCATGATTGAGTAACGATCCTGACATGATGGATGATGAACTTCAAAATTCCAGGTACTTTGTCACCGTAGTAAATGATTAGCATGTGACAAAGGACGCGTATTCTTAAGAAGTCGGTGAGAAAAGGACGTATTTGGTCCTACTCTTCACTATGCTATGGACCAAATTATCATAAATGCCACGCATGTTCGATTTTCCATTGCCACTGATATTTTTGTAAGGTAGATTTCACAGTACTTTGATTTTCTATTGCCACTGATATTTTTGCAAGGTAGATTTCACAGTACTTTGATTTTCTATTGCCACTGATATCATTAACCACATTTTTTTTTTGAAAAAAGGAATTAATATAAATAAAGAAGAAGAAATTTACAAGGTTATCAAAAGGAGAAAACCCTTAAAATACAACACAAGAAGAGATCCAACAAGAAACAAATCATCTAGTGCAGCAAGAATAGCCTAAGACAAAGAAAAAGTGGAAATTAAGCATCAGCCTACCTTAAGCAGAACGTCCATTTATCAGCTATAGACGTAAGGCATGACAAACATTAGAGTTACAAGTAACTTTCTTTGCCAAAACAATCGCCCGAATTTTAGACATAATTAAGCATATCAAACTCTCTTTCGTGGAAGATGTACTCTGGAAGCGTCGAAAGTTCCTCTCTCTCCAAAGCGAGTATAAACAAACCCCTAAGATAATAATTTGTACAGATTTGTTGGAACCTGCGGGTGAAGACAGATAGCTAGTAATATTCATAATAAGTTCAGACCCAGGATCCGTCTAGCCACATAAGTCACAAACAGATATCCAAATAGAGTAGCTGAAGGGGCACGCGAAGAAAAGATGAGAACAAAATTTCATTTGAAAGGAACACATTGGGCAAGAAGGATTCATATGCACATAAGGGATACAGTCAGTAGTAGATAATTTATTCTGAATAGTTAACCAGAAAATGAAGGAGATCCGGGGTGTTAAAAGATTGCTCCAAACTATAGCTGCTTAAGGAACGGAGGGTTAGTGATGACGCAAGTTGTCACAAATGAAGCGATTAGTCAATTTGTACATGCACAATCCTTTCCACGTCGAGTCCTATACGATACGGGTCAATAGTTGCTCTCGCAATAAAACGTTTTCATGTGGTAGACTTGTCGTCATCTTTCAACTTAATTGTGGTCCATGTAAACTATTTAAATCAAATGTCAAAGAGGGAAGTAGGTTCCTACTCGTAAGATCGTGTAGCATGCGAGTGCTTGACTCTTTTAACGAAAATATGGCTTAATAATGGCTGAGGTTGCAGAGTCTCACACATGAGCCATACATTTATCTTAAAAGTAATTTGGTACAAAAATTTCTCAGAATTATTTTATAGATTCTAAATTTTTTAAAATTGAAATTATAAATTATAAACGTCTCATTATCTCATACTTAATTAAAAAGTAAAAATTCAACTTTGGTTTTCTTCATCGTAAGATTGTATGTAATGTTTTTATATATTCAATATTTTGCAATATTTTAAAAATTAGATCGAAGTTAAATCAATAAGACAAGATGTTTAAAAGGTTCATTCAGTATTAGACCGTTATGAAACCAATTAAATATTAAAAAATTGAAGAATTTGAAATAAGTTTAAAAGAAATTGTTCTTATTTATCAAAAAATATAATGTTTAATTTAAAAGAAATTAAATAAAAATTAATTAATTTATTTTATTTTATGAAAATTTATTAATTTAATAAAATTGATCAATTACTTAGTAAATTGATCGATTTTGAACAACAAGATTTATTAAATTAAATTAAATTATAAAGTTAAAATTGAATAGAAAATTGACTAATTCAAAATTTTTACAATAGAATTGATAGAACTTATTGAATTTTTTAAGTATTGATTTTTAGAACTATAAACTATCATTATGTAGGGGAGTAATAGGTCCATACATCTTGTGCATGGCTATGCAACGAAAGCGTTGGGATCAAAATTCTAACTCCACGACATCCCTAGGAAATTTGGAATCATATGTATGTAATAGACATAATTGAAAGAACATATAATTAAAATTATAGGACATCTCCTCCCTTCTAACTTCTTCTCCTTGTTTCGGTTGTTATAAACACCAAACACCTTCCTTGGCCTCTTAAGAGCACAAAATGATGGAGAATAATAGTGTGTAAGAGTGGTTAGAGCACCGAACAAGATAAATTCAAGTAGATGCTCAATCAAGAGTTAGATCTTAATCAAGTTACATGCAATTAAACTTATGAGATCTTAATCAAGTTACATGCAATTATACTTATGCAACAATTGCTTAAATTTGCATGAACAAACATCAAGATCACTCCTCTCAACTTCCAGAACTCTTCTGGACCCTTAGCTTCTCAATAGAGTGTGTTTTTGGCTGAATTTTATTGTGTACATAAGTGAAAAACTCACTAATGTACCACATGTCATCAAGTGGGTCATAATTGTGACCTATAAGTCATGATCGTGACTTGCTTAAAATGATAGTCATACACACTTTATTTTTATCCGATCTTTTATGCACATGACCCTTAGGTTCTTGGTTATTTTGGGTACTTGAATTAACTATTAATCCAAGCAAATCATGAGATGTTTTATGATGCCAATTTACCAAAATGAGAGTGAATTAACAAACAAACTCTTTGATAATTAAATATTTGAATTGCGAACCTTTCCATAGATAATTATCGTGCAATTTGTCCCTTCATCATCCCATACCCCACTTGGTTTGAAGTATAAGCTATGCGTCAACTCCCATTAGGCAGATTATGTCACATCCAATCCAAGTGATATTAGTTCTTGTCCTGAGCATCTCATTATTCTATGTGTCATTGAAGACTCGCTTCATGACACCTAACTGCTTTGGCCAGAGACTCCCGAGTAATGACTCTACAGGAGGCTATGGGTATCATATAAATCTTTTATTGACTACCTAATTATCTTTAAATATCAATAGCTATACCTAATCACCACCCTATGAGCGACCTCGTCTTAAGGAAATAAGGAATGGTGTCAAAGCACTGGATCAGTATCTAATATATCCTTGAGTACCTCAAGTCTAAGGATATTTGCACCATTACTATGATGAGATTAATCACTGACATTTGATAGATCATCCATATGATAAACTCATAGTGGGTCATCCGATGTACTTACTACTCTTATTAAGCATCCACATGTTAACTCTAAACATCTCATGCTTACAGTTTATGAGATCTACTACTTGATCAAATCAAGGAGTATAACATATGCTAGCCTATCCGGATTAACAATGTCTTGTCTTATTAATCTCATGACTATGGATAATTTAGATACTAACATAATTACACATGATAGGAATCTCATTATCATGATATCATCATGATTATACTTTGTATCATAGACTTTATTAATTTGATTTAAGATCGACGTCAATTCATAAATAAATGAACAACAAATTCATAAAAATTGCCTTTTGCTTTATTAATCAAAATAAAGCTTGTACAAAAGTATTAAAGACGATTGCCTTTAGAGAACTACTCTAACAATCTCCCACTTGCACTAAAGTCAATCGTCTTTGTATCTCATATCATTGCGAGTATACTAGAATCAAATCTCATTTGAGGAAGTGGCTTACTCAAAGGATCAACAATGTTTGAATACTAATAGTTGTATCCAATTACCACCCTATGAGCGACCTCATCTTGAGACAACAAGGAATGACGTCCAAACATATGATCAATATCCAAGATATCCTTGAGTACCTTAAGTCTAAGGATATTTGCACTATTGTTATGATGAGAGTAATCACTAACATTTGATAGATCATCCATATAGTAATCTCATAGCGGGTCATCTGATGTACTTATAACTCCTAGTAAGCATCCACATTTTAAATCTAAACATCTCATGCTTACACTTTATGAGACCCACTAAAAAAATTAAGGAGTATAACATGTGCTAGTCTATCTAGATTAACAATGTCTTGTCTCATTAATCTTATGACTAGGGATAATTTAGATACAAACAGAATTACATATGATAGGAATCTCATTATCATAATCTCATCATGATTTCCTTCATGTTATGTTTTGTATAATAGAGTTCATTAATTCGATTTAAGATCAACATCAATTCATAAATAAATAAACATCAAATTAATAAAAATTGCCTTTCGCTTTATTAATCAAAACAAAGTTTGTATAAAAGTGTTAAAGGTGATTGCCTTTAGAGTACTACTCTAACATAATATGTATGAATTTTTACCTTTTAGATTTTGTACAGTTAAATTGATTGTATTTTTTAATAGAATTATGAACTATCATTATGTATGCATCTTTACCCTTTAACTTTAGTATCATTTCCTATCACGTAATTAATACATCATAGATACAGCTTTTCAAATGAAATAAGTGTTTTCTAATTTACAATCACTTTCTATTGTAAGCAACTAAGGGGCGGTTGATCTGTATGGGACAATGGTAATAGGAATGAGAATGAATTTAGTGAAGAATAGGAATAGATGTTATCATTATAATTATGATGGTTAATTAAGAAAAAAGAATGATTACCATTATCATTGATAATGATTAGTTTGTAAAAAAATATTGAAAAATAAAATAAAATAAAATTTTAATTAATAAATTTATTATATTTTAATTAATTACAATATTTTAATTAATTAACATATTTTAATTAATTGTAATTAATTAATTAACATATTTTAATTAATTGTAATTAATTAATTAAAATTTTAATTAATTAACATATTGTAATTAATTAATTACAATATTTTAATTAATTAATCATGTAATTAATTAATTATTATTAATATTTTAATTAATTGTAATTAATTTCAATTAATGAATGAATTATATTTGAATGAATTATATTGTAATTAATTAATTAATTATAATATTTTAAATAATTATATTGTAATAAATTATATTTGAATTAATTATTATATTTGATGAATTATATTTTAATTAATTATTATATTTTAATTAATTATATTGTAATTAATTATATTAATAAATAAATAATATTATTTAAATAATATATTTTAATTAATTATTTAATTATATGCTAATTAATTAATTAATTGTATTTAATTAATTAGTATTATTTTTTTTAAAAAATAGTCACTACTAAAAAATGAGTTTTATTTCTCTACTAAATGGAGGGTACAGAGGATTCCTTAAAAGTGAGATATCAAACTATTGCTCTTATAATAATAATCAACAACCAATCATTTATTTTTTATTCTTTACCTATTAATTTCTTACTAGACTCGTTAACCAAGCACTCGTATTGTGACTATCATGAGTCAATAACATTACTTAGTGAGGAAATTGCGTAAACCCCGCCTATTGTTTTGGATTCTCAAAGCATTATCAAGGGTGAGGCAAACACAAAAATCTTAGTTCATTTTTTGACTATTTATACATAAAATTTTAGTATTTCAATTGGATAAGTGGGATTTTTGGAATTTCCTCATCCTTATCACAAGAAGGATGCGAGTTCTGTACGTTAGATATTTTGGATGATATTTTCATCGCACATCACAATCTATGTTCTACGACCATGTGCAAAATTTAGTTTTTAGGTAAGGTATTAAATTGTTGACGATAACCCGAATTGTGGCTGTATATTGTAACTGATTAATTGATTCTTGCTTTTCTGCATTTCGTTACAAGTGAAAGTGTAGTTGCATTCTGCTCAGTATATTCAAAACTGTAAGTTATTTGCAGTCCATTATTCAAAATCTAGTTTTTGAGTCGGACAACATTATTCGTAATTACTCAATTAGGAATCACTTCCTCAGTATTACTCTTTAAAGGCAAGAAAAGCCGCTTGAATCCTTTTTTTTTTAATTTTTATCTCCATCCCATTTCTTAAGAAAATAAGAATCAGTTTTGGGCAAAAGTTCTACGATAGAGTAGACCTTTTCTTTCCTAATTATGGTTGCCTTTATTTGTATGTATCTAGACACGCACACAGAAGAAACACAATTATTTAGGAATTTAGTCCTTCAATTAATAGAAATGGGAAGATACATAAATTAGTTAGAAGAAAACCACATACCATGCTGAAGAACACTAAGAAGTAATGGAGACCCATGTCCTTACGGAGACATTTAATTGAGAAGAAGAAAAGAACTGAGCAAGTCCTACGTTACACATGCTATGCTTATAGCAAGAGATGCATTAAAACCAGATCGAATTAGGTATGCTGGACATTGGATCTCTGAATCACAGACTCCTGTTACTGATTTGGTTCCCTGTCAAATCGTAACATTCTCGTCCAAAACTTACTCTCATTCGAGATGGGCTCCAATGATTGCCAATTCTGGGGAACCTTTCTACAACCAAATATCTGCTTCCTGTTGTGGGTTCAACTCTTAGCATGGCATGTGTTATGTGTATATGTCCAAGTGTTTTGTGTGCTAAACTAGTGCAACCTGTGATGGTCATGGCTGATCTACCTAGGAATAGGATCTCCCCCAAGGACGGAGTAACGGTTGGTAGAAAGAACGTGATTTTCTGTTTCAATAAATCTCAGTCATTCATTTATGTGGGATTTATTGGAACAGGATAGGGACAGCGGAAAGGGGACAAAGGATTTGAGGGCGTTGGTAGAATTGAAGCAAGAATAGTAATTAATAGAATATATACGCTATAGTGTGGTTCTTATTCATAGAATGTACCATATAAGCAGGTATAAGTTAACTCCTAACCATGATCTAACTTTTAAGATTAAGTTATCGAGTTCAGGACATGTATAATTTTGTTCTCTCTAATAAAGAAACATTTTTATCATCCAAGAAAGACAAGAAATATAGCCAAAAAGGAGGCACTTACGTTTACTTTTTTTAAAATTAAAATTTTAAACAATGCACATTCGTATTCATTCCTTCATAAAATAAAAAAAATTACTTTTTTTTTTAGAGAATGAAGAAAAAAGTATTATATTGAAGAAGTATGTAACACATGCGCAGAACCACAAAAAACCTGCAACAAGGCAATCTGACACAACAAGAGATTACTCCCATAACCAAACCCTGGTCAGAGGCTAAACGTGAATAAGGCAGAGTTACAAACTTCCTAAGAAACGATAGGTCACGGTGGCACTATAAATGTCTGTAGACGGTAGGTCAGGTTAGAGCAGGAGCAAAAGCAAGACCGTTGATTATTTCCATTTTCATGGATGGATTGTCGTAAATGCGATCTGACCATTGAGTTGTGTTGGTGACATCTCAATCGATGTGGGAATAGCAGAGCTATGAATGTTGATTTTCTTTCATAGTTTTTAGATCTATGTATTTTAGCAACCTTTACCTACACACTAGTAAAAAATAATACCCCCAACTTGCTTGTGTGCACTCCACCCCTCTAACCAGCTATATATAATGATGCTTGTTTCTGACCCAAGCCATTTGAACCTCTTTGCTTTCCACACATTTCAAAGTATACAGACATACATTTGTATCAGCTTTTAACAATGGAGTT
The DNA here is from genome assembly GCA_024752395.1 of Erythroxylum havanense. Classification (NCBI taxonomy): domain Eukaryota; kingdom Viridiplantae; phylum Streptophyta; class Magnoliopsida; order Malpighiales; family Erythroxylaceae; genus Erythroxylum; species Erythroxylum havanense. Next base: position 8,907,884 of record JANTNU010000008.1, on the reverse strand, counting down.
TGGAAGTGGTATTCAGTTTCTTCAGGACAAGACCATTTTGGTCACCGGTGCTACTGGGTTCCTAGCAAAGAGTACGTCACATGGATTCCCTGTCTTTCTAGTAATCTTTAGGGATTCACAAGCTCACAACTTCTCTTTTTCGAGTGCAGTTTTTCTGGAGAAGATACTGAGAATGCAACCAAAAGTGAAGAAGATTTATCTTCTTTTAAGAGCTGCTGATGCTAAAGCTGCCTCCCTACGCTTTCAAAATGAGGTATGTATCTATAATGTAGCCAAACATAATTACAAGATAAGGGTAAACGAAATAAAAAGCTAAAAACCGGAACACTGCATCTTCATAGTTTCCTTCTTCTTTGCCTTTGTTCCTCCTCAATCAAACATTAAATGGCTGAATAATAGTCATCTTTTAAAGTTAAAAAGTAGTCAAGACAGACCCTGTTTAAGGAACAGTTCTTGGTACCAGGAATAAGTATGGACTTAACCAGAAAAATTAATAGAAAAATAACACTATATAATTACTGCTGCTAAGAACTTGAAACTCCCTGTCCGTGTATAAGGAATTAAAACCTTTTCCTAAGATTTAAAAGGCAACTGATTTGGTTTAAGCTTTTGTATCATCTGCTGATTAACCTATATTCACAGGCTATTGGGAAGGACTTATTTAGACTACTAAAAGAGAGGTTGGGTGCAAATCTGAATTCCTTCATCTCTGCAAGAACTGTTCTTGTAGCTGGAGACATCTCTGTCGGTGATGACCTGGGAATTGGGGATTCAAACCTGAGGGAGACGATGTGGAATGAATTAGATGTTGTTGTAAATTTGGCTGCCACCACCAACTTTGACGAAAGGTACGACATTAACAATGGACCACAGCCTATTTACTTCTTCTTTTTTATTTTTTATTTTTCGGGATCTTCATTTTGTGGGGAAAACATAAACTTGCAGGTATGATGTCGCACTTAACATCAACACATTAGGAGCCAAGCATGTCTTGTGCTTTGCCAAGAAATGTGTGAAACTAAAGAGCTTCGTACACGTGTCAACAGGTACGTTACTGAATCACCCACCGTTTCTTTTTTAACTTGTTATATAACGAAATAAAAGAAATGTAGCAAAGGCACCTTATTTTATTAAAATAAGCTTGTGCATCTTTTTCTTCAAACAATTTGGATTTCCTAACCAAGCATAGTGATTGAGAGCGAACGATGGTGGTGTAATCTTCAGCTTATGTCGCCGGAGAGAAGACAGGGTTAATATTAGAGACCGCATATCAAATGGGGGAGAGCCTTAACGGAGTCAAGGGACTAGACGTGGCTGACGAAAAGCGGCTGATTGACGCGACATTGGCTGAACTTGAAGCTAAAGGAGCTACCGTTGAAAAGATCAAGGAGGCCATCAAGGATTTGGGCCTTGATAGGTAAGCTCTTAATTACGCATAAGAATTAAAGGGAAAAAATCGTTTATGATGCTTAAAAACTGTTGCTTTCAAGTTTCAGCTTACCCAAAAAAAAAAAAAACTATATATTCACAGCTCTAAAGCACCTGCAAGGATTTTAGGTTGATCTATTATTTAGTGGATGAATTCAAGCAGCAAATAAACTCGAATACCGTGCTATTTGAGTTCATAGAAAAGTGAACACAAGTGTTTTAGGCTTCGGGAATCGGGAGTGAACATAATAAGTTGAAACAATCTCCTTTTAATTTATCACTAAAGTGTAAGTCTTCTTTCACTTCTGGGACTGGGAGTTGACACACGTCTTGGAATACCGAGGTCACAAGACAGTACACATGTGCCATTACGATGGTTAGGCTAAGCTCTCTACCTATTTGACAGGTATTTATTATCCTCCTTAATGGCAAGGTACTCAAATCAGTCATAAAGTTATCTATTACAATCTATAAATACGACCGTACTATAACAAGGTATTTATTCATTCATAGTGACTTGTTAATTAACTTGAACTTAATTTTTCATTTTTTAGTCAATTGTTAAGTTTTTCATCCCAAAAAAACTCTTTTTTCCCCTAAAATTTATAGCATCTTTTATAAATTAAGAAAAGCGGAGTGGGCAATCTTAGGGAAATCATAGAGCGGAGCGGTGAGGCCAACTGCCCTACACTTGGGCTATTAAATGATAGAGGTCAAAGCTCATTTACTAATTTGCAGCTGTCAGGAGCTTTCAATACTGTTTGTACTTTGCGTGAGGAATAATTTTGCCCCCAGGACACAACGCTCTCTTCTTCATCGGCTTACCTTCCTTCACCTTAATTTTTCTCTTGACACCACTTCACCTACTTGTTCTCCTCCCAAAGCCCCAAACCCTCCTTTTCAGCTGAAGCTGTACATATATACTTGTCTCCTTAATTAGTTATATATATATATATATATATAATTTTTATTTCAAATATGCATGGTATATCTTCCACACATATATATAGCGTGTGTGGGGATGATATAATTAGCATTAATTACATTGCTTATCGTACAAATGGAATACTTATGTTGATGGATTGAAAAATTCTTGACCTAAATGAACTTTTAGATACTAGTGATAGCGCTCTAGGGAGACCGGGTTGGCCCAAAATTTATTTAATCGGTCCACGAAAATTTGAATTTAGGGGATGGATTCGTTCCTTTCTTCTTCACCCACTTTGTTTATGAAGTTATTCTTGCAGCAAGAAGGGAGAATTAAAACAAGATATATATCAGATTGTAAATGATTGAGATTGTTGATAAATTTAGGAAGGTTTTGTGAATTAATGTAAAGAAACAAGCTTTTCAAAGATAGGGTAATGATCATGAAAATAATTTCAGGGCGAAGTTTTATGGATGGCCAAACACATACGTATTTACAAAGGCAATGGGGGAGATGCTTGTGGGACAATTGAAGGAAGATATGCCAGTGGTCGTAATCCGTCCCACCATTATCACCAGTACCTACAGAGAACCATTTCCTGGTTGGGTTGAAGGTGTAAGGTACATAACTTGCTTCTTCTGATAATTTACAGATAAACTGGAGAGTAAATTCGATCCTAAATTTGCTTGTGGTTGCAGAACAATTGATAGCTTAGCTGTCGCATACGGAAAAGGCAGACTGACATGCTTTCTCGGTGACCTTAATGCAATTGTAGATGTAGTAAGATAAACAAACTTCTTCTTCAGAATGTATTAATATATATAACTAACAGCCGCTAATGCTTTAAACTCATGACAAATTTAAAATTGGCAGATACCAGCTGACATGGTGGTGAATTCAATGATTGTGGCCATGGTTGCTCATGCTAATCAACCATCTTATGCAATTTACCAAGTGGGGTCTTCAGTAGGAAATCCTGTCAAGTACTCTGACCTCAAAGATTTCGGATTCCGTTACTTCACCAAGAAACCATGGATCGGAAAGGATGGCAAGGCTGTCAGAGTTGGGAAGGTTAAAGTTTTGAGCAACATGGCTAGCTTTCGGAGATACATGGCACTTCGCTACTTGCTATTTTTAAAGGTCTTAATTCATCATACTTGCCCAAAACTTTCCGATTATGAGTTTCTCTAATCTTTATTCCTAATTAACTCTAATTACAGGGACTAGAATTTGCAAACACGGCCTTTTGCCATTATTTTGACGGCGTGTATAGTGATCTCAATCGGAAGATCAAATCTGTCATGCGACTGGTTGAACTTTACCGGCCATACTTGTTCTTCCGAGGAGTGTAAGTATCTTCTACTTTTGAGACAGATGAGAGTAGTTAATCTTGTGGTTTGTTCTTAAGCGTGCGAGGGTGTTATTGGAACGCAGATTTGATGACATGAACACCGAAAAATTGCGGATGGCTGCTAGAGAGAATGGTATGGAGAATGAGGTGTTCTACTTTGATCCAAAGTGCATTAACTGGGATGATTACTTCATGAACATCCACATGCCTGGTGTTGTTAAACACGTTTTCAAGTGATCAACTAGTGCATGAGTCGAATTACTCAGGGCATGCATGATCTACATCCTATATATATGTAGCTGGCAAGCCAATTAGAAATTGAAAGGAGAAAATATGTTAAAAGTTATTGGCTCAATGTTTGACCAATAAGGATTTATGAGGAAAGTTGTATTGTTCTTGTTCTATTTTTGTTGGTGAAGAAGAAATTGAATTTCTTTTTTCTGCCCGCCCAAGGAACGTGACCAATTAACAATATACACCTTCAATACATGTTAACAAGGATCAGCAATTAGCATTCATATTATTCATGAAGTCATATTGAAACCCTAGCTAGTCATATTATTAATTTGTTTTTAATCTTGTGTTATGAGATGGGTGAAAGAGTTTATTTAAACACATAATCTCATTCTACATGCGTGCGGGGAGACAACATTATGGAGATGTCTCCCTTTATGAAGAGCTTCTGAAAACAGGGGTTAAAGCTTGGTAATGCAGCTTAGTTGGATTTTTTTTAAAACAAAAGACCCTCATTCCCTTAGGTACGTGCTTGGGCTCATTCCAAATGGGGGAACAAGGTTTTAAAGAAGGTGCTCCATGTCAAGGAGGACTCCTCTTCATCTTCAGATTCTGAGATAAGGACTGTTTGTTTGCAATTATAGAGACAGGTCCATGGCGGGCAACCATTGTTGGTACAAAGGTGGGTTTTAGGTATGGAACTGGACAGGAATGAGAATGAATTCTTCCCCATTTGGATTAACTTTCACAATGTGCCACTCGAGTACTGGACTTTAGATAGGTTAAGCTACCTGGCAAGTTTAATAAGTAAACCTCTAGCTTTGACTCTTCTACTGCTATGTTTGAGAGAATTTGTTATGTTAGAGTTTGTGTGGAAGTCATAATTAATGATGATTTGCCTAACATGCTTCATATAATGAAACTTAATGAAGCTGGGGAATTAACTAGAGTTGAGATTAGGCTTTCATACAGTTGGAAACCTCAACCAGGAAGGGTATGGAAGGAAACTGGCAAAGCATTTAGAATAGATGAATATTAGGAATTGATGGGTATTAAAGATTATGAGTCTTAGACAGACTTGGGAACTAATAAGGTTGAGAAGTCAAAGGCAGAATTGGGAACTAATGACGTTGAATAGATAACCACTGAAGCAACTAAGGAATTGTATAAAAATCCCAACCCAGTGGATGAGGCCCTAGATCTAGAAGTTGGCCCTAGAGACCAAAACAATGAAGTCACTGACAGGGGACTAGATGCAAAGAGTTAGGGGGAGTACATGTTGTCTGAGTAGAATGACTAGGATTTAACATAACCCTAAATGGAGAAGTCCACTCCTTTCCAAATAGAAGAACCGGCAGGAAGAAGAAAAAGCCTAAGGGAGTTGGGTAACTTATAAGATCCTTTTGCTATAATCTTTTAGAATATCAAAGAAATGAATGATCCTATCAAAACCTAATCAATAAAAGACTTATTGTTGGATAAGAAACCTATTTTTTGGGATTATTGAAGCTTGTATTAAAGCTCACAAGTTACAAGATTTTATAAAGTTCTTGAGTTTTGATTCCAATCACCAAGACCACTACAATGGAATAATATTTTTTGCTTTTGTGGGAGACAGGTTTCAAGCATTAACAAAGTGCAGCTCAGATCAAAACATACATCTTATTTGTGAAGACCTGACTTCTCAATTTTTGTTTGATTTGATCATTATTTATGCTTCTGATTTTGCTTTTTAAAAATCTTCTGTAGTTAGCCCTTGAATTGTTGTTGGATATTTTAATTATGTATTAAATCCTTCTGTAGTCAATTTCTTGGCTCTCAAAGAGGGGTTTCTAGATTTAGTCAAGGTTATTTAGCAAACTATGGTTTATAGGTGCAAATCATTTTGGCTCATGCAGAAGCTGAGGTTGCTGAGAAATAGTTTGAAGATTTTTGTTAAGGATAAGAGTCCTTTGATTGAAATTCTTTAGAATGCAAAGTTAGCTTTTAAAACAATTTGGAATTGAAGTATAGAGAGAGTAAGGCACTTGAATACTGTTGGGAAAATCGGGTATTTTTCCCACTAAGGTAAACAACTAGTGAAGTGAACCGATTCGGTAATACCCAGGAAAGACCGCCAAACAGTCTCCTAAGACAGTA
>JANTNU010000008.1:8851172-8866017 GCA_024752395.1 Erythroxylum havanense | reverse complement strand
CTTTGACTTAAGTAGGAAATTAGAAGAAGGAAAAGAAGAGGAAAGAAAGAAAAGAGAAGAAGAAAAGTAGGAGAAGCCGTCGGTGGAGGAAGGAGAAGAGAGAAAAGAGATTTTCGATCTTTGCAGTTTTTTTCGACAGATTCGAAGTGTTTCCGAGTAAGTTTCGCTTTGTTTTAACTGGTTTTGGTTGGATTAAACCCTAAGATGGATTGAATCTGTTAGAATCGGTGGTTTAGGGTTTTTAGGGCAAAATTGGATAGATTTCATGGGTTATTGATTTTGTGCATGGTTTTAAGTTGTTAATGGGTTAGAAATGTAGTTGAAAATATTAGAAAATTTGGATTCAGAGGCGTTCTCCAGACCCCGCACGTCGCGACGTGTGTATGAACACGCCGCGGCGTGCGAGGAACTGGCGTTCACCGCGACGTGCGAATTTGTGCATACCGCGGCGAGCGAATGGGTGCACGTCGCGGCATGCAAACTTGTATTCACCGCGACGAGCACCGGCCTTCGTCACGACGAGCATGGCTGCACGTCGAGACGAGCGGCCCGTTCGCCACGATGAGCCTGGCCTTCGCCACGGCGAGCTCGAGTTGTTCGCCGCGGCGAGCGATCCGACGTCGCGGCAAGCCCCTGTTTCCAGCAATGATGAATTTTGGTATTTTGGGCATATATTTTGGTGTAAATGTCCAATTGAGATGATTTTGGATTCGTTGGGATCTAGAGATAAAGGGCTACGAGTTGTATGAAGAAGGGAAGTTCGGAATTAGCCTCTAAGGGTTTAGAATTTTAGATGGAAGTCGAATGTAGACTTTTGGTATTAGTATTTTCAATTTTTACGCTTTTTGAGTATATTTCCTTTCAATGTAATTTGAATGGGAACTTGGTTTGTTATAGGAAACCAAGCTGACCTGATCCAATCGCAAGAGGAAGGACAACAGTGAGTCGGATACTCAAGCGATATTAGGTGGGTAATACATTTATGGTTATTGTGTGTATGGGCAAATTGCCTTGTGTATGGGACGATTGTTGATCTTGCAAGGCATCAGAAACTTCAAGATAATTAGGAGCTTTTGATCTTAAGTTAGTATTTTGGTTGGCCCTCCGAGCATATCATCATGAAGCATTTTTCATGTATTTCGGATTTAAACATTGACATGTATTATGCTATTTTGAGAATTGTTGAATGTTCTTCGGATTGTAATGGCACGCAGCCCCTTAGTTTATGGGGTGTTTAATTCATAGATGGAATGTATGTGTAGGTGATTTATTGTATGAGAATGTATGTATGGTTGCGCGAATTGCAATTAGGAATCTCGGGCTCTACCTCGGCCCCTGAATCCAGGTCCACCACCGCGACTCTGCTGCACTGTCGTGCTACTACCAGCTCTCCCACTCATAGCAGACTGAGCTCCCAGTGTAGCAGGGCAATTCCTAATCATATGATCAATGGTAAGAGGCGTGCACTTAAAGTGCAATAAAACCTTGAGGTCTTAGGTTCGATTTGTGGGCTCACCCTTGACCAAAGAGGATAATACCTGGAGTGATGGCGGTAGAGACCGGGCTCTACATTAAAAAGGCATGGCTCAATGGTAAGAGGCGTCCACTTAAAGCGGAACAAAACCTTGAGGTCTTGTGTTCGAGTCGTAGACTCACCCTTGACCAAAGAGGACAATACCTGGAGTGATGGCGGTAGAGGCCGGGCTCTACATTAAAAAGGCGAACCTTGAGTTCATGGGTTCGAGTCGTGGACTCACCCTTGACCAAAGAGGACAATACCTGGAGTGATGGCGGTAGAGGCCGGGCTCTACACGTACCCAACATCTATGGGTGATATTTGAGTCCATGTCCCGCAAGAGTGGCGTGTTAGAATACTCAATCAATTAAAACTCAGTACAATTAGAATACTCAATCAATTAAAACTCAGTACAAATTTTATTTTTTTTGAAACCACAAATATAATATGTTGAAATCGATAATCAATTCTGGCCCACTTTATTAGTAAACTTTTTCAATCATAACAATACAATTAACAAAATTTTCAATAGTCATTTGGGTCCTTCACAAAAACAAAACACTTTAGTCATAAAGTCTTTACATTACAACATAAATCATATACACCTTTTTACAAAACTTTCATAATACATAATTTGACAAAAGTTTCGAAATATACCATTCCATACAAAAAGAAAGAAATACGATGCGGATGTGAACTAATCCCGACCTCGATCCCTTACTTGTATGCTGTAGAGATACTCCCGTTTGCCTAACTGGTATTCTTCTGATCTTGAAAAATATTTGCAAATTTTGGGTGAGTTTTGCGAACTCAATGAGTGATCATCATCGATGGCTCACCCAGTCACTTAACACAAAAATCACATTCACATCATTTCACATTTCACATTCAATACAATTTAATAATTCATATTATGCATATGCAGTGTCCATAATACCTACTTTCCATTTATTACTTTGTTATGACAGAGTGCCTAAATTGTCCCGTATCTATTGTGGATACCATGCTAATTTATAATTGTCCTATATTGAGTTCATTGATAACTATCCCATATCGAGCTCATTGATAACTATTTCGTATCCGTTGGAGATACCAGGCTCATTAAACGTTGAACCTGAGGCTCTGAATCACATTCTAAGCTCGAGGCTCTTTCACACTTTAAGCTTTAAACTTTGATCGGTGGCTACTCTGGTCACAACTTCCATTATCTGATCATGCATTTATGTATGGAATGCCTCTCACATTTTCAGTCAATCATATCATGAAACATTTAGTTCATCACATTCACTTGCAAGTAGCACTTCAATATCTCATCCACATTTCACAATCATCAGACCTTCTGTCCAAAATTCATCATAATCAATCACATTCATATGAGCATTCAATAGTCAATCAATACAAAAATTCAAACAAAACAAACAATGAAACGAGACCATCTAGGTCTACTCCCTATTCGCTCCAGATTAGCATTTGCGTTCAAATTCTGGAAATTCCTGAATGTGGACTTTTAACCTGCACAACCCATTTATGCAAGACATACGTTGTACTCAAATTAATAATGGTACAATTGTAAACATTTATTCATACACAATTGTGTATATGGACTACGTACAATGCATGCTCAATGACAATCCCGGGTACTTTATCAAACTTCATATCTTATGCTCATTCTCATTTTCTAACTCAATTACTTGTCATTTCATTTTAGCATTATTTGCTCTAATAAAATCAAATTCTTATTCACTTTTACTAGATACACTTTACTCACACTTTACTCCTCTTTTTGAATCACAACTTCAATCATATGAACACCTTCATCTCCATTATACACATGTCTTTGGCACTTTAATACCAACAATTCATTCACTATTGTTATTCTAACATTAAATGATCATACAATATCTAAACTCTCATTCTTTCTTATAAATTCTCCAAAATTCCAAACCTTTGGATCTATTTTCATGATCAATTAGATGGTGAAAATGAGGTAATTTAGCAAAACTTTCTTCTAATGACATGTTCCCTATTGTCTTAAGTTTCTAATAACACCAAGATCATTCAATTTGGTTCAATATTACAAACGTTATACTCTAAATAATTTGGACCATTCCTTAACTGTAACAGTATTCTATACCCAACTTCAAGTAAGAATTTGGAACCATGGAGACAGAATTGGAATTTGATTTCTTCATAACAATTATAATCCTATGTCTCTATTTTAATGTAGAATCATTCCATATGGATAACTACATAACAAGTTATGCCTAAAATACCGAAGCATGTTTAGTGATAATACTCCAGTTATCATTTTCTAGAACTCCTCATCAATTCCGTCCCAATTATATCAATAAATCTCTTCCAAATGATTACGTATGACTATAATTTTCTGTGTAGATGAATATCAACGTGTTACGAGTCCAATGGTTCAAGTCCCATGTCATTTGGAGGTCGGAAGAAGAAGTTATAGCCAAAAGAGTGAAGAATGTTCACATTAGTTCATTTTCACTGCTCCTTCATAACGCACAATCATGCAATTCCAATTGCTTCTCCATTGTAGCACGATGGTGAGATCCCTTGTGACCCTTAAGAGTCACGATGGTGCTTGTGCATGATCATGCACTACCATCTTTTCAAACTTCATTCTGCCCCTTCTGAAAATAGACCTTCAGGTCAATGTTTCATGGCAATTTTAACAAGGCAAATGAAGCATTTAGACAAAATACTCTTCCAAAAAGTTGTTCCTTTATGTATTAATTTGCAAATGAAACCAATTTCATGCAATATGGTTCGAATTTCTGCAAGTTATTTTAAAAACACTACAGATAGTTCCAAACCAAGACAGAATCCACAAACTCAACTTTGAGCTAAATTTTGAAACTCTTAGAGACAAAATTCAGTTTTGATTCCTGCATGAAAAATATGTCCCTACATATTTAGTTTAATATGAACTTAAAATCAACCCATTTGGATGTCTATAGATTAAGATATGGCAAAAATACAGATGCATGTTGAGTGGAAACACTGCATCTATATATGTCTAACACACTTCAACATCATTTTCATCTTAATTCATCTCTTTTGCTTACTCTATCACTTCTACCTTATTTCCTCAATATTTCATCTTCATTCCTCTTTCATTTCAGCTCAACTTATCATAGCCAAATCAAAATCTATCATTTTCATAATCATAAAAAAACATAAAATTACACTCACTCATATTACTTTCACATTTTCTGCATTTTTCAACTTCTACATTTTCTTCACTTCTTCCTCTAACTTTCATTTTTAATCATTCATTCTCATATCAGAAAATCATCTTACAACTATTCTTCCACTCTAAACTCATTCTTTTGTTCATTTCTGAAAAGCTCAAAACTCACGTATATGCATATATATATATATATACACAGTGAAAACAGAGTCTTCATTACTATTTTCTCCAAAAAGTTTCTGCACCTAGCTATACATGTTTTCTAAGATCTTTCAACTTCAAAAATCATTTTAACACCATCTCATAATATTTTTTATCATCAAATCAAAAAAATCAACATGTACGGAACACTCAAAATCTCCTCACCCATTTTCCAACAAATATGAATATCACTATTTCCTAACCATTTTGTAGTGAAATCACGATGCATGCTTCAGCTTATACAAAAATACATAATCATAAAAAACTTACTTGTTTGAAGCTTTAACATCTGCAAAAATCTCGTGAACCCTATGTCCTCATGCAACCACATACAACATCTTGAAAGTTAACAGGGAGTTCGGTCTTTCTTGGGATAGAAGAAAGAAATAAAAAAATAAGAGTGGCAGTGGATAGCAGAAACTAAGATTTTATTTTGGTGAAGAGTTGATGAAAAACTCTGTGTTTAAGAAAAACTAGGGAAAGAAGCTTCAAGAAGGATAAAGACAAGGACAGTAGCTTGTCTTTCAAGGTTATTTAAAACTTAACTTTAAAGCTTGGACACTTGTCCATTTCTTGGCCTCTTATCCACTTCCCTATATTAAAACTCACTTAAGTATAATTTATACTTAAGTTTATGACTTAATAAAACCACAGAAATCACAAGTCATAACTCCTTGAATCACTATCAGATTTTTCCATAAAAACATCATTTCGGGTCAACTTTACATGTTCTTTTTGCCCCCGATACTGAATTCATTTTACAATACTTTCTTCTAGAAATATGTTCCCCTATGTCTTATGTTTCCATTGACACAAAAATCATTCAATTTGGTTTAGTGGTTTGAAAAATATATTTCAAACATTTTCGGACTACTCTTGTCCAAAACAATATACTATGCACAACTCCCATCCAGAATTTGAACATCTTAGAGACTGAATGACAATTTGACGTCTTCAAATGATCTGTAATATGTCTCTAGTTTACTTCAAATCAAAAATCATCTCATTTAGAAGTCTAGAGGAGATGTTATGGTCGAAAGAAGCAAGATGATTCAGCTTGCACAAGAGTAAACTATTAAGGAGCACTATAGCATGAAAAGACAATTAAACATTACTCTTGCAATTAACTCACGGGCCTGAGAGTGAAAAATCATGCCAGTGTAGGAGTCACATCTGTGAGAATAAATCATGGGTGTGAGAGAGATTCATGGGTGTGAGAATAATTCACGGGGGTGAGAGATAATAAGACACTGAACTGTTTAACTGCACACTCACTCCACCCATCCCATGTTTTCCACTCAATCCCCCTCAATTTATTTTAGATAGCTATGATTTTTTTAGAGAGGTAGAGCAATGTCTTACGAGTCCAATGATTTAAGAACCAAGTCATTTGAATGTCTAGAGAATGAGTTATGATCAAAAGAAGCAAGACTGTTCAGTATAGGGAGAAACCTCAAAAGCACGATCATGCTTAAGCATGAGGGCGCAAACTGCCATTTTTCACCAAAGTCAAGCACGACGGTGCAAATCCATTTAACTCAAAAAGCCTAATTTTCACTATTCCTCAAAGTCACCATCGTGCATTGCCTATTATCTCCAAAGTCATAAGCACGACGATGCATTTCTTCTTTTTCATTTTTACCAAATCTCATATTTCAAACCTTCATAACTTTTAATCCAAAACTCCGAAAGTTGCAAGCTTTATATCAATGGAAAGCTAAAAGAAAGGTCTACAACTTTTATGAAGACAAAATTTTCAAAAACAGCCTAGATCAATTCAGTTTAATCCAGTAAATTTCACAATAGTGCTACCTTTCTAGCTTCTCTTCTTCAATCTACTAACGTAAATTTTTATCATTCACTATCCAAAAATCCATTTAATACAGTTATAGACTATTCTAAATTCTCAATCCACCATCTAAAATTATTTTATCACTATAACCACAATTTTTCACATATCTCATTACAATTCAATTTTACCTAGAATGTCAATGAGTGTGTGTACAATTATTTTCATGTGTGTAAAAATTCAAATCCACATGCATATATGTTGACATTTTGCTGAGCATGAAATGCAAATTTTTCTAACTCTCACATTACTATTTTCCACATTATTGAAAGTTAGGTTCTAACCTTTAATATGGAGACGGGATGTTATATTTATACTGATTGTGCTTTAGGTGAAACGCATCGTATTAGCAGTTCATCTGATCAACTTGTCTTCCACACTAAATTTGGGGACTCATTCATTGTATCATCTAGAAGCTTACTTATAGCAAAGAAGCTGTTGGAAGAGGGTGTCAACAACCCTGAGGGAAGATCTTTCACTATTTCAATTGGTGATTTTGAACTTGCAAGGACCCTTCTTGAGAATCCAGACATATGGAAGTCATTTACATTTACCGACTATCATGTCACTTAGAATATTAAAAAATGATTATTTGAACTCTTTGTCGATGGAATCAGCTTGAAACTTTATTATTTATTGTTTTATCTGTAAGAATTTTTAAATAACCTCTTTACTACTTAGGGGTAAAGTTGCCTACTATTGTTATTGTTAGTATTGTTGTTCTATGCCTGTAAGAATTGTTAAACTTCTAATTAAAATCTTGTACTACTTATCATATATCATTATATTATATTGATACCATTTTCAAAATTTTTATTAATAGTTTTTTTACTGTTACTAAATATTAATGATTAAGAATAGTTGTTTACTTAAATTTATGATATTTTAATCCTATTAAATTTAAAATTTTTGGTCCACAATTATTTTAAAGTCCAAAATATAATTACTTTTTATATTTTAAATAACCTACCATGTGTTTTTCAACAATATGTTTTAAACATTGAAAACAACTTGACAACAAAAGATATCTTCACTAGGATTATAAAAATGTCAATTATAATTAATCTTAACTACGATTATTAAGTAAACTTAGCATTAACAAACTATCTTTCAAATATTATTAATTTTAACAATACCATCACCTACAAAAATTCGTCAAAATTTCCCTAAAAACTTATGGAAAATATAACTCATTATTGTCATAAAATGCTATCACAATTGTGACGAATCTAATAAATAGTTTTCATATGTGGCAACATCTGCAACGCTTCATAAACTTGTCACCAATATTGTTGCACTACGATGGTTTCCATTTATCGTCACTCAATATTATGTTTCTATGTCCCTTACGACTAATCGTTGCAAAAAAGGCGATTATATATTGGCGATGCAATATATATTTCAGTTGATATTTGTTGCAAATCATTTGCGACGCTTTGCCATAATCGATATCAAGTACATTGATTTTCTCTACGTCTGGCGATGATACTTTTGTTCGTCGCAAAAATCTTTCATTGTGGCGGCGAAATTATTTAAATGCCATTACAATTTGATGCTACTGCGATGATATTTTGTAATCATCATAAAAGATGTTAACTTTTTTAACGTTTCGTTAAAACATCATAAAATCATTTACTTATAACGATGAACATTTAAATTGTCACTAAACGTAATCTTTTAGTGACAATTTAGAAATGGTTGCCAATTAAAACATAGCCAATAAATTTGTCAGTTGTAGTGAGCGGACATGTCCATTTTGAAAGGTGACGGTGGTTAAGTTGATTAATTAATAGTCGTAAAGTGCCTTACAGTTTAGTTGAGCGAGAGAAAACATTGACAGAGAAGAGACATATATTTTCCCGATAAAATTGCTGTAGCGACCCTTGTGTTATACGAAAGTAGCTAATTAAACCCTAAGATATAAAATGTTACTCTCTATTAACCTTATGTTTTTAATTTTGCTGCAAAAAAAACCCTTAGCCGTGTGTTGTTAAGGGGCTGTGAGTTAATAAAATTTCAATTCAAGGTTTGTTTTGCTAATTTTTATATGTCAAAATTTTTTTAGCAACTTTTAAATAACACAAGGTTATTAAGGCAATAAATTCATATTTTCCCTAGTACCAGGGTTATACTCGCATAGGTGTATATTCTGTCGAGTTGTGTTAATTAGTACTTAAAACTATCAGGAAGGCAACTTTGTAGTCGCTTTCTATCTTTATATTTAACAAAATCACTAGTGACTACAAGTAGCCCCATAAACTTGTCATAAATTAAATGTTGATGTCGGTACAGCGCTAACTGATATTAATAAATCGTGTTAAATTAGATAAACATATTCGATTAGTTAGGCATTATTAGGAGGACTCAAAAGCTTGAATCCGAGGCTTCCTTTCTGATAAAGTACAGACTACAGAGAATACAAAAGGACCCACGACTGGTGCTACAATTTAATGGATGGTTACAACTTTTGGGGTACACTAATGGAGTTGATTATTTGACGTCATTAGCCATGCCCTACTCCTTGTTAGTAGATAGCTGTCGCAATTTGTGCCAATATCCTGAGGGGATCGAAAAGGACATAATCATCAATACTACTGTTCTTCAACTTTCTAATTAGTTGAGACTTTACAATAAGCCAAATTCTATTCATAAATCGTACTTTAGTAAAATGTAGCTAAATGTGCTACAAACACGTGGACCCCAATGAACAACAAGCAGGTACATGAGAGCTGAGATGGGTTGGGTCCATGTTAACACAAAATTCTATTCCAATTTCACTTTATTATTTTTTGTTGGTAAATCAGAGAAAAAATTAAATAAATGAATAAAATATATACAGAAAAGTCATCAATAATAAACTAGAAAATACAGCAATTAGGGAAGATGCAACCCGAAATCTACTCAATAGTTACATCAATATCACCAAGAAATAAAGCAAAATCCCAAGCAGACAAAGTCAAGTAGAAAGCCTAACTGAGAATTTCACTTTATTATTCATGAATGTCTAAACTAAAGAGCTTGAAAAGATTGGTTTTGCATATTTCGTTGAAAACTAGGATTAGCATTTCTGATTATGAGACAGGTTATCTCTATAGGCCCTATGTTAGTTACTTGAATTCTCCAAATGCTTGAATGATTATTCAGTGACCTTAATGCTTGTTCAAATGGTAAGGATAAGATATTTTATCAGGATGAAAAACATTTCAAGATTTAGTTTGTTAATTAATTTTAACGTAATAATTTTTAATTAAACAAACCGTTTTTATGTCCATTTTTCCTACCCAAAAAAAAAACAAAGGGAACAGATAGGCACATGCAGTTTTTAAGTATCTGAAAACAACACGTAACTAAACCGAACCTCAAGTTTGTGGACGAGTGACGTAAGTGCAGATATTCATGGAAATGGATATGTATATTCGGGCTGCATAATGGTGTTCTTTTTGTTTGTCCCTATTTGTCTTTCCCCTCTCGGACTGTTATCGGTTGAGTCAAGTATTTAAGTGTTTTATGGTCGGCAGATTCATGCATTACTCAGAATGTGGTGAGGATGTGAGACAGCGCAGCTTCCAAATCGTGATTTTTTTTTTTTTTTTTTTGTAATGTTACAGCTTAAGAGATATTTAAGAGGTCTTCAGGTTAGGAGGTCTTGTTCTTAAGTTCTTGTAATTCTACTATAACTTCTCTACAAGTTTATCTGATCGCTAAAACATGAGATTGCATGCCATGATTCCAACTCATTGTTTGATTTATCAAATAGCATATATCAAAATGTGTAATTGAAAAATTATTATATATCTTTTAAAATTTATTTATTACACGTATATTCTTTAAATTTTTTAATATATACTTGAATAATAGAGTGATACAAATTTGTTTATAAAAAATTTAACAAAAAAATGTAAATAGAATTTCTGAATATAAAATTTAACTGCAACCTTAAATATTAGAATACAAAACTCAACATAGACATACATTTGTTAAAATAACTAACCAAATAAAAATGCAAATATTTATGTCAAGTGAAAAATGAATTTGAGCTTAACATGAAGAATATTAAATTTATTATTAAAGTTTAGCATTTTCATAATGTTCAGAGCTATTATTCGTTTTCAAGATTATATAACTATAAAACGTTCTACTAGTTGAACTTTACCAACAATATTAGCGTACAAAGTAGTGGGGCTGTTTCATGTAATAGTTAATCTTCCATATTGTTTTTCATCTTTTTTCTCAATTAACAAGATAAAAAAAATGTCAATTACGTTTAGGTAAGAAGTTCCTTTCAAATTTAAGTGTTTACAAATATCTCCTAAAGCTACTTCAGTTTTTTTCTTCGTTACCTGCCCCTTATATTTTGTTCACCCTTCTATTATTCTCTTAAAACAAACAACTATAACGTAAAGTAGTTTGAAAAATAAAATAACTCGTTATTTAACCCTTTAAAATAAAATTATGGACAAAGTGCAATCCTATTGTAAAATATACTCAAACTGTTACTTACGTTTTGTACAAAAGAAGAATAACATGATAATTTGAAAGAAGAATTAGTTCACAAACACTTTAAGATTATGATTAATAATCATTCAATATTAAGTAATCAAATCAATTATAGAAGCATCAAGAATAAGTTTTATATTAGACTTCACAAGAATCGTAAGAGCCATATACTTTTTCTTTCTTTCTTTGCAGTTACTGTTATTATATGGCTTAATATTGAGCTTAATAATGGCTAAACCTTATCCCAACCAATAATAATTAAATAGTTAATTACTGTTAATATGTGGCTTAATATTACTCTTACTAATGGCTAAACCTATGCGCAACCAATAATAATTAGATAGTTAATTAATCTTGATCATTGACCTGGTTACTTGATGGATGTACTAGATTAAGGTTAATTAATATAGTATGTCCATAAAATATGATGGTCGCAAGGTATGTAAGACCACATTTTTTAGATGATTAATATTACAGCAAAGCTAAAGACATTAGGTATGACAATGGATGACTCATTTATGATGCAATTCATTTTAACTTCCTCCCTCCTATGTATAGACATTTTCAAATTAACTATAAGACTTTAAATAAAAAGTAGGATGTTAGTGAATTGTCTAGTAAGCTTACTTAAGAGGTACCAAGACTGAAGAAACAAAAAAGTCATATTGTCAACCTAGTACATCAAGGAGTAGGAGCTAATAAAGGATTGAAAGTGAAAGCAACAAATTTAAGAAGAAATCCTCTGCCAATGCTACACAAACGATTCAAAAGGAACAAGATACAAACAAATATAAGTTCTATAAGAAAGTTGGACATTAGTAGAAAGATTGACCCAAAAATAGGGTTTAGTTCAAAAAGTAAGGACTTTCTTACAATCCAAACCACAAACCACAAACTAAAATGGTAATTTTCTCTTAATGGGAAACTGTAGGAAGTCTCCAATTGAAGGAATAAGTACTTATCATTTGATCTTGAGTTCTAGTCATCATTTAGACCTTATGGAAACTCTTTATAAACCTTCATTTTCTAGGAACATGGTTTCTATTTCAAAACTTAATGTTATTAAGTATAAAGGGGATTTTGGATATGATTGTTTCAATTTATTTAAGAACGCATTTTGAACTAGTAATGCTATTCTTACTAATGGTTTATATAAATTAAAACTTAAAAATAACTTAATGAATCCTTGCTTCTTTTTGTTAATAATAGTGGAACTAAATGTGGTGCATTAAATGAAAATTTTGTTTACTTATGGCATGGATGCTTAGGTCATACATCCAATGAAAGATTGGAAAAATTAGTAAAAAAAATGAGATTCTTTCAAATCTAGATCTTACTGATTTGAATATGTGTGTAGATTGTATTAAGGAAAAGCAAACTAAACAAAGTAAGAAATGAGCCATAAGAAGCTCTTAACTCTTTGAAATTATATGCACTGATGTTTATGGACCATTTCAAGTAGTGGATACCCTTTAGGTATTCATAAATGAAGTTGAGAGGCAATTAGACAAAAAGGAAAAGTTTATAAGATTTGATAGAGGTGGTGAATAGTATGAGAAACATGATGAATTAGGACAATGTTTAAGTCCATTTTCCAAAGTTCCTTGAAAGACATGACATATCTACACAGTATACTGTGTTAGGCACACTTCAAAGGAGAAATATGACATCAATAGATATGGTTAGGATTATGATGATTAACTCCTCATTTCCAAAATCCCTGTGGATGCATGCTCTCAAAACTGCAATGTATTTATTGAATAGGGTCCTCAACAAGGCAATCCCAAAAATTCCCTTTGAATTGTGGACTGGAAGGAGACAAAGTTTAATACATTTGCATATTTTGGGTTGCCCAACAGAGTCAAGAATTTACAATCCATAAAAATGAAATTATATTCTCAAACTATTTTTGGTTACTTTATCAGTTACCCAAAGAAAACTAAAGGATTTAAGTTTTATTGTTCAAACCATAATCCTAGAATTGTTGAAACTAAAAATGTTAGATTCATTAAGAATGGTGAAGTCGGTAGGAATGCTGAAAAAAAATGTGGATATTAAGGAAGTAAACTTATAAATTCCTTAATAATAAAGACTCCTCCATCTATAATTGTTCCAAATATTATACCAATAATTGGTGAAACTTTGGGTAACAATGACCAACATTTGAATGAGGAAACTTATAATGTTCCTAATATTGTTCAAGTAATTAATGAAAATTTAAACAATACTAGGCAATCTTCGAATGATTAAGCATATTGGAAAGAAACTAACTCATCATTAACTATTGTACATAAACCAAAAGGGATGCCCTTAAGAAGATCTCAAAGAGAAAGAAAGTAGGCCATTTTGGATAACTATGTGGTTTATTTATAAGAGTATGATGTTAATATTGGAATTAATAAAGATCCAATTTTGTTTTGACAAGTCATGAATTGTGTTGAATTTGAAAGTTAGATTGATGTCATGAAGGAGTGTTAAAGAAGTGCTCTAAAAGCAATCTCCTTTAGCACTTATTTTACAAATCATTTTATGATTAATAAAGGCATTTTTTATTATTTTGATGTTCATACATTTATGGATTCACTACAACAAAACCATACTTTTCACGTCATTTTAAAAGTAGACGTCGTGAATGGTCTGAGGATTTCGCGACGTATGGAAAAACGTCATGAAAGAAGCCTAGATTCTGCAACGTTGTATTCAGACGTCGCGGATAAAAGAAGTGTTTCACGTCGTTTTGCTAGAAAGACGTCCCAAAATAGAAAACACGATGTTCTTGAGAATTAAACGTCGAGAAAGGCCAGGTCTACGTATTTAATTTGTTCCCCTCCCCCACCAGATGAGATAACTTCGTGTTGCCGCCCCCCATAACGGTGTCGTCTCATCTTCTGTGTTAATGAAAATCAGAGAGCTAGCTTCATCAGTCTCCCACCCGCATTTCTGTCGCCTTCCCTCTTCCTTGAGCCACCTTCCCTCTCTTATCTTTTGTCGTGCTTGGAATTTGTTGAGGTTGCTTCACCAGTTGACGACCCTCTATCATCTATAATCGGAGTGCATGTGCGTGTTGGTTGAGGTAAGTCATTGAACTACTTTGCTTGCGATTAATGTCGGGTAATGTTAGTTTTTGAGTCGAATGAAGTTGATTATTTAATCTGGGTTTAAGATTGCTTAATCTTTTGATTTGATTATCTGTAACACAATGCATTTGGGTTTGCATTGTGTGACAATATCTTCTTCCCAGCCTTATGTTCATCTACCTTTCATTGATTTAGGAGCAAATTCACCGTCGCAATACTCTGTTAAGTTGAAGGGGATGATAGCACTAACTCTTAGTCAATATGAGTGTTTATCCTTACCTTGTAGATTGGATTAAATCTATCTTACAAATTTGATTATTTCTTTTGCATTTATATTTAGCTACTTTCAATTTGTGTATTTTATGAATCACACAGTGAATACAACTTTTCTCATACGAAAGCTCTTCAATTTGTGTATTGTTGAAGGATTGTTTTTCATAAGACATAAAGCTCACTTTAAAATCAGTCATCATATGAAGATCTTTTGGAATATG
>JANTNU010000008.1:8815955-8826666 GCA_024752395.1 Erythroxylum havanense | reverse complement strand
ATGATTTGTGAACAAGTTGATGCATTCATGTTTTGTGACTTATGAATTTGAATACATGATGAGAATTTGAGAAACGAACATTTTATGGATTTTCAACAAGAATTTTCTATGACAGTAAACTTTTGAATGGTTTTGCTTATTTTTCCGTTATAAGCTATTACCCACGGGCTTTTTAAGCTCACCCCCTCTCCGTCCCATCTCCAGGTATTGAGCAATAGAATCAAGTGAAAGTGAATCAAGGCATAAATCTGAATATGCATGTTTTGTTGTGTTTTGGAATTATTGATGCAAAACAAGGCTTCAAGTAGATTTTGAGAAATTTTAGGTTTTGCATGTTTTGTATATTGGATTTTGAAATTAATGATGTATTGTGGCATGAGTTTTCTTTGAAGTTGGCAAACTCTTAATTTATGATGTAAATGAAATATGGATATGTGTATGGATTTTGAAATGTGAAATTGTGTATGGATGATGAGTTGACGAACATTGAATATGAGCTATTGTTATATATATAGGTGAGATAATATGGAAAGGAAAGATAGGAATGTCATGAAGCACGAGATGTTGTTGAATAGGAAGGGTCGTATGGATTAAGGTTGAGAGTGGAAGAATTCCAATTGGTAGTTGAATGGTTATGTTCATAAAAATCCAAGTTTGTATAAGACAAAATTGTAAGTTTTCCATGAGAATAAAAATATGTATATGCTGCCTTCCAAGTAAAAACTGTATTGATTTAGATTAAATTGGACCAAGTTGTCTTAATAGAAGTTTTATTTCGTCTTTATAGCTTTCCAATGCTATAAAGTTTGCAATTTTTCAATATCGTAGTTGAGAGTTATGCTCATTCCAAGTTAGGATGTTGTAGTAGACGAAATTCCCGAACCATTAGCGTATATGAAGTGAATCTCGGACTCGAAGGAGTGGATTTTGACAAGATTATGAGTATAGGAGAAGTTAGGATGGATTTAGGACCGTCTTGGAGGGTGAAAATTTGTTTCACTCGAAGGTTACACGAGCCGTGTTTTTCTGGGCATATGGATGTTATTTCACCCGAAGGTTACACGGTCTGACCATGTGATTTTACACGGTCTGTATATTTTGACCCCATAACGACCGAATTTAAAATTTATGTCTTCATAAAAGTTGTATCCCTAGATGTCTACTTTATAATGGTCTAATAACTAAGTCATTCTGATACCCATAGTGAGAGTTATGGCATTTTCTCCAAAGTATGTTCAGCAGGAATCAGGATATGAACATATCAGATTCGTTTGGCCATAACTCCTTTGTCCGACCTCCGAATGAGGTGATTCTTGAGGCGATTGATTCCTAAGACATGTATATATCTATAAAAAAATAGATCTTTTGGAGTTGATTTGACAAAGTTTGGAGGAAAGAAATTGAGGGATCGGTTGGGAGACCATGATTGAGGTATGAACACACTTTGGATTTTCAAGCATATCTTCCTTTATAGAACTCCGATTGAGTTGATTCTTCTCCAAAATGAACTAGAGACATAGAGCTACAATTTTTTTGAAGAAAATCAATTTTGGTTATTGTCATTTCTTTATGTGGGCTCGCCCTTGTGGCTTGAGATGTTATGAAAATGATGATGAACCGATAATGGCTAAAAAGATTCCATAGAATAACCCTACAGGTTATTATGCTCACGTTTTATGAATGGTTTCCGGATGTTGAGTTCCAAAAACAGATCCAACATGTATGGTATCAGAGCAAGAGGAAAAAAATCGATGAAGGTTTAGGAGACTTCATTGGAGTACGTTCACGTCATATAGTTTCAAGGAAAGAGTTGGGTTCCGGAAACGGCGCCCAACAAATACTCGGTCAACAGGATAGAAAGGATGCAAAATATTCAGGCAGATGCGCTTTCCAAGATGGATTCCGATCAAAATGCAAGGAATAACATTTTGGTCGAGCGGATAAACCGGCTTAGTATTCAGAAAGCTAGTGAAGTCCTCGAAACAGACGTTGAACGATCAAATTGGATGGAGCCAAGAAACTAAGGATAAAGGCTGCTAAATATGTGATTGTTAATGACATCATGTACAAGCGTTCTTATGACTGGCGACTATTACGTTGTTTAAACGAAGAAAAGGCAGAACGGGGCAATGGCTGAAGTTCATGAAGGAATGTACGGGAATCACTTAGGAGGCAGAATGTTGGCTCACAAATTGATCAGACAAGGGTATTATTGGCTGACAATGAAGAAAGATTGTCAGGAGAAGGTTAACCAATGTGAGGCCTACCAGAGGAACAGCAACTTATCTCATCAACCAATCGAGCAATTGAAAATTGTGAGCCATCCTATCCCTTTTGCTCAGTGAGGAATGGACATACTAGGTCCTTTTCCTCTCGGTCCTGAGTAGAAGAAGTTTTTGATAGTAGCAGTCGAATACTTCACCAAATGGGTAGAAGTAGAAGCGATCGCCACCATTACTGAACAGAAAATTGAAAACTTCCTACGCAAGAATATACTGAATCATTTTAGGATGGCTATGATCTTAGTTACAGACAACGGTCGGCAGTTTGATAATGACAAGTTCAAAGATTTCTGTCACCGACTGAAGATAAGGCTCCAGTTGACTTCAGTGGCTCATCCTCAAAGCAACGGTCTTACAGAAAACACCAATAAGAAGATAATGAGTGCACTCAAGAAGCGCTTAGATGGACGTAAGACTTGGGTAGATGAATCAGACGAAGTGATGTGGGCATACAGAACAACCTCAAACGGAGCCACAGGAGAAACGCCGTTTAGAATGACCTTTGGGGCAGAGGCTTGGGTTCCAATAGAAGTGGTACTGCCCAACCAGAGAGTTTCGAGTTATCAAGAAAAACAGAATAATGAAGCTCGCAGGGTAGAACTTGTACTTCTCAGTGAAGACATGGATAGGGCAGCCGCTCCTCTAAAAGCCATCAGACAGAAAGCAACAAAGTTTTTCAACAAAAGGGTAAGGCCGAGCGACATAAAGATCGGTGGTTATGTTCTAAAAAAGGCCGAGGCAGCAGGGAAACATCCTGGAAAGATCGGTTAGACATGGGAAGGACCCTATCAAGTGGTCAAAGGACACGACTCTTATGTCCTGCGCAACACGAACGGCAAGATTTTACCGAGGTCCTGGAATTCCCAAAACCTGAAGATGTTTTACCAATAGATAAGTTTTACTTCAATTCATTTATTTCTTTGTTTTTTACTTTGTTATTGTTCATGTATTCATGTAACTAGTGGGTACTTTTTTCCTGGCCCTACCAATCAGGTTTTTTAACGACCCACGCCCTTATCATCATCAATAAAGGGTTCCAAACTTCTTGGCAGGAAAAGTCTCGTTAAATTGGGCTAAAGGGAGAATATTCTACCGACTGGTTGTCATCAACATCATTCGGCCAGGTTATCAAGATCGGATCTTGAAACCAGTCGATAACAAGAAAACAATCTTGGATCGCTCGGCCTCAACATCATTCGGCTAGGTTACCAAAACTGAATCTTAGAACCAGGCCCTACCAAGAGCTAAAATCATGGATCGTTCGGCCTCAACATCGCTCGGCTAGGTTACCAAGACCAAATCTTGAAACCAGGCGATAGCAAGAGCCAAAATCTTGGATCGCTCGGCCTCAACATCGTTTGGTCAGGTAACCAAGACCGGATCTTGGAACCAGGCGATACCAAGAAAACAATCTTGGATCGCTCAGCCTTAACATCGTTCAGCCAGGTTACCAAGACCGAACCTTGGAACCAGGTGATACCAGGAGCCAAAATCTTGGATCGCTCGGCCTCAACATCGTTTGGCCAGGTTCCTTCGCATCATTTAACCACGATTCTCTTGAACCTCACTACCGATCGATGTGAATCGAACGCACTTGTTCGCTGCCTATTATTTGAAAATATAGTTTCCTATACGAAACTAATGACAGTCTAATCCTAATTCACAAAATAAAGAAGACAACGGAGGACAAAAATAAGAGAGTTTTTATTTCCTCGTATATTTGATCTGGTCACAAGGCCGACCAGATGAACTTTGACGGTCCTATTACATAAGTCACTTTGTCTCCTCAGTAGGGGGAGAAGTACCAATAGCTAGACCGGTAAGAGAACTAGTTTCAAAGGTCAGCAAAGCAGCCAAGACAGGATTAGGGTCCGAAGGAACAACTGAGAGACACCCCCGTGAGTTCGCTCTTCTTCCTCATCTGAACTAAGGTCCAGTAGCTCATCCGGTAATGTCTCTTCATCTTTCTCAGCCACCTCCTTTACCTCCTCGAGTGAAAAGCCAAGCTCTGAGGGAAGCATTGGCTTGGAAAAGTCCTCGAACGAAGGACCATTCGATCCAACAGGGAAGAGACCGCCATGGTAATTTCTCAAGATGGAAAAAGCCAAATCGCAAGCAAATTCTTTGCATTCATCATTTAAAAATCGCTTTTTCCATTTTTTGATTGCCTCAACCCTCTGCTCTTTGACAGAGCCAATTTCCTCTTAGCCCTTTCTCTCTGCAACACTGTTTCTTGGTAGTCATGGAGGACTCGCAAACGGAGCTCTTTTTCCATATTGGCTCTAGAGTTGGCATTGAGAACTTCTTCCCTCATGTCCTCGTTATTGAGCTGGATTGCTCGGTACTATTTTCCTGTTCATCCCTTGGCACAACTGCTCTATTTTTCTCCTCCTCCACCTCTGAAAGTTGAGCCCTCAAAATGGTAACCTGGCCAAGAAGATCTTTAATCTCCTGATCCATCGATCGAGCGATTTTAGCGAACCGATCAATATGCTGATACATTCCAGAGGTGAACGCCAGATCCTACGATGAAGAACTTTGTTAAAAAAAAGGGGGGTGGAGATTATTTTTGCTAAGTCACACACAAGACTAGCCATTATCTCCTTGTCGCCCAACGAATCCAAAAACTCTTCGTCCGCAGGAGGGACAACCTTCTGGGCAACGTGAAGAGCCATATTTGTGTCCCTAAACGATGCAGTCTTATTTAAACTGATTGTTGACACCCAGTTTTCGGAGCTGGGCACTTGCTCCTTCCCCTTACCTTTGTCCAAATGGCGGGGTGATCGTTCAATATTCTGAACGGTCTTCTTTCTTTTGAGTGGTAATTCCACCTCTTCTTCCATAACCACTCGGTCCTCATTAGCCAATTGGATCAACAACGCTGTGGACTTGTCAAATGCATTCGGATGAGCGATATCTTTGTTGACCTCCACCTTCTAGCTTCGCTCCTTCATCTTCAAGGAAGGTCTAGCGACTGTGCTGGTTTTTGGACTTGGGAGAATCGGAGGGCGAAGTGAGACTCTTGAGTTTCACCATGACTGCAAAATTATAGAAGCAGGTTAGAAATCGAAATTAATATTCATGAAAAAAAGGCAGTTAAACTACGAGGAGTTAACCAGAAGGGGTAGTTTCTTCTTTTAGCCCGTTAATCCGAGGTAGGGGATTAATTAAAAAGGCATTGACCGATGCCCCTCCACGATACCCCAGAATAAGATGGTCGAAAATATATCGACCGAGCGCCTTAATTCGATCAATCACTTCAGATTCCTTTCTAGTAAAGGAAAAATTAGAAGTGTCGTTCCATTGCTCGGTCAGGAGATATCTCCATGGCCTGGACTCAAAGGTAGATCCCGGGGGCCTCACAAAGAAGTACTTTGTCCTCCAGGCCTTAACTGACGAAGCTGTTCCAACAGAACGATACCTTGCATCTTTATACTGGAAATGAGGGATCCTGGCCCCAGTGATTGTGTAGCACCCCACTCCCGTAGGGCACGGACTCGAATATCACTATCGATGTCAGGTCTGGGTCTTACGGGAGTGGGGTGCTACATTTAGTAGTATCAGAGCCTAGAAGTACGAACTTACATGGGCATTTTCTGAAATATAGGTCAAATCGTATACAGTAAAGACATGTTAGAGCAGATCGTGGCAACTGATCCCAAATCTGAGTCCCAAAAATATGAGTCTTACGCATGAGAAAGTGTTGAGTACATGTGTTAAGTTTTTCAGTGTGAAAAGAGAAACGAAATATCAGTATTTGAGCCAATGGGGATTATGGGCAATTGGAAGTGGGAAAAGTACAACGCGAGGGTGAGAGGCTCGAGAGGCTGAGGTCCTACAGATTGTTAATAAGATTCACATTGTACTGTGGGTGTAAACCCTTTAATGTGATATGAATGTGAAGACAGTGGTATGGGCCGATTTAGGAAAACAAGTGGTATAAAAGTGAACAATGAGGTTTTATGTATAAATTGGATTGAAAGAAAGCGAAAATTTTGCAATACCCTAGATGGGTCATTTTGGGCATGGGAAGAATATCGGTTAAAAGTAATAAGAGTTAACGAGTTAGCATGAAAATGTGTCCATGTTTGATCAAAAGCTTAGTGATGACGAGGAAATAATGATTCTGATGAGTATGCCCGATAAAATGGGATAAATGGGATAAGAGGAAATGAGAAAAAGGCAGATAAAGATTCACTGAAATAGTACTGATATGAGCATGATTGCATGTATTGTAGTGTAAGTTAGTAACTTGAGTTAAAAGAAAACGAAATGTGCTATAGTTTGGAAAGGGTCAAATGTAGACATGAGGAAAAATGTCGGTTAAAATGATCAGAGTATGAATTTGTATAAGGACATGTCGATGTGATATTAAAGCTCAAGATGATCAGGTATTATATTTCGGACTTGCATGGTCGATAAAATAGGGAATGAGAAATAGTACGCGATCTGATAAAGTAAATATAGATTGACTATATTCATGTTAGTATGTATTATTGGGTATTGATATGGGACCGAAATGCTTTGCCTTAGAAGGAAATAGAGAAGTAAATTTATTGACAAAATGAAGTGGAAATGGTGTGATTAAAGTGTACAAGCAAGGTTAATAAGGAGATAACTAAGTAGATGTGGTTTTTAAATGTGACAATAGCTTGGGTATTGAGATTGCATTTCTTGATGCTTCTGCGTTTATAATTCTAAATGGATTGGGAATATGCGCATGGACGATGAAATTATAGGAATATGATGCTACAAATGTTGGAAAGTGATTCATGATATATTATTATGGGAACAATTAGGTATGTGCTTCGATTTGAATAGTTTGATCTATACATTTTGGAAATTATGATAACTCAAAGGAGGAGAGTAAATGTACTCAAAAATGTTCATGACGAGTTGTTGTGTACAAAAAGGAGGTAAACAATGGAAAGCTGAAAAAGAATTTATGCTAATATGTGTATGAGTGTGAGGAGCAAGTACAAGGCACCATATGACTTATGGGCAGGAACAATAATGGACATGTTGGTATTATTAGTGGCTTTTTCAATGAGTTAAATTTGTCATAAAAATATTCTAGATAAGATGGCAAGATTTTTGATGAAATCTACTAGGTTGTATAGTATAAGAAATTTCTATATAGTTCATTGAGCCTTAATATCGAGGATACATTGACTAGAGAGGGCATGATGCGGATCGATCCTAATAGGATAGTAGGAAAAGTGGAAATGGATTCTCTTTAAGTTTCAAAAAGGACCTATAAATACATATGGAAAATAAGTGAGTGATTATATCGAGGTTTGTTAGCGTGGATTTTGATCAATGAGGGTAGGCTTTCCATGACAAATAGTTGAGATCATAAGCTCTTCTCACAATTCAAAAATAGAATTTGGTAATTCTTTCATTGTCTAAAGGTCGAAAGTTCCTTACCTAATACAATCGGGTTTGTTTCAGGAGGGAACTGACTGCCGTAACGAAGGAATTTTGGAGTTGAAGATGTGAAATATCTAAGTGTATAAGGGGATTCGGGTATTTCAAGGAAACACTTTTGTTTATGTGAGGAGAACTTTGGTCTGCATCTTAGGGTGTAAATGTGTGTTTGGGAACCACAAATCCTCCTTTATGTTAAGGGTTTCCAACACAGGAGGTTATGATTTTAGACCAATTGAAATATGTGGAACAACAGATATGAATGAACGGACATTTATATGAGTTAATGAGGAATCTGTGGGAATTTGAAAGAATTGGAAAATTTGTTGAGAAATAGGAAGTTCTATGAGAAATTGAGGATATCATTGATATGTGATCATACTACTACACAGAGGAATTAGTTACTCTCAGAATGTCATGACCTAATTATATGGGGTTATACCTATTAGTGTAAATTATGCTCTGATTTGATTGCGTTATTGAAGGTTAATGGGATCCAAACAAAAGGATATCAATAGGTGACTATGATCTTAATGAAGATGAAATTATGATTATGAGGAAATTGATTGAGATGTATAAGATGATTGTTTATGTTGCTAAAAAATGAATGTAGCTGCCTGAGCTAAATGAGGTACACGAGTTGGAAACTTCTGCAATAGTAATTGGATAGAAAGCGTAAATCATGATGTGGACAGGATCATATGAGTTATTCAGTGACTAGACAGATTAGTAGAGATTAAAGTAAGACTAGAAATTGGAAAGATCTAAAGGATTGGGCAGAGGAACCTATGTTCCAATAAATAGTATCGAATGGAACATTGTATAGCAAAGTACCATATTTATGCATACTGGATTACTAAATCAAGTGCAATGAAGATGGTTTAGCGACGAGTTAAGTGGAGCAATGGAAATTAGTAAAACCCAAATTGTGGATTTGGGGTATGTTGATGACATCAAAATATGTGTACTATCGTCTAAAGAAAGGTCCTAATAAGGGGACCTCGAGAAAGCTATTGGTAGCTAAGAATATTGATATGAGTGTATATGTTCGAATAAGTTTGTATTATGTAAGCGATGCTCTTCATCCCATAAATGCATGAAATATAAAGAAGTTGTGAATGAGTCGCCTATTAGTAGCGTTGTCACGTAGAGCTATGCTCCGTGATTTTATTCTGATTTGACTGGGCCTACGGGCCAGTATTCTGATTTGACTGAGCCTACGGGCTAGTATTATGAATTGACTGAACCTACGGGCCAGTATTTCTGATTAGATTAAGCCTACGGGCCAGTGTTCTGACTAAGCTTTTGAGTCAGTATTTTGTTTGTATGAAGGCACTCAATCCCAACGATAAGAACGAATGTGAACCTTACTGATGGCATTATAAGTGAATTTATGGCTCGAATTGTTTCAATCAGATATATGTTGGAGTTGTAATTGGGAGTAATGAGTTGAATTTTCTGAAAACTCATCAAAGGCATATGCAAGAAGTATGAATCATAAATAATGAATGGAAGGACCTTTGGATGACACCAATGATGAGGCAACAAGAGAACCAACGAATAAAAATGATGATATAAGGAATGGATGGATATATGAGATAACAGTACCCCTGCCTTGTGCTGTGCCAAATAAATTTTGAGGACGAAATTTTTATTAGGAGGGGAGAATTGTAGCATCCCGTCACCGATGGGAAGGATAAAATAGTAAATTTAGATTGGGTTATGATTTCTTTTTACATAAGATTGTGTATGCACTCGTGACAATTCCCAGCTTTGTGTCTTTGTGATAAATGTGAAATTGTGTGGTTGTGAAATTGAATTGAAGTGTTTTATGGGCATTCTCCAGAAAATTGCAAAATGGGTACCGATGAGATTTCTGGTACTGTAAACGACTGTACAATTAACACTCCAATTAAAGACATGATTTAGGAATTTTGTGTTAGCATGAGCTATTGAAATTTGGAAAGATTTATGAGAGTCAGCAAAATGAATTGATTGTATTGAAATTTGATAGGCATGAAAACGAGTGACTCGGAAAGAATTGAATCTCAATTCAGTCCCTAAAGGTCGGAATTTCTGAATTGAAATAGTAAAGTTATAAGAATTGGTATGAGGGCAATTTGGGTAAGATACTTAAGAGTATAAGGCTTAAGGGTTTAAGGAAGGGGGGCAAAATGGACTTTTCATAATTAGTAAGACTATATAAGGTAAAATTAGGGTTGGAAAATGGGAAAGAAATGAAGATGCCGTGGAAGAAGAAGAGTTTGATTTTTGATGAAATCTGGAAGAGTTTAAGGAATTTGTGAGCTAAATCAAGTAAGTTTAAGTAGCTTGCCTCTTGATTAATAGATTGATTTATGCTTTGAGTGATATAGCTAAAGATTGGGTTCTGAGATGTTGGTTTATAGGGTTTTCGATTTTGGTTAAGCTTGGATGTTTGTGAGTGGGTTTGGTTTATAAATGGGTTGGAAATTGGTGTGTGAGTGATGTTCGAATGTTTAGATGAGTTACATGTAGAATAGATTGGAAAAATTTGGATTGAAATGGTTGAAAATCGGATTCGGGAGTCGAGAACGGGCTCGCACGTCGCGGCGTGCGAATTTGCCTTGCGTGCACCGCGGCGCATGCAGGCCCGCACGTCGCAGTGCGCGCAAGGGCGCATGCCGCGACGTGAATAAGGGATCACGCTGCGGCGCACATTTATGCCCTCGCGGCGAGCTTCCTATCGCCGCGGCGAGGACCTTTTCTCGAATGAATATGTTTCAAAGGAGAATAACTTTGGGATTTCTGAAACAAATTGATTGATTGAAGTATCAATTGAGTTCTGATATTTAGGAATGTTATTGACGGGGAAATTTTTGGGATAGTATCGGGAATGTCACGGGAGTGCATGATACGTATTTGTTGTAAATTGCTACATAACTATTATTTCTGAATGGGCAATGTGTAAAATAGAGTGTTTGAATTTGTGATAGAGGCATTCGGAAAGTTAGCCCCAGATA
>JANTNU010000008.1:8646254-8660054 GCA_024752395.1 Erythroxylum havanense | reverse complement strand
TACTGTTGAAAAATACGATTCACCTCTTAATGAACAAACCAAGTTATTGAGGTGAACAAAACCAAGTTATCTTATGAATGGCAAGGTCAGAATCTCAAACATTAGGATTTATATCAGGGAGAACGACCCTCGAAGAAAAAATATATAGGTGGTCTGCAATTGAATCTCTCGGGGATCCAGTTAGGTAGGTAAGCATGGTGGCATGTAAGAACTTAGAAAAGGAATAAGAGCAAGCAATCGAACATACAGGAGATGACAAATAACGTTAAGACATGAAGCACAGATGAGCATCTCGGGAAGATCTCAGC
Organism: Erythroxylum havanense; assembly: GCA_024752395.1. NCBI lineage: Eukaryota > Viridiplantae > Streptophyta > Magnoliopsida > Malpighiales > Erythroxylaceae > Erythroxylum > Erythroxylum havanense. Next base: position 8,659,746 of record JANTNU010000008.1, on the reverse strand, counting down.
TTGCTCTCCACTCTCTGATAACATGACTCCGTTCCATTTCGATCTACAGTAGGAAAGCAGCTAAAGATGTGTCTGGAGGTGGAGGCCTTGCACGTTAGAACTACTTGTGTTTACCTGAGGCCGACAAAGTAATGCTTAACATGGCAATCATGAAGGAGAACAATGAATTTCTTGACAAATCAAAAGAAAATGTTCAAGTACTAAAAGAGACGGAGCAAGTCTACTCGTCTACAAATATAATCCGCACACCACGGGTAAAAAGCAATAACCTTTGAGAAACGACCATAACTCCGGTCACAATTGACCAAGATTGGAGTTATTCCTTGAATTTTTATCAATCACGAAATAAATCTTTAGCTGCACATTCCTCTCCTCAGGATTCCGAGATCGACTTACCAACTTGGGGATAAGTATTAGTTGGACACTTTATTAAGAAATATAGACTTTTGCTGAAAGATCGGCAATAAGTTTCAAGCCAAACAAAGCTAAAATGACTCAATCAGCGTTTCTCTTCCGAATAGGGGAAACAACAGAGTGACATCTTCTAATATTTATTGTGTTGTTGATCATCTCTCCTAGAGAACATACAGATTATTTGACCATTGACATAGGAGACATGATGAAGGAACAGAATTTAAGACCCTAAATCATTGGGATGAATACACAAATCCCTACATGTCCAAGGTGATAACTATTTAGAAAATTCTCTTCCATGACTAATAATTTGAACTTATTCCTCCACAAGGGACTCAGCTGTAATCGTGTATCCCAAGTAGCTTTAGACAAGAAAATAAAAATATTAACAGAGAAAAGAAGGGGGATAACCTTAAACATAGTATAAGAGAACTGTACAGAGGACTAGAATGAGACACTTACTTGATGCGTCATTTGTAGGTGCACGTCAGAGCAAATTCATCTCCGACCATCTAGAATGATGCTACGACTTAGGAACAGTCACATTCAAGATCTTCACATCCTGGTATGGCTTATCTGTTTTATCTGTCTTTACCTTCTCAATAGCCTGTCAACGGCATCCACATTAATATTTCTATAAGATGCAGAGGCATCCACAAATATTATTAGTGATTGGTCATACAAGGAATTCCATAACTGTCCCTAAAGTAGAGTAGAGTCCATGGCTTGCTAGCGAGCAAGTTTACATTCAAAGTCGCATGATGATCAAATAAAACTAGTTAAAATATCCCCTGTTTTTGTTTCAGAAAGGAACTTATGAATAAACTTAAATGTGAGTTTTATACAACATTATACAACATAGTACATTATGGAATTTCTTAACCACATCTGAAGGGGAACTGTGCATGCATATGCAAAATGTAAATGCATATCAAACAACTAAGGCTCATTTTTACCTGGACAACATCCATTCCTTTAACAACTCTACCAAAAACAGTATGCTTATTGTCCAGCCATGGAGTGGCTACAGTGGTGATAAAGAACTGAGAGCCATTTGTGTTTGGTCCAGCATTTGCCATTGACACTGTGAAAGGTCTATCATGCCGTAAACTGACAACACAAAAATGTGATCAGTAGTAGTACAAATAGAACTAAAGATCACGCAAATAAACCAGAATCTAGAGTATGCGGTGGAAAATGGCAGATAACAAATACAAGAGAGAGAGAGAGAGTGTGTGTGCCGGAGCATCTGACACATAAAAGACCATTGCATGTCCACGTGTTGGGGAAATCAAAAAGGAAATTTTCAAAATACCTTCTGTAGAAATTATGACAATTGGAGATTTGAAGTTAAGTTTGGAATTAAAAGCTTTGTTTAGACACACTAGTATAAGTAATAAAGTGTTTCCATCAAATTCCAAATAAGTCTCTCTCTCTTTCTCTGAAGTTACTCTTTTCTCCTTCTTCTAGAACTAAATGTTCCTACTTAACTAGTCACTTCAAACTTTGCTGTAAAATAAGCAACCAAGCCACCAAAAGTTTGCTACAAACATCTGTAATGACAATGAATGTACTTTAGTTAATTTATAATTAAGACCCAAACTTAGATAAACCTCCACAAGTGTTATAGAGTAGCCATATGATATTCAACATGATCCATATGTTATTCTTTTCCCTCTCTCTCCCCATCTTTTTCTCTCCCACCCCAACTGAGCTTAAAATTCTTCTTCTAGATCGTTATACCTACACAATTTTTACTCAACTCTATGTACAGGCTATAACTCCAGCAACCAAACCACTGCAAATATAAACATTAATAATGGAAAAAGCTTTGTCATATCCCATGTACCATAGCTTTGTTTCTTTAAATTAAACCCCTTTATATGCCAACTTGTGAAATCATTCCATGAAAGAGCCAAAATATCCTGATCTAACAATGTCACATGAATGGCCAGAACATCATTTTCTCCACAAATTAAAGGTTATAGTTTGACCAAGCCATATTTGAACCATAATGAGCTTAAAGATTGTTCTTTACGACTCCATGCTACCAACTTATTTCATGTGATTTTTCAGGTCTTGTATGAATAGCTACTGAAAGAGGAAATATGGAAGAAATCTTAACCAATAACTAATTAGAAACTCTATATATCTTTCCAGTACATTAACTGACAGCCATAGCCACAGGCATAAACCTCTATAAGAAGCAAAGAAGAGCTTCATCAACCAAAACAAAGAATTTTGCTCTCTCTTTAAGTGTTTCTGGAGTAGAATGGGGGAAATCTTGATGTTTCAGGAACCAATACAATATGATGCAAATGAACCAAAAAGGTTACCTTTTGTGAAATTCATCCTCAAACTCTCTGCCCCAAATAGACTGGCCGCCGGTGCCATCTCCCAAAGGGTCTCCTGTTTGTATCATGAACCCTTTGATGACACGATGAAAGATGAGATTATCATAATAGCCATTTCGGCAGTGTGTTGTAAAGTTCTCCACAGTTTTTGGACATTCCTCAGGGTACAATCTCATGTGAATGTCACCCATTGTGGTATGCAAAATCTGGTTAAAGAGTATTGATCAGAAAATATGATTAACAAGTGCAAAAAGACAGCTGTGCTCTATTTTATGAACAAGAAAACATAGGGCATATCAACATGCAAAGTTTATGGAATAACTTAACAGCCATCATGCTAACACACTTATCTACACGTCTAAACAAATTGCAAGACCGCTCTAAACTCATGGATTTCTAGTTTCATGTATTTGATAGTCCAGGTTTAACTTGTGCAATAAAATTATGTATGGAAACACAAAAAGAAAGTTTACCACGTTGTCAGGTAGAGACGTTGTCACTGCTTTTCCAATATCAGATACAGCCAAAAGCTCATCTGCTGGGGGCTTTTCATTGAAGACATCCCTTCCCTTGGTAGCATCTTCGGGTTCTTCTGGTTCTCTCCGGCTATTGAAATCATAAAACAATCAACAAAAAGAAAAGAAAAGAATTAGTAACAGAAAAACCAAGCCATATAAAAATAAAAAGGGGAGCTCAATTTCAGCAAGTAAGATAATGTAATTTGCTGCAGTAAGTTTTTCAAATAAACCAACATGTTTAGTTCAGATTGGCACCTATTAAACTCATTTTCCATCTATGTCAAGGAATGTTAAGCAACTTATTAGTGTTGATTTCCTAAACCAAATTATCAGGATTCAATCAATATCCATCACCTGTACCAAATATTTCATTCTTTACATGAACAGAACCGCTAGGGTCAAACTTTTCAAAATAAGGACATATATATGATCAAGTACAAATAGAAGACAAGCTGATAGAACACTAGCAATCTTTATTTATATGTATTCTATTTTAGTATCCAAACACCCAGTACACCCAGTGCTTAGTAAGTAAATGACAGTGTATCCCTTAGGCTCTAGATCAAGAAATAGAAAGAAAATAAGTATAGCAGTAATGTAGGCTAACAAGACTCCTCCTGGATCTACTCCTCCAAAGAACTCCCTGAACAGACAGCACCTTCTCCCTCCTTTTGGTTAGCTTTCGAGAGGCTAACCACTCTCCGAACTTCTCTCTATTTTTCCTTAACATTTCTTACCTCATGTTCTGCAGAAATACCCCCTCCTCTCTCCTCCCCAGTGGGCCCTACTGCTACCAAGTTAGTAGGATTGTCCTCCCTTTTTCCCCCTGCAGCCCCTCTCTCTGTCTTCTAGAATATACCTTCAACCCCACGTGCCCCTTCTTCCTTTTATAAACTTTCTTAATTAAGGGTCTACCACAAGCATAATAACAATTTTTGCAAATATCAGAAGCTATTCGAATGTTTCATGTTGCTTCTCCCCTATTGGTTAATATCAACACCATGTCCAAGTTCAGCACATGGTAAAGTCAATAATAGCATCACAAGAGAATATTTAAGAAAATAAAACCATCAAATTTAAATGAACAGTTAGAAAACCAGCGAAGCTACCTGAATAAATAAATCCTGTGCTTCTTGAAAGCACAGCACAAAAGAGTAGGGTCTGTCAAGGGATCTTTGCTCTCATTGACATTTGCTGCAACAGATGGCAATTTCCTAACCTTTTTACTGCCTCGATCACCTTGATACAGGGCAATTTGCAAAAACCTGTCATTACTCTCCACCTTTCCTAGAATTCTTGCAACTTTGTTGGTATGTAAATTTACTACCTACATAAAACACAGAATAAAAAATTTGTAGAAAGAACAAACAGAAAATATTGCTATATTGTGGTGAAGAAATCCAACAACAGATCTCTAGATAATGTTTCATGCAATTTTAGTTTAGTTATTTACTTTTATTCCAAGGAGTGTTGCATAAATAAGGAAATTAGAGCTCTCATCAAAAACAGCATTTGGTTGTGGTGCAGTTTCTGTCTTTTCAATTTCTTTCTCAACAGCCATTCTTCTTCCAAAATCTATAGCTTCCAACTGGTATAATGAAGACCCGCTTCTCTGGAGATCTTGAGCCACCTAACGAGCACAAAGTTCATAAATGAGCGCAGAACCTAACAACTTATAAGCAATAGTTGCAATAAATTTGTTAATACCTCCAGTGATTCATCGTAAACTCGTCTTAGTTTACCCGTTCTGAACCAAAATACACGAATCCTTCGGTCAGGTGAGGTAACGGAAAATTGCTTACCATCTGAGCTCACCTGAATAGTAAGATTACAATGCCATTAGTCAAATTTTCTTTGCCACTACACTCTGAATCAATTTCATGGAGAAAACAATTGAACATCTCAAAAATTCTAAACAAAAACTAGTACAATTGCTAATATTCAAGCACAAGATTGTTACCAATTTGACCAGTTATAGAGATGCAATATGTACCTCAATAGTTGAAACAACTGTTTTGCATTTTACAATCTCAAGTAGACTGGTATCACTTTTCAATCTAAAGTTCACCCTGCAGTGACCAAATAAAAGAAGACCATCAAGCATCAATGAGGATAAGACAACAAAATCATACAAGCAAAACTTAAAAGTGACAATACATGATTAAAAGACAACAGCCAAACTTGATTCAAGTATCCAAGAGATCAGAAAATAGCCAATTGCATGACGGCATAACTTGTTCCATTGAAAAAAGCATTCCATTGCTAGGTGACCAATATAACAGCAAAGCCATAATTCAACATTTTAGCAGCTTTAGCTATAAAAGGTGCAACTCTTAGTACATGAAGACATCAAATGCCATCATTTTACACAAGATTATGAATTAACCATTATCTCCCAAGTTATGAACTAATGAATGAAGATATGAGCCTCTAGCCTAAACTGGGATCTCATAACACAAGAAGGTTCAGTGATTTACACCAACATAGGAAATAAGCCCACACCATTTCATTTTAAAATATCTAATTGAAATAACTTGAAAATGGGGCAGCCCATATCATTCAAAGCAGTAATCAAATGTAAGTGTTCCTATCCACATACTCGCCATCAGGGAACTTAAGTGTAGAAGGCTTCCAGTATTCAATGATTCCCTTTTCATCAGCAGACATCACAATATCAAAGACATGATTATACTTCATAACTTTAACTGGTGCCAAATGTACCTGGAGGAGTGAAAATTTAAAAAACATAAGCATCTTTATCATGACAAGATAGGTACAAAAACCCTTTCATTTGGAAAACTACAATTGACATTAAGGTACGAACCTCTCTTGATATGATAGGTTCATTTGAACCAGATCGTGCATCATAGATGTGCACAAATGAAGATTTCTGATCACTAACAGCAAGTTTTCCCTTGACATCACCTTGTTTGTAGACCCATTCCGCAGCACCAGGAACAAATGGTAGGCGAATCATAGCCATCATATCATAATTGACAACATCATATATCTTCACGGAACTGTCATCTGAAATTGTGCAGCAAAGCAGGCCATCCACACTAACCTGCATGGCTGAACTAACTCACGGTTGATGACTGCACCATCTTAAGAACATGAAAATGGAGATGACAAAACATAAGGTTACAGAGGTAGTGTTGAGAAAAATGAACTCACCGCTAGATCTTTTATGGGGCCAAGGTGAGATCTAAAATGTTTTGCAAACTCAATGCCTGTAGATTTTTTCTTCCAAAATTTCAGATGCCCTGATTCATATTAGTCATTAAAAAAAAAGAACAGTGCATTTAGTAAGCATTGATAAAGAGTATCATCTTTAAAAGCTCTGTCAATACAATACCAAACAATGAGAATAATTTTGTTTCTTGATCACTTAACTCAATAAGCAGCACTTATCAAGCAAAAATAGGTTGTCATGAAAAAGGTTGGTAATTAAGTCAAAATTTCCATCGCAATAAAACCTCTAAATTGATGAGATTCAACACACAAGCAAACTTGTTGTCTAATTCATGACTACCTAGCTGCAACTATAGGATAAACAATCATACAAAACCACTGTACTTCAGGTGGTGTGGATAAGAGCAAACCAAGTGCACCAAAAGTTAAACTTTAGTGAGGTGGCGGGGGGTGTAGCCTATCGGTAGGCACTCCCTACCAAGGACCCATAAGTGCTGGATTCACATGCTCACTTGAGTGGATGGGGTTTGAAAGTTACCACTTACTGTGTAACCCAATTTTCTTACGAAATAAACAGCTAGGAATGTCAAAATGAAGCATGCATTATTGTAGTTTCTAGGATGGCTCAATAAATGGATAGTCAGGATAACGTTGTGAATGACATGGATATGTGAACCAACCACAAAATAAACGAAAAATCCAATAAATGGCGCAGTGCTATATGGTCAAGTGTAAAGAGTAACTAAATTCAAACACATTATGCATGGAAACTAGTATACATCAAGACCAGATATTTTTAACACAAAGATTTTAAGTAGCAAAGATGTCCATACCATAGCTGAGTTTTTTTCCCACCTGGGAAGATCAGTGCAGTAACACAAAAAGAAAAGTTTTATTTTTTAACAACTTCACTCTCTTCTTTTCTTTTTATTTTTAAAACAGCAAGCAACAACAAGCAATTAAAAAGAAACAGCGATATTGTGAATGCAAAACCAAGTCTTAGTATTCATGTATAGTGAGAACGAATACCGTCAAGACTTCCGGTAATGAAAAAATCAGCTGCAGATACGGCAACATGAGTAACCACATCCCGATGCATATAACTCTTTTCATACCTGAAGAGTATGACAGAGAGAAGAAATTAGTGCTAAATCTTGCAGATTCCATTAGCAACTATCCTCGCGTGAACAAGAAAGCATGATCAGAAGCTAGCAAAACAAGGTGACAATTTGTTGAGGACTGAACGACAGATAGTTGAGTACGCACTAAAAGAGAAGACAAAACCTATAATATATGTAGTCAATAAACCCTAGAAAGACAAGTACATATTGGCAGAGGGAAGAGCGTCGAGGTAGGCGTGCTCGAATTGGAGAGGACGTTTGGGGCGAGCCTTTGGTGCCGGACCAGGCCCTACAATTGGCGCCTCTTGCTCGGTGTCCGCCGTCAAGTTTCTGTTAGCGTCGCCGTTGTGGGAGTCCTCCATTGCTTTGCTTGTTGAGTAATTTCGGCGGCTTTTCGTTTTAATCGAATGAGGTGCTTTCGGTCTAGTTCGGTTGCGTTTTGTTATTCGAAAGAAAGGAACGACAGGTCGGATCAGATATAGAAAAATAAAAACAAAAGATATTTCATTTGAATTTAATTCACCGCGACTTGACTTGGTCAACGCAATCTTTCCTTAGTTTAATTATATTTTCTTATTAGTTATTATAAACAAAAGATTGTTTGGATTAGTTTTGTGAGGGAAGGTTCAGGCAAACAGGTAGTCCGTATAAAGTAGTCATATCTTACAGTTACACAACCGGTTAAAATTCTTTGTGTTGAGACGAGCATAATCTGTTTGATGACAACAGTAAAAAAGTTTGGAAAAGGGTCTTGGTACAGTAGTATGGACATGGCGACCGGTGAGAGCCAGGTCTCCTGTTGTTTTCCGGCATAACATAAAAAAGGAACAGTGTGTGTATGTATGCGTCTGTCTCAAGAGTATCCAATTCTGTCTGCGTACTCTATTTGTTAGAGAGAGAAAAGGGTTTGCGTTCCTCGTGATATCATTTCTAACTTTGTTTCCTTTTCTCTTCTTTTGCTCTTTGCTCATTCATTCACTCTCCTCTCGTGCCCTAACATCAACATACACACTCACGCTCTCTCTCTCTCTCTCTCTGTTTTTTTTAATTAATCTGAACAAAAGCTCCCTTCTATATTGCGTCCTCGTTGATGCATCAATTCTTCTGATCTCTTCTTCAGGTGCTTTCCTCTGTTTTCTTTGTTATTTTTATGTTTACTTGGTTTCTGAATAGTTGCTATCACTTCCATTTTATTTGATTGTTTTTCTAAAGTTTGTTACCTTTTAAAAAAAAAAATGAATTTACTATTGTAATTGGTAGGATGCAACGCTGACGTGATGTGCTTGCTGGTGAAAAAGGGTTGTTTGATTAGAACCTGATTAGCTTGATTTGAAATGGAAGTCAACTGCTTGTATCTTGGCTTGAACATGATTAAGCATAATGTCTTGGCTGGGAAAAAACAGTATATTGATTATTTGATGTGTTTTACTATAACCCAAAACTGGTTGTTAAGGAAGCAAATTGTCTGCTTTTTGAATTATTTGTTGCATATCGTGTGCCAGGCGTGCTTCAGTGATTTAACTTAAAGTGAACAGCTTTTTGTATTTGTCAAAAGGTCCAAACTTTAAGATGTGGTAGTTGTGCCATCAGTGTTGGGTGTGTATCACTGATGGGGAAAGCTAGGTTAAGTTTATAGATCACTCTGTTGATTTGAAATTCCATGAAACCACATTCTTATGGTGAATAAGTTGCTTTAAATTACATTAGTTTAGTTATTGGTGCTAGAATTTCTGGTCTTGTGGAGATATTAATTGTATTATTTCATGCTCATTAATCAAATCATGGATGAGTTATTCTTCTGATCATATATTTTTCTGTATTTATCTTAAAGTTGTTTATCATGCCAGGATTTGGATGCTTCATTTTGAGGATGCTAAAGGGGTAAGGGCAGGGGATTTTAACTGTGGGATCAGTATGACTGAAGAGAGGTTCCGAGGATTTGTCGTGTTTTTTCTAATTTCCATTAGGAAGTATTTTCGGCATACTTCTCTGGAAATGGGTTAATATAACCTTGTAAAGTATTAATCAGTACTGTTAGGGTATAGAAGACAATTCAATGGGGATGGATGTGCTGCCCACCACATCTGAAATTGTTGAGTCAACTGAAGATACTGAATATGAACCAGATATGAGCTTAAAAGCAGGAAAACAGTCTGTTCTGAAAGTGGGTAATAAATATTCTATAGAAGATGACATTAATCGTCTTTTTGAAGCGATTGACATTAGAACTTCTACTATGGGTCTTCGACTGGTGCATGAGGGTGGTAGAGACAGTTTAAGAAAGAAAGCTATGAAGAGACCAATGAGAAATGGTTCGCCTCAAACCTCAGGGATTGGAATTGCTGAACCCGTGAGTTTGAAACAGGCATTGAGAGGATTGTGCATTTCTCAGGCATCAGAGATGGCTGCTATGAAGCGATTGTCCAAACAAGCTTCTTCATCTAGGCCCTCAGAGGCGGGAACTATCAAAAGATTGTACAGAGAAGTGGTTGTTGATGCTAATGCTTCTGGCCTCCCCTTGAATGAAGGAAATGGAAATTTAGTTGAAATATCCCTTGTTCCAGAACAAATCACAGCTAGTACTTCTGAGAAGGAACTCGAAGCATCCCAAAGAGCAAAGGACGGTGTGCTTCCTGTACATGATCATGTTGTTCCTCTGGTGACGGAATTTAATAGTGAAATTTTGCAAGCGCGAAGTGATGGGCTTGAATCTGCAGGCTGTTCCTCTGCCATGCATACCAGTGAGAATCTAAAAGAAGTGGATGGAACTGCTTCAGTCTCACTTAAATTTTCTGTCGAAACATTAATTCCACAGGGACAGAAAAGCCACTTACATAGCACATGCTTACCTTCTAGTTCCAGCGCCGTTGGTCTTTCGAGCAGTTCTCCTTGCAGTAGTCCGCGTTTTATGCCAATCTTCAGGGGCAAGAACTTTATTAGGAAGAAAGTAAAGAAGGATTCATCTTCCTCCAACAGTTTAAATGAATGTAATGAAAAAACTGACAGAAGTCTAGATTCTGGTCTTATTAATTCAGACAGCAGGATGTGTGACTGTCATGCTGTGAGTCTAAGACAAGAAATTATGAAAGCTTCTCCACATTCCAGAAGTACTGAATTCATTTCAAACATTGTGGATTCAAGTCCAAACAATCTTGATTACATTTCAAATTGCAATAAGATGAAATCTGTGTTGAGTAAAGTTGATGAGAAGTCAAGATCAAGAGAAAAGGGGGAATTCTGCCAAAGCTCAAAAAGTAGCATTGGTGACTATAGTAGCAGTGTTAGTACAAGTGAAGGCAGTAATTTGAGTGGATCTAGTTGTAGTGGCACTAGGCCTCACATGTCACGGGACTTAAGGTGGGAAGCCATTCGGCAAAGTCAGAAGCAGTATGGGGGCCTGAGTTTGAAGCATTTTAAGCTGATTAAGAAGCTTGGCTGTGGGGATATTGGGTCTATTTATCTTGCTGAACTAACAGGTACAAATTGCCTATTTGCTCTGAAGGTCATGGACAACGAGTTTTTGGCAAGCAGAAAGAAGATGTCCAGGGCCCGAACTGAAAAAGAGATAATGCAGATGCTAGATCATCCTTTTCTTCCTACATTATATGCCCATTTTGTATCGGATAAGTTCTCATGCTTGGTTATGGAGTATTGTCCTGGTGGAGATCTGCATATGTCAAGGCAGAAGCAACCTGGTAGATGTTTCTCTGAACAGGCAGCAAGGTACGAATCTCTGTTGGCTATTCGATACATTTGTATTTTGTTCCTGTTTTGTTATGGGTGATCCTACTTGTGATTTAATTCTTTCCTCTCACATGCCTGTAAAATGTATTCCTGACTTCTTCTATTTCTCTTTTCCTCTTATCCACAACATACCCTCTAATCCGGAATTCATGCTTATTGGCACATTCTACTTAGACCTTTGAAGCATTGACCTTTTTTCTCTATTAAAGTTGTATTAAAGTTGGGTCAGGAAGGATCTAACAATTGACTCTAGATATTTGATGGGTTAAAACATTTTGCGTTGCGGTGGATGTCCTCAGAGTAAGTTGTAGACACTAACTTATGAAAAATTTTAGGCCTTTTTAATAGGTGGATGCAAATGAGAGTGATGCCATAAGGTATTGTTTTGGAGCTTCACATAATTGAATTTTGGGTGCGACAAACAAGTGGAGATGCTTGAGTGATTGCTTGGTTATGTACAGGACTCAGGCCTGTATGCTTTCTCTTCAGGACACTGTTCAGTATGGAGCCATTAAGCCTGCTGCTCCTGGCTTCATCCATAGAATATAAAATGTTATTATTATCATTTAAAGCGTCATGCATAGTAGCTTATGAGTGTAATTGGCTTTTGAATATTATTTTGTTAGAAATTCTCCAAGAGGAATGCGCTCTGTTCTTATTTTAGTATCTGCTATACGTAAGGGAGATTCTGATGGCCCTATTACTCAATAAATAGGGGAGGTCTGATGGGCAGGAATCTTTTGTTCCATCTAGTACAACCTTTTTCTTGATTATAAAACTTTTGTTTCCCTTCCCCATGTTTTTGAACTGATTTGAAATCATCATTTCTGCAGGTTCTATGTTGCAGAAGTTCTTCTTGCATTAGAATACTTGCACATGCTTGGGGTTATTTATCGAGATTTAAAACCAGAAAATATTCTGGTCCGGGAAGATGGGCATATAATGCTCTCGGACTTTGACTTGTCACTGAGATGTACTGTTAATCCCATTCTGGTTCAGTCATCTTCACCTGATACAGAGCCTGTGAAAAAGACGTCAAGTCCATGCTCTGAGTCCAGTTGCATTGATCCTTTCTGCCTCCATCCAGCCTGGCAGGTTTCATGTTTCACCCCAAGACTTCTATCAGTGGCCGTGAAATCTCGCAAGTTGAGATCTGACTTGGCATCACAGGTGAACCCACTGCCGCAACTTGTAGTGGAACCAACTGGTGCCCGATCCAACTCCTTTGTTGGTACTCACGAATATCTGGCTCCAGAGATGATCAAAGGTGAGGGCCATGGAAGTGCTGTTGATTGGTGGACATTTGGAATCTTCCTGTTTGAGTTGTTATATGGTAGAACACCATTCAAAGGATCAGGAAACGAGGAAACGCTGACAAATGTGGTGTCAAGAAGCCTGAAGTTTCCTAGCAGCCCTATAGTCAGCTTTCATGCACGAGATTTGATTAGAGGGTTGTTGATAAAAGAGCCTGAAAACCGATTAGGATCTGCCAAAGGAGCAGCAGAGATCAGGCAGCACCCTTTCTTTGAAGGTCTTAATTGGCCACTAATACGGTGCTTAGTACCACCAGAGTTGCCAAAGTTTTGCAATGTTGGTATTGGTGTGTCTTCTTATAACAAGGACAATACTACCAAGAGTAAGGAAAGTAGGAGTACAGAAGAGGATAATCAGTTGGAGATGTTTTAATCAACAAAACCAGATTTCTGTATCTATCTTGTCAAATATTATAGTGTAAACGCATTCCTGCAACTGCGGCAATTTATATAGATATGTATAGGTATGTATACATTGACACGACTTTGAGAGTTGAAATATGAGATTACTGAAAATGTTCTTATCCTCAGATTTGTTCATCAAATCTATCCCAGTCACATTTTTGTAGTTAATATTTCATAAATTAGTACCAACAATTGTTAATTTAACAACAGAAGAACAGTTGAATGGTGATGGGATTTAAGTTGCAACAAAAGCTGAGCCATATGTGATGAAGCCTAATCCATAAACATAACCAGATCCATTCCATTGTTTCTTGCCCAGAACAGTCCAACCCACATCCACTGAACCACAGCCACTCAACAGAAAACAACTTTGTTTCCTAAAACGCCATTAAACAATACATCACAAGAGAAAATGACGAGTGTATCTGTAT
>JANTNU010000008.1:8534139-8551798 GCA_024752395.1 Erythroxylum havanense | reverse complement strand
AAAGGATGGAAGATGTTTTCAATAACTCAAGCATCGTTTTGAAACTAGTAAAGGATTTGAAAACAAAAGCCGCAAAAGTCCAGTGCAAGACAAATTTGAAATGAGTGGAAGAATTAAGCATAGAATCATTCATGCATGAGAATGGCGTCGCGACGTGTAGAAGCAGACGTCGAGACGTATGGGCGACGCGACGTAACAAGAATGACGTCGCGACGTATACAAAATCTGAAGAACGCTTCGCCGCGACGTATGGACACTCGTCACGGCGAAGAAATGCAGAATGACAGAAAGATAGAAAATTTACCAAGTTTATCAGCAGAATGCACCAATTGGCCAACATTTCATACGGTCCTCAATGAAACACAAGATCAACAGTCATGCAATGGGAAAAATAAATAGGGAAACAACTCCCCCACACTTGAAACACACATTGTCCTCAATGAAAATGTAGAGGAAGGAAAAGATAAGAAGAAGAAGTGACAAAAAGCAAAGATTGATCATTAAGTGGATTAAGTCAAGTACAAAAGAAACAAAAGAACTTAGGGACTAAATATATATAGAAAAGAAAAGATATTACTTGAAATGAATAAAGGTCAATTTCTCTTAAATCACTATCGGTAAGAATCTCCTCCTCGCGAGAACCCCAAATGATCTCGGCCGTTCTTCTGGATCGAATTAGAGGACTGAAACCAAAGGAAATTCAAAATCAATGAGAAGATCAGTAAACTAAATATTAATTAGAGCCAACCTAAGCTAGTGAGAACGAACTGACCTACTGAAGCAGACGTCGAAGGACTCATCTATAAGCATATAGCGAGAGGTCTCGGCCTGAGACTCGCCTTTCTTAGTAAGAACAGAGAAGTCGGAGCTGCCTTGGATCCTTCCCTCTTTGTTCCACGTACTCTGACCGTGCCGGACCAAAACCACTCTCTTCGCCGCCTGGAGGGAGGGAAACGGAGCAGAAGCAGATGGCTCCGAGCTCAGCTCTCTCTCACCGGACGGTGGCTTCTGGGTCTCCTGAAGGCTCAGAGAGGATCGGGTAGAGTTCCGGCGACGGAGGAGGAGTACAGATCGTTGGTTGTACGGAGGGAGAGTAGCGGCAACGACGACAGCGGACATTTAGCGGTTGGTTGGTTCGTTACTTTCGGTGGTGTGGATAATGGTTACCGTTGTTTGTTTCTTTTGCTTGTCCGCAAACTTCAAAGTGCGAGTGGCACGTAGCACTGCCAAACTAAACCCATCTTCTTTGCCGTTTTACTTTTACAGTTTACGTTTTAGTTTTACCCAACAAAAATCAAAACTGGGCTTCACTAACTATAGCTTAGCTAAAAAGCAATTACAGCTATATCTGAGGCTGAGCTGAGCTGAGCTTGATTACACTAGATATGGCGTCGTCCACACTATCCAGGCTTTCACTTTCCCCAAACGGCTGGTCCTGGCTAGTCGGGATGTCAGTTCTTTACTTTCGCCTTCAAATTTAGAATTACACTTCAAATGAAAAATAAACGTTCGCTTTCGCAGCTTGTACGACAGGATCCAGCTGTAACTTGTTTTTACTTTAATCATTCAATGGATCCAGAAATAGCTAACGCAACGTAACACTTTTTTCTCGTGCAGCTTTTTATTACATCAATCCCGCGCCATTACACTTAGTAATACTACTGGGCTGAATCCGCTCGGCTCATCAGCCTCAGTTCTGGACAACCTGGGTTGAATGCCACGTTTTTATGACGTGGTTTGGTTTCCTATCCTGGACGGGAGATCCTTTGTCCCTCTTCTCCTAGCTTGACCTCTTCTCATCTGAGCCAATGGATAGATCAGATGAGAGAGAGCCAGAGTAGGGCCAGGAAGGAATAAAGAGGATTTCGGGTCGGACAGACTATTGAGCCATCAACTCAAAACGTCAATTTCTGTGATCAACTTTTGTCACCAGAAAACCATGTTCTTGTGACTTCCCGCAAGACCCACCACATCCGATATACCAAATGCCAATGTCATGCCTTTTCTTACTCCTCCTTCCATAGCTTAAATTTGTTTGTTAGAATTAAAGTTAACTTACACAACCATTTCATTAAAGTGAAGATTTGATTGTGTTTTTTAACAATCACTTAATTACACCATTGATTTTAATGGTAACTAAGTCAATTACCTTGAGGTTAATAAAGGATATGGAAATTATCATTAGTTGCTAAGCATGCACTAATCATATTCATCAAGATTGCCTATTGCCTCTCCAAAGGCCAATTAACAAGTAACTAACTTTATTTAATAATAAAAGTCCCCTTAATGAAATGACCACAATTAAAATTCATTTAATATCAATTTTTTTTATATAAAAAAAAAGAAGTTGGCTTAGCTCCTCCGATCCATCACTTCACACTCAGCTCTAAAGTCCTACTCCTAAAGACAACGACACTGTGTCTCTGTTTCTCAGTTTAAAACTTCAAGATTGTATCTTTCTCCCTCTAATGACTCCACCTTTTCCTTAACCTTCTACAAAACCCGTCAAATACATCCAAAACCCTGATCCCATTTCGCAGATCTCAACTGCATTCGGCGTGTTGTTAATGCATTTGTAGGAGAGGAGTGAACTCGATGTCCAACTCCGACCCCAAAACCCGACGCAAGCCAGGTCCATGGCTACCTCCGCCGGAATCCTCCCCAATGCCGCCGTCTTCCTGGGCTAAGAGAACTGGCTTCCGGCCCAAATTCTCCGGCGAGACCAATGCCAGTAACTCCGGTCAGATTGCTCTTCCACCGAAGCCTAGAGAGCAGCAGCCGGATGCCCAGCCGGACCTCGAGGCTGGTAAAGTGCCAGCTACGCCACCTCCACCACCGGCGGCGACGAATGGGACCGAAGCTACGGGGAACAAAGAGCAGAGTGTGAAGAAGAGGAGGGAGTCTGATGGTGGCGGCGCTCCGAAGAAGGAATCTGGTCGTGGAGCAAACGGGCAGGGTCCTACAAGTGCAACGGATGCTCCGAGAAGAGGTGTTACGGGAAATGCCGAAGTAGTTGATATGTTGCCACAAAGTGTGGAGGATGATGGGTTTGTGGGCAGACCTTCTCATATGAAGTATGAACTCAGAGACTCACCCGGTCTTGGTGAGTCTTCTTCTTCTTCTTTTTGTTTTTTTCCTTGGGTTACGTTTTGGTTACTTGGAATATTAAAAGAAAAGAGTTTGAAAGATAAAGAAAGAAACTCTATTACTGGTTGTTTAAGCTGGTCCTTGGCTTTTGATGTTGTTTGTACCTGTGGTAAAAACGTGTCCTGTTGCAATTATTTATTGTGTTTATAGAGTTAAGATTGGGATTATGTTATGGATGGACTCGAAATTTGACTTTTTTTAGTGCTTATTTTGAGGTATGTAATTGATTCCCTCTTGGGTGTGTGCTAAGGATTGTAAAACTGTTGGTTTAATTCTATGGTAGTCTTATATTTGTTTATTGGTGGTTAATGGATATCAGTGGATGAAAAATGATATTTTGATGCGGTATTAAATTGGCTTTTGAAGCAATTTCAAATTGTTTGATGTTTCAGGGCTTTCGAGTATAATTGGGACCCTATTATTTGTTTGGATTGGCTGTTTAAATTAAGCTTTTATTGCCTATTGTTATGACCAGTTAGTCTGGTGTACGTAAGATGTTATTCCTCGTTTTTGTCTGTTTAATTGATAATTTAAGTGTGCTTATATTTGTTTGTGTAATGTCACAGTACCCATAGGGCTGTATGGATTTCAACATTACCTTTCAATATTAGGTTCGTTGATTCTCATTCCACTGGTTATAGTTCCAGCAATGGGTGGCTCTTATGTGAGTACTTGGCGAATTATTATGATTTATGTTACATGTTTTATTTACTATAATTCTTGATTGCTTGGAGATGGTGCACCATAGTTTGATCTGATTTGATTTAGTTGGTGTAGGAGGATACAGCAATGGCTGTCTCGACCGTCCTATTTGTTTCAGGAGTGACCACACTTTTGCATACATCATTTGGGTCCAGGTTGCCTTTGATACAAGGCCCTTCATTTGTTTACCTTGCACCAGCATTGGCAATAATCAACTCCCCGGAGTTTTTAGGACTAAATGGAAATGTAAGTTCTTTTTTATTTCTCAGATTTTGGTTAATTGAATAGGCAATTAGTTGTTCTTTCCTGTTTGGCATGCCGCATATGAATTAGAAGTTAAACTTGCATCTTATTCCTCTTAGTTACTATATCCTAAATTAATTATTTTATTGTGGTTAAATAAGTTACTCTATTTGACTTATTCAAGCATTGGATAGCTTGAATTGCGGAAGGGTGCAGATAGTATTTTTAAGGCTCAAATTCTTGTAGTTCGATAATTCATGGTTTAAATTACTTGCACTGTCTGCACGATGCAATCTCAAAATTAGTAATGTTAAATCTTTTTCACATGCTTTCCATCTTCCAAGTTTGGAGCATAATCATAAAAAGAGGGAAAACAAGAAAGATGGACTGGATGGATGGTACTGATCTTTACTAACAGGCTTTTCAGATTTGAATTGATAATTCACTATTTTATGTGAAGGTTTAAGATTACTTGACTAAATCAAGAAAAACTGAAAGTAATCTTTTGAGGAAAGGTTGGAAAAGATACAGATATACAAATGGATTAAAGCCACCATAACATTGCATCCCATGATAATTTATCGTATGTCTATAAATGAGAAGACTTTGAAAACATGAGGCAACTCAGTATTCCTTTAAATTGTTATTTGGCATTCTCGTATGATACGTGACAAGTGAATTGCTAGTACTGGTGCTTAACACGATTGACTGATTGCTCTTTACAATAATTATCCTACGAGCGTTAAACCAGCCATTTTAGAGCAAAATGGTTGAACTTTCTTGATTGACCGTTGAGACCTCTAAAAACTTCTAGGATATATCATTTTGGGAGTGGTTATTTGAACTGCTTCTAGAGCATCAAGTTTGGTAATGCCATTTAATAATAATACAAAAACGGAATTTGGTTGTCTTTGAATATTATAGACTGATTATTGGTTTTAAGTTTACAAATACATGAAACTTGTTAAGCAAGTTCAACTATGATACATGACAAGTGAATTGCTAGTACTGGTGCTTAACATGATCGACTGGTTGTTCTTTACAGCAATTATCCTACGAGTGTTAAACCAGCCATTTTATAGCAAAATGGTTGAACTTTCTTGATTGACTGTTGAGACCTCTAAAAACTTCTAGGATATATCATTTTGGGAGTGGTTATTTGAACTTCTTCTAGAGCATCAAGTTTGGTAATGCCGTTTAATAATAATACAAAAACGGAATTTGGTTGTCTTTGAATATTATAGACTGATTATTGGTTTTAAGTTTACAAATACATGAAACTTGTTAAGCAAGTTCAACGCACTAAGTACAATTTTGAATTATGAGAATTTCTTTTTCAACATAATTATAATTGTTGGAAAATCCTGTAAGAAATCATTCCCAATAGCAGAAATTCAAGCATATCATGAAGGAGCTACAAGGGGCTATAATCATAGCTTCTACTTTTCAAGCATTACTTGGATACAGCGGACTGATGTCAGTACTTGTAAGGTACCCTTTTAACTTCTTCTCTCAGAGTTTGTGTTATAAACTGTCATTTCATGAAGTTTGCAACATTTGAGTTTGGATTGTATACAGTTGAAACTAAACATATTACATTTCAGTTCCTCAACTAGAATTTTCTTTATTGTTACAATTTTTGATGCATAGTTGATTAATAGTATTTCTTCTTTAATATCCTTGTTTGAATATATTCACAAATGATTTTATTGCGATAATACATGCGAGGCTTAAGAATGATTGACAGAACTCAGGGCATGATCAGCTGCTCAATAGCTATAATTCTGTCCACTTGATTCCAAAGGAATATTGTTACAGGAGGTTTACATATGAGTTGTATCCTTACATTGTCCATGAGATGCTTCTTTATATTGCATGCACCCTTTTATTTGTGTCATTTCATTGTTAGGGGGATGCAATCAAAGAAAAAGTATACAGATGTTTGTATCTATTTATTGTAGAATTAAGTTAGTTAAGGATTGATTAATAGCTATTAGTATGTTAATTTTAAAAAATAAAAAGGATGTTAGTTGTGTTTCAGAATAGTATGAATGAGCATAGGACAGAAAAATACTATTTATCTGTAAGGGGATGGTTTTCATATCTCCTGTTAATACCAAGAACATGGATGGCTAGCTCTTATTAGCTTGATGTGCAAATTATGTGGGTTTTACAACGTATGGTTTTAAAGTTAATTTGCTTTAGTCCTTAACCAAAGTACTTTGGAGAGTGCTTATTGCTATTATCTGTTTATGTGGTTTCTATCCTTACAATTGTTTGTCGTTGTTGAAGCTACTGATTGTGCTATCTTGCGATAAATTACAATTTGATGGCTTAACCAAATGAGCTTGCAATTAATTAATTTTGAGATGATGATTGAAATCCCTTCTCCTATGGTTCAGTCTGTCTTCTTTGTCTTTTTCTTGAGTTGCCCTTGTTAAGCTGTTGAAAATTTGGAATTTTTTTTCCGTCTCAATGTGATTGACTGCTGTTGTTAATACAGTAATGACATTTTTGTCCAGTAAGAGTTTTTGGCAGCTCATGACTAAAAACTCATTTTCATGTTTACCTTTCTTTCTTTTCCAGGTTAATCAATCCTGTGGTTGTTGCACCAACTATTGCTGCTGTTGGCCTTTCTTTTTACAGTTATGGTTTCCCACTTGTTGGTAACTGCATTGAGATTGGTGCGGGTCAAATACTTTTAGTTATTATCTTTTCTCTTGTAAGTTGGATGACAGCTAAATTCAATTTCCTTTCCTTTTAGAAATGATCTTCAATTAAATATATAAATTTTTGTTTGTTTTGATGTTTTATATCCATTGCCCATGTTTCTTATATCTTATATTACAAATAAAAATTCTTATATTGTCTTTATATTCTTGCAGTACCTTCGTAAGGTGTATGTTCTTGGTCATCGGGTATTCCTTATTTATGCGGTAAATTCAAGTTTTCATGTTGCCTATTCTGCCATGACCATGCCTTTATGAATACTTGAACATTGTCCTGCCTATTACTTTCTTGATTCTTATAGTGAGAATTAGAAGTTTTGAGTACTTCAACATAGAAACTATTTGGATTTTCTGAACGACTTAAAGTTCTTTACATCCTAGCAAGTAGCAACCCCTCCATCCCTGGCCCAATTCTCCTTTCTCTCTCTCACGAGGAGATGGACAAAACTGACGATGTACAAAGAAACAGAATAGGTCAACATTGGGGGACTAGGCCTTAATATTCAGCTTTTGATGCTATTTACATCAGTGTTGTCTTAGATGAATGATTAATTATTATAAACACACAAAATTGATGCCAATTGTCCCACCAAAAGTTGGTGTTCTTATCTAATGCTTTCCCATGGTTTCAATACAACATAATATTAAATAATAACTCCTCTGATCTAGGGATCAATTTTGCGTGTCCATGTTTACTTTTTTCCTTTTGCCATGGGAAATGAGACTAATGAGCAGAAATATAGGAGGTCTTCTTAGGTGTGATACTGAAACTCTTCTTCAAAAAAAAAAAATTAAACTTCTTCAAAAAAGTGATACTGAAACTTCCTTTATCTTGTCTTAGGTCCAGTTTGTTGATTCATAAAAATGTTTTTGCCTGCCACTCTCTGAGCTCATATGGCTATTTATATATCATTATCAGGTTCCACTGGGTCTGGGGATCACATGGGCAGCTGCCTTCCTCCTAACTGAAGCAGGAGCCTACAGTTACAAAGGTTGTGATGTAAACATTCCTGCATCGGATATTATATCTGGACACTGCAGAAAACATGTCTCCAGGATGAAGCATTGTCGAGTTGATACTTCTCATGCCTTGAGATCATCCCCATGGTTTAGGTTTCCTTACCCACTGCAATGGGGTACTCCCATCTTCAACTGGAAAATGGCTCTTGTGATGTGTGTTGTGTCCATCATCTCATCTGTGGATTCGGTTAGTTTCCAACTTATATCTATTGAGTTCTTTCTTACCGTTTAGTTATTCATTGTCTCTATTAATTTCCAAGATTTGACAATAGGAGTCTTAGGCTTGTGTGGAAGAGCAATGGTTATCCACACTTTCATCTTACCTTAGTTAAGTTTATAATTTTTAGTAGACTACAAGCTGGAATAATGACATTAAGGATTTGGGTAGTTTCCAACTTATAGTTATAAGTATTAAGATCATCTTATCTTGGCTAAGTTTCTGATTTTTAATAGAGTATAAATTGGAGTAATGACATTAAGGATTTGAAGTGGTTTGAAGTCCCACTGATAGAACTGGAAGAAAAATGCGATTTTTTTTTTTAATTGTGTGTTGAATTTGGACTGTTCATATAATAACAACAGGGTCCCCTGTGACATTATGGTACGATATGCATTTCACTTCAAAATGTGATCTGAGAAATACTTGCCTGTGGATGAAATGCTGTTCACCAGAGATTCCATCCGCATTGGTTTTCTCGAACTTTAAGTAGAGTGCTACAAGTTTACACCTTCACTACTGGAAAGTTTGTGAATCTAAGTTCTACTTGTTGAAGAATAAATAAAGTGGTATCTGGCTTACCACTATAGTTTTGAGATAAAAAAAATTAGCACTATTAGAATCAGCCTCCTGTCATTTATTTTTCAGTTTTGTTCCATAGAACTTCTAGCAAGATGTCTGGAATGTTTTCATTATTTGCTTTTAATTTGGTGGTAGGTTGGCTCATATCATGCGACATCATTGTTGGTGGCATCAAGGCCTCCAACTCCAGGTGTTCTCAGTCGAGGTATTGGTCTTGAAGGCCTTTCGAGCATCTTGGCTGGCCTCTGGGGGACTGGAACTGGCTCCACAACTCTAACTGAGAATGTGCACACTATTGCGGTGACAAAAATTGGGAGTCGCAGAGCAATTGAAGTTGGTGCCTGTATTTTGATTCTTCTATCACTTATAGGTAAGTGTTAATGAACTGCTATTGGTAATAATTGAACCAAAAATCTAATTTTTGATCATGCAAAATGCATAACGGACATTTTATTTGTTCCTTGCCTGCTACAATGAGAACTATTGAGGTACTATAGGAAGAGTTAGTTGATGGCTACCTGTTCTTTGTGGCATATGTATAGGAATCTCCTATTTTAAAAATGCAAATTAATTGAAATTTAAGGAATGCTTGAATAGGAAAATAAAAATTGGGATATAGTGTTACTAGTTAAAGAATTGATACTATGAACATGGATGAATAAAAAAAACAATTTTTTTTAGTTCTTTATTTGATTTTTATTTCACCCTCACTAAGGAATGCAAATATTTTGATTTCACTACCGTATTATTTGTCAAATTTTGTTTTTGTTTCATGAAAGAGTTGGAAGGTACTTGGAACTTTTTCATATTCATGTAATTATTTTGTCATAGGCCATTATAATCAAACTCTAGATCTGTCCCTGATACGAAGGATAATAAGCTGTAGTTTTCTATGGTTTTTCGTAAGTAGGAAATGGTATTGTTTTTTTGAAAAATGAATAAATTGCATTAACTATAGGCAAAGCTAATACAACGTTCCAATGAATTCTAGTGTATAAGCCTTAATTTAATTACAGTGAGATTGTAATGTCAAATATATAAACATTAAAATAGGCAGAACTATATCAACATTCTAAACCGATTAAAGCTTCCATCTGCATTTCATGTCCTATGAGAGAGTGTTTTGCATATTCTTTGCAAAACTAGCTGATCTATTCCGGTTGGCAATCTTATCTACTAGTTGGTACTTCCCTTCTGCGTTTGTAAACATTCTGCTATTCCTTTCCTTCCAAAGTGTGTAGACAGTAGTCGTGAAAGCAGTCTTGAGAAGTATTTCATTAGGCATACCTTGGTTGGAGTGTCTAATAACCCAACTCAATGTTTGATCCCAGTCATACATGTAGTTTTCTCCTACAATCAAATGTGGTATCTTGCTCCAGATTGCTTTAGAGAATCTGCAAAGAAAAAAGAGATGATCTCTATCCTCCATTGCCATTTTGCGTGATACACAACTAGAGTCTACATTGCCATGCCATTGGCTTTTAGTCTTAAGCCTGTTTTGAATCGCTGGCCTAGTGATTAGAGAGGCTTTAGGATTCAAGGGGTTCCTCCATAGAAGATTGAACAAGGAACCTCAGATGATTTGTTTACAAGTAACTGGTGGCAAGACTTATTTGTGAATTTTCCATTCGAACTGAGAATCCAAGTGATTTCATCGTCATTCTCTACATCACTCAATTGAGGAAAGTATTCCATTAGAGAATTAAAGCCTCTAAAGTTTCCCCTCCATTCACCATTCCATATCAGAGATGAGACTAAGGTTCAGTGGGATTCTATTTCTCAAGTGCAGAATATTAGGGTTGTGAATTATAGGACTCGAATCTAGCCAATTGTCAAACCAAAGTCATGTTTTTTCTCCATTACCAATCTTATGCTTGTTCCACAGATAAACAGTGTCTCTCAACTTCATCATTTGTCTAAAGATCCAAGAGACATCTCTTGTGAAAATGCCTGCCAGAAGTTCATGCTTTTAAGGTGATACTCGTGAATCCATTTGATCCAGAGTGCTTTATGATCTGTATAGAGTCTCCAAAGCCTTTTACACATCATAACTTTTTGCATAGTGGTAATGGAAATGATCCCAAGCCCTCCATGTTTCTTTAGAATAGTAACCTCACTCCATTTGATCTTTGCATTTTTAGCGTTTTCAGTTCCGCCTGTCCATAAGAAAGCTTTCATTATTCTTTTAATGCTATGTGTATTGTCCAGTGTAGATGCAAGCTGCTCGGAACTGAGGTAATAAGGATGATTCTGGCAGCATATGAGAGAAACCTGTTTTGCAAAGCATTAACTCTTGATTTTATCCTTTCAATGGGGGGCAAACAATCATTGAACTTAGGTTTGGAATAAGTAATAGGACCCCCAAGGTAGCAGAAAGGAGTTGAATTCACTTTAAGCCCAGCTATTCTACTTAATTGAACTAGATTCCTCACATCATCTGATAGATATAGGCTGCTCTTCTCAATATTATGCTTTAATCCCGACCATTCTGAAAATATTTCCAACACTTGTATCATAATGCTTATGGACTGAGGGTCAGCTCCACATAATACTATCAGATCATCAGGATCCATAAGATGGTTGAGGTCAATTGCACTGCATTTGTAGTGGTATTGGAATCTTCCATTACAAGAGATTAGCTTGTTAATAGAGACAATCCTTCCATAACAAGGGTGAATAAGTAAGGAGATAAGTGATCTCCCTGTCTGATTTCCTTTGCACTCTTGAAAGGTTTAGTTGGAAAACCATTCACTGGCATACTTAGAGTAGGATTTTGAATGCAAGTCATTATCCAATTCACAAATCTATGGGGCAGTTGTAATGCTTCAAGACATATTCTGATAAACTTCCACCTAATTGTATCAAAAGATTTGAAAAAGTCAATTTTGATTGAGCAGCTTTTGAGTTTCTTACACGAATTATACTCCTTCAGCAGTTCTAGTAGCCGGAGGATATTGTCCCCATTGTTTCTGTCAGGAAGAAAAGCCCCTTGTGCTGAATTGTTGCTACCAGTGATTACCAACTTCAATCTTTCATGCCTGCAAATGCTGTTAAAACAATCATTTTCAGATTTATTGAACGCAGAGGTCAACAACTAACAATAGAATGGACTTTTAATGATCATAAATGGAAAATATTATCGATAATTGCAGTTTGATGAAAGCACAAGTAACCCTTGATTCATAGGTAACATGCTTGGCTTGAGATCACTTGATTTTGACTAATTAAGTGTTTCTATTTGACTAGGTTTATTAACTGAATTATGCTCATCTTTATGATATTGGAACTTCCATATTGATGGCTAAGTTTGATGTCTTCCACCTGATGATGTGTGTGGCTTGTACTCATGCTATTTGTTATCATTTCTTATCGTTTATTAAGAATTTAAGCAAAAAAGAAATGCAGCAGGAGTGTACATATTTATTCATTAGTCAGTGCATCTGACACTTACTTGGGTTCGTTTTTTTCTTTTTGGTGGGTGGTAATGGGATTAAATGCTGATATGGCCTCTCTTTTATTCGGGAAGGAGTGAATTTGTGTCTTAATGTGCTTGTGTAAGATGACTATATCTAGCTTTTTCTTTATAAGTTTTGTGGATTAACAGAGCCAAGGACATTAGACTTACATGTATGAGCTTTGTCCACTAACGCCACTTATCAAATGCAACTAAAGTAATAGAAGTGCACTACTTCCCAGATACTCTGGTTGTAATTTTAATCGGAATTTTGCAGCTTAGATCCTGATCTTTGAACAAATTGTTGCAACTCTTGTCTGGGTCAAAATTTTCTGGTTTCTTTTTCTTTCTCGTATGTTTGACATGTATTTCTCTCTTGTCTGCTCTCTCTTTTCTGAATTCATTCTTTATGGGTTTGTGGGGCGGGCTTCTGTCTTGGTGTGCTTTGATTGGATAGTTGGTTCCATGGTGTGAACAGTTTGCTTGCTCCTGATCCTGTTGATCACACAAGGTCCTCTAAGAGTTCCTGTTTGAATTCTTCTGGAGCAATTTGCTTTGAGGGTACTATATCTAATGATAGAAGCGAACGCTGTTTGGTAGACATCATCTTTGTTTTCTACCTTGTGCTATTTTGTAATAGTTTTTGCATGATCATGTTTCGGATATACATACAGGCAAAGTTGGAGGTTGTATAGCTTCAATTCCTGAAGTCATGGTTGCTGCACTCCTCTGTTTCATGTGGGCAATGCTAACAGCGTTAGGGTTGTCAAACCTGCGGTACAGTGAGGCTGGAAGCTCTAGAAATATCATTATAGTCGGCTTGTCATTGTTCTTTTCCCTTTCAATACCGGCGTACTTTCAACAATATGGCATCTCTGCAAATAGCAACTTGTCTGTTCCAAGTTACTTTCAGCCTTACATTGTTGCTTCTCATGGACCAATCCGCAGCAAATACGGAGGGGTATGCTTTTTGTTCGTATATTGTTTCAGCATGTTTCTTGGCTAGTTCTAAGATTAATGTAACTGAGAAGCTTCTTTACATATAAATTCCTGTATCTTCTTGTGTGCCTGCGCTCCTTTAGGCATGGAAGATTACTTTTGGTTACTAAACGTGGCTATTGTGTTTGAACAGTTGAACTACGTTCTCAACACATTACTATCATTGAACATGGTGATCGCATTTCTTGTGGCTGTTATCCTGGACAACACTGTACCTGGTAGCAGGCAAGAACGTGGGGTATACGAGTGGTCAGAACGTGAGGCAGCAAGGAGTGAGCCTGCTGTTACCAAGGACTACGAGTTGCCTTTCAGAGTCGGCCGAATTTTCAGATGGGTAAAATGGGTTGGCCTTTGATTTTGAGAGACCAAATTGCATGCAAGCAGCTGATTCTGAAAATGTGTACATTGGAGGATCTCATTCTGATTGTTGTAATTTTGTATTATGGACAATGTATGTAGTTTTCAGTTTTTGAGTCACTGAAGAAGGATTTTGTCCTTGTACTTTGATCCCACCTTCATCATATATATTTATTCCAATTTATATAATCCAACCTCCATTTTAATGTGTCAGTATTATAATTCAAAATGTGAGATAATGATCTTTAAGTACAAGAATAAAATTAAAATCTAATTTTTTTTAAGTAAAATAGGTATGATTCTTACTAAACTATATCACATTATTTAAATAGATGGTGCTAAATGGTACACACCTAATCAATTTCTAGTTGGGGAGGATGAAAAGGCGCCGGGGGGATGAGCTTAGCTGCTCAAAAAATTCCACGGGAGAAGTGGAAAAGAGCCCAAATGAAAAAGCCCATTGTAGAAACCACATGAAGACCCATCATGAAAGCCTAAGTCCAAAATGTTGATATAATCATTTGTCCGTTTATTATAACCATTTAGTATTTTGTTAAATAATTTGAATTATGACTTTAATCACTAAATTATAAATATTAAAATTTAATAATAAAAATATATATTTAAAATTTACGTATTTATATATTGTTAACTTATTAGGATTTTTCTTTTTATTTTGTCATATATATAAAATGTTAGTGACGGGTTCATTTCTAATTGCCTACTACTGCCGTGTGACATTGATGACTTATATATACCTATAAAGGGTATACTAGTCAACCCTCTTGAAATAATTACCAAAGGTAGTTATACGAAGGCTTTAAAAACAAACGACAAAGACTCACATTTATATGTATGTTTTGAGAGATTTTTTACTTCTTCAATACAATAAAATAGAAGAGTAGAAATAGAAAAATTCTCTACACTGAAAATTCAAACAAGGTTCTTCAATCGGTAAAATTATAACAAAATTTTAAGTATATAATTTTTGTTTTATCTACATATTAAACGATCTTGTAATTTACATGATCTTTGTGGTTATGTTTCGTTCGGTTAATTTCTAACATTGATATCAAAGATAGTTAAATTTTTTGTTTATGTTATATGCTTGCGTCATATATCATATGTTTTAGACTTCTGGTTTTTATTGCGTTTTTGGTTTTGTTGGTATAACATAAGTCGCGTTTCATTTTTTTTTCTTTTCGCATCTGTCTTGACTGTTGGGATAATGAGTGTTAAAAGTCTTGATAAATGCATGGTCTTCTACAATGAAACATTGTTTTTATGAAAACGAAGAAAAAGGAGAGTTTTATGTTTTTTTTATATGGTTTTTTTATGAATGGTCTTCAACAAGAAAACACTGTAGTTTTCCTTTTTTCTCCCTCTAGATGCTTTTGTTTTCAAAAGCAAGAAAAGAAAAGTAAAAAAAAAAAAAAAGAACACAGACACTAAAACGCAAAAAAGGAAACACAAGAAGAAGACAACTTCTTCTTGAAAAGGCACGTGGCTTTTCATGTTTCCTTTAATGCCAAGTGTTTCTTATTATTATAAAACGTGTATAATAAGACAACAACTAATTAACGTTTTTTTGTCAGTTTCGATTTGTATATATATACATATGCAAATATTATATACATTTGTGTATAACCACTTATGACTATAAAAAATTATTAATATAATATAAAGAATTAGAAATTAATTTTCTAATTTACATAAACTAATTAAGTTAGTTAAATTAGTTTCTAATTCATATAAAATGTTAAAAAATGAGAAATATTTTTTTAACACAAAAAAACTAATTTGTTTAGTTAAAATTAAAAAAGGAAGTTTCATTAGAAATTAATCTCTAATTAAACCAAAATAAATTGATTAGTTCAATTATACTTTAAATTAGAAGTAAGTTTCTAATTCTATTTGAATTATTCTAATATTAGAAATAAGTTTCTAATTAATTAGAAATTTTTTAATAAAAAATTAACTAATTTGTTTAGTTAAAATAACCTTAGAAATAAACAAATTTCGTTGGTTTATTTTCTAATTAAATCAATACTAATTTATTTAGTTGAAATTAGATTAACCTTAGAAATAAATTAATTTCGTTAGTTTATTTTCTAATTGAATAAATAATAATTTGCTTAGTTAACATTAGATAGGAGTTTCATTAGAAATTAATTTCTAATTAAACCAAGATAATTGATTAGTTCAATTATAAGTTAAATTAGAAATAAGTTTCTAATTGATTAGATATTAAAAGCATATATTGATTAGTTTAATAAATTGTTGACAAACAAATATAACAAAAAATAATAAATTAAATTATTTCCATATATGAACACAAGTTCGCTATGTGTTAGACAAAATAATTTGTTGTTTTATATACTCTTCTGATTTCTAAAAATTTGTTTTTCAGAAAAAATACCTATTATTAAGCAAACGCCTAAGCTTATTCGATGTGAGACATAGAAGAGACGGCATCGAATAGGCAGCATGCATATACAATTAGTCAACGTGCGTTTAATGCCTGAAAATGGTCTAACACAGCATGTTATTGCAGTTAATAACATGATGCATGAGTTATATTTTAGAGGTTGCTTAGCTTACACAGATGTTAAAGTAAAGTACATGACTTTTCTTGCGACATTACCTCAACCTCAAGGCGAACTATTACGAATGCTTTGAATAATATACCTAAAGAGAAGACTTACAATTTGTTAGTGATGACATTTATTAAAGAGAAGGGAGTTGATTAGGACTTTATATCCTATATGTCTTCCAATAGAAATAGTAAGAGCTATCGTAAATCGAGCTTCGCGAATTGTATCATGCGAACTTGTGAACTTATTTACACGTAGGATTCGTTACCTATAGACTGTTCATAGGTTGAAGCACAATTAATACAATATGTTGTTTTATAAGAACTACGTCTTGATATTTATGTAATATGTTTACATGAATTTTATATAGGAATTCGTTTAAAGTAAAGTAATTAGGATTCGATTGTTGTATGAATGATGATTGAACACATTTTGTGAATTTTTGATTTCATAAGCAATTGTGATCGAATTATTTACTTTATGAATGATAAATGTGACATTAACGTACATATATATTTCTTTCTTATTATAGAAACTTAGTGTTTCAAAAATGGCTACTACTTTCAAGAATATTGTTGCTGAACTGAAGAATCTGTAAACTAGGGATTGCGATTTTGGTAAAGTAACCACTATAAAAATGGTTAACTCATTTACGAATGAAGAAAAGATGGTATTTATACCATCAGTGTCTGAACAATCAAAACGACTAAAGCTATTTACATAAAACGCAAAACCACTTTAAAAGCCTATACAAGTATCAGTAACCTATACAATAAGATAATACACAATAAAGACAAGTATTACAGAAGATATTCTACAGCCCCCCCTCAAGGTGGTGCTTGGTGCCAATCACACAAGCCCAACTTGGACAGCAAAAAAGAAAAAACAGGAGCAGACAAAGCCTTAGTAAACATATCCGCCAATTGAAGCTTGGATGGAATATGTTGAGGAAGAACGAAGCCTTCTTTATACTTGTCGCGAACTAGATGACAATCAATTTCTAAATGCTTAGTCCTTTCATGAAAAATAGGATTAGCAGTAATATGGACAGCAGCTAAGTTGTCACACCACAAAGGAATGGGAAAAGAAACAGAAATCCGAAAATCAGCCAGCAAATAAGAAATCCATTGCAATTCACAAACCGTAGTGGAGAGACTCCGATACTCAGCCTCCGCAGAAGACCGAGAAACAGTGGATTGTTTCTTAGTCTTCCAAGAAATCATAGCATCACCCAAAAAAACACAAAAACCAGTTAAGGAGCGCCTACTAAAAGGACATGCAGCCCAGTCCGCGTCACAATATGCTTGTAACGAACAAGAATTGTTATAAGGGAAGAATAAACCTGTAGAGGGAGACTGCTGTAAATACTTGAGCACATGAATGGCAGCAACCCAATGTTGTTCAGTAGGAGCTTGAACAAACTGACTCAATTGTTGAGTAGCATGTGTGATATCAGGTCGTGTAAAACCAAGATAAAGGAGACGCCCAATCAGCCGCCTATAACGATCTGGATTCACCAATAAAGGAGAACTAGCATCATCAAAACGACAGTTAGGAGATAAAGGAGTAGTGGCCCCTTTAGAACAAGTCAACCCTGCATCCTTGAGAATATCCA
>JANTNU010000008.1:8448521-8458532 GCA_024752395.1 Erythroxylum havanense | reverse complement strand
GGAACCTGCTTGACCACTCCTTCGCACAGTAACCGTTCACCATTGCCGACCAAAACAGAGAAAGGAGCTGTTGTAGCGATCGACAGGTTGAGGAATTTGGCCACTCTGGTTTGCACGAAATTGTGGGTACTCCCACCATCCAAAAGCACCTGGACAGGATTGCCATACGCCGTCCCCTGGAATCGGAGTGTCGAAACCGAGGAACCACCAGCCAAGGCATTATAAGAGATAGATGATTGAGGTTCGACGGAACTCTCAGGCTGAGGGAAAACCGGATCTAACTCTGGAGGAGGTGGAGTCGGAAGCATAGGGTTTGATTCTGGCGGATCAGGCTCCTCATCGAACAAGAGGAGATGGGGTTTCACCTTACACTTTTAATCCCATGAGTACTTTTCGTCACAGTGGTAACACAGGCCCTTGGCTCGTCTCTGTGCTGCCTCGGAGGCTGTAAGCCGACGGAAAGGTAACTTGTTGCCCCCCGGAAGTGTGGCGACTGAAGAGGAAGAAGAACCAATAGAAATCGTCGAATGAGGTTGGGGAACCGGCGGCTTAGGTGTGGGCAGAAGGGGTTTAGTGTTACCCAAGTTGACCCGAGACAAGCCCTTCTCTAACAAAATCCGCTGTTCATGGCGTTGGGCTAAGGTCATGGCCTCAGCCAACGTCGTGGGCCGGTGCACTAGGACCGAGTGCTTGATATGAGGCCCTAGATGAAACAATGGGTCAAAAAATGTGATGGCAACTGCACTGTACGGTTGGTTATGGCTTCAAAAGAGGCGCGATAATCACTAACCGTAGAAGTTTGGTGCAGCTTTGCAAGCAACCCCTCAGGCTCCTCCAAGTCGGGAGAGCGAAACCGGAGCAACAGCAACTCCGTAAAGGCCGTCCAGCCTGAAAGTTGACGGTTCTGATACATCCAATCGTACCAGTCAGAGGCAGCATCGTCGAGATAAAAGGGAGCAATAGTAATGCGCTCCTCTTCCTGAATATTGTAGAAATCAAAATAGCGGGTAGCCTGTAAAATCCACCGCTCGGGGCCGATACCAGAAAAACGAGAAAGCTGAAACGGTGCTGGTTTGTGGCGGCCCAGTGAAGTCTCAGAGGAAGAAACGGAACGACTCTGGGACTAGCTCTGCAAGGAACTGACGCGCGCCATCAACTCCTTGACCACTGCGCCCATGCCCTCCAGATCCCTACGAGTGGAAGCGGTATCATCTATCAAATGTGTTAGAATATATTTTATATATTCTTTGTTTGGTTTTGGCATTTTGAATTGAACATATAAGAAAATTAAAATTATTGAATTGATGACGATGAGTTGAGGTTGTGTTTTAATTGAAGTCCAAATTGTAAATGGGCTGGTATGTTTTCGGTTATTGGACTATTGTTATTAAGTGGTCAAGATGGACTATTTTTAATTAATTGAGTTTGGGTCATATATTAAAAGGTGTGTTAGCTGCCGTAGGTTAATGGTGGGTGTGATATGTGTCTCTAACAAAAGGGAAGTTGGCTGCGCAAGAAAGTGGGAGGGCTGCGCAATTGGGGTTTTTCTTTCTATTGGTTTCTTTTGTTTTAACACAACTTGCAGCACATATGAGGGCATTAGCTGAATAACGTGACTAGTTAGATAACGACACCTGTCAAAAGGTGATGTGCAGTTGCTGATTTTGCTGGATTCTAAATTGATGTCTGCAACACTATGAAGTCTTCGTCACAGATGAGTACAATTATAATTGGTGTTGCGACTTGGTTGTTTTGGTGAAAAATTTCACATCTGAAATTGTTGCGTTCCTATTTTATTTATCTTTGTTCTTGAGTAGAAATAGTTAGGAAAATCCTCTGACGAGGTTAACACGAGTCGGTCGTGTTATTGGATGTGAAGATCTTTCACGGGTAGTTAGGTTGTGGGTCGGTTACATAGATTGGGTCTTACGGGGTAGATCAATCTGGTGTAATTTTTGTAAACTACAGTGAAAGAATTTAATCTGGGTGAGGGCCTCGCAGACGTAAGCAAGGTGTGCCGAACTGCGTTAACAAACATCGGTATTTTTGGTGCTTTGTTTTTACGATTATTGATTTACTTGTGCGGAAAAATTAATTTGTAGATAGTCTGCGAAAATAATTAACCCATTCGATTTCTCAACCTGCATGTGACTATAACTAAATTTGATTCATGAATCATATAAGCCAAGGAGTTACCTGACAAATCTTGTTTGACTTTCCAGACTTTATACTTCTGGTAGTTGGATTTCATATACCCCTTTCTTCTTGCAGAAGAAGCACCTCATATTCTCTAAGTCTTGTGGACCTTTTGCAATGCTACACTGGACAGTTTGTATATACAGAGAGGATTTAGATTTCTTACTCTTAAACTTTTGGGGCTTAGCCTTCCCCTTACCTTTGGCTGCATGCAAGGCTATATGAGGAGTGTTCATTAGCTTCTCCTCTATTGCAACACATTGGGAGATCAAAGAATTGATATCTCAAGCCTCATTATGAGAAATGTATGAAGTGACCAGGATGCCAAACTCTTGCGGGAGAGTATTAAGAGCTTGTGCACTATCAATGTATGAGGAATTAGAACATCCAGTACCTTCAACTTACTCTAAATGTAAACTATTGTTATAATGTATTCCCTTACTCCTCCTTTTCCAATATATCTCATGGAGAACATATCCTTTATTGGATGAGACCTTGTATCTTTGAAAAATATTATCTAAAAACTCCTTCGCTATAGTGGTGTTCGACAATCTACTGAATAGATGATCTAGGATTTATCTCTTAATGATCAAATAACACATCTCGTTTTATCGCTCCTAGATTGCAAAGGCTGCTTTATCATCTTTCGAGCTAATGTCCATAAGTGGAGATGGTGTCTTTGTCAGCATAATCATGTTGATGTCTGCTATCTCTAAGACAAACTCAACATCCTTCTTCCACTTCTTAAAATTGAAATCGGTTAGGGTTTCAATGGTAACAACAATGTTGTTGACAAAAAATGTAACTGCAAAGATCAACACAAATGCAGGATAACATTGATATTCAAAACATTAAATATTATCTTCAACGAGAATCCGATCACACATATTATGAAACATCTGCGGCCTAATTACATAACATATGCAATTAGACCTCCACATAAAAACAATTAGAGTATACATCATCAACTCTCATGATATTACCACATGTAGGCGAATAGATCATTCAAGCAACGGCTTTCCTCCATCTAATGCTTTCATACACATATCAAAATCTCATATAAGACTAACACCAATGGGCAGAATAATCGAACATGAGACCAAAGATGTCCTCCAATATGCAAGCAGAACAATTTATACTGACTTGAAAGATCACTGTGATGACTACAATCTTATCAGTACATAAAAGGATCATAAATACATGAGCTGCATCTATGTTATCCTCACATTTTGTATGAACATATAGTATGCGAAAATGTAACATCAATAAGTGTAGAAAACCAAATGCACAGTCAAAAAAACCCAATCATAGCTACTATCATGCGTTACCGAACACCGAACATACCACACAAGACATGAAAACCTTAAGTATCTCCCTCATGTGAAGTACAAAGCATGAAAATTCACTAAAAATGGATTTAGAATGCCTTAAATCCTTTTTATGGAGTGAAATTACGGATGTAATTAATCCAGAAAAATTAAAAATCACTGTATGAATTCCTCCAACCCGAAAACTAACCCAAATTACCTTAGGGTACCTTCATAGAATTTCTAAAATTTCCTTTTCCTTTTGGTGTTGACGTCAATAAACACTGTAGCACTAACGTCAACATTTAATTATTTGTTGACCTCAATATGACGACATAGTGATGTCAGAGGTGCTTATGATAACTAAGCGCTTGCATCACACGCGTTCGCGCCTAATGTGCATCTACATGCGGTGAGCGTGACTAAACCATTGTGTAGCGCGTGTGATGTACATGCCAAACGTGTAGAAGGACCCGTCCTATATGGCAAGTACATCATATGCATTAGACGTGCATGCTCACCTTACACGTCATGCATCTGGACAAGCGGCAGGAGCATGTGATGCACGCACCTATCACAACATTGTCACTGGGATTTCAAGTCGTGTGTGGCGCGTTGTCACAAGTGCCACATGCGTCCTGTAAGTGGCAATCCACGTGTCATCGTTTGGCTGACGCTTGCAACACATGCGCCTGTTGTATCACCTTAAAGGCAATATTGTAGCGGCATTGAGTGCGAGTGGCACATGTACCTGACGTTCTCTTCTTCCCTCCAACAACAGGCAATTTCTAGTGAGTTTCAAGCTGGTTTTTCAGGTTTCATAACTCATTTCTTACCAATTTTTCATAGCTAACTATAGGTGACCTACTTTCACGCATCCATATGCGTGAAAAGACTAAAAATGGATCAAAAACTCTAAAACTCTTATGGATAATAATAATAAAAGTTTGTTTTTAACCGCTTGATCATATAATTGTTCTGATATCACGTGTAACACGTAATATAAGCCTTAGTATGTGTTCCAGATCGAACATAAAAGGAAAATAAATGAATAAATACAGAAATACCTAATTTTCTGTTCCATCACTCGCTCAGAGGAGCTTTTTGAGGCCCTAATAAGCTCGAATTCACGGGGACCTTCACGAGATCTTCTCACATACTCGTGGTCAATGTCTTTCTACAGTTTTCTCCAAACGTGAGTTCTCTTAACAAATCAGAGAATCCAAATGCTCACGAATAATATAAGACCTTAATTTTTTTGTGTAGTTTCCATATAGAGCTTTCTATTACAGTCCCGATATAAGTTCGATCAATTTTATTATCTTTATGTGAATCAAATTACATAACTTAACTGATAAATTAACTCTTCTTAACAAATCCCATTATTGACAACAAGCTACTTGATGCTTTTTTGCATTTTCCTTGTCAAGCATTGTTTGCTATTACTTTTCTTTCTTAAGTTTGCGGCTCCGTTTCCATCTCAATCTCATTCCCTCCATTATTTGTCAATTCGCGTCTACTTTAGACAAACTAGACATGAAAGCGAAACTGGTTTAAGCTTATGATGGAGGTTTCCTCTATGAACATCTAAGTTTTGACTAGTAGGCACAACTTCCTAATAACACACAATACGCTCGCTGACAAGTGCACTCACAGAGCGACCGACTTTTTTAATATCGTCATCACAACAATTGAAAATGAGTTCAAATTTGTCACTTAAAAGGTAAGTTAGTTTGACAAGATACGATAACCACGAACCAAACAAAACCAGAATCCAGAATCATGGGAAAGTAGAGAGATAGTTCGTTGAATATTCCAAGAGGCTGGTAGAGTCCCGAAGGATGTAACTTTGCACAGCGTTACAATTCTGTGAGGAAAAGAAAGGAAAATGGTATGGAGATCTTGAGGTTTAAAAGACAGAAATGACACATGCCATGCCACCGTGAGAGTACCTCAAGTGGTCTTAATGTAAACGTATCATCCGCTGCTCGAAGAAACTTTTTTATTTGTCCTTTCGTCTTGAAACTAAAGGATTAATTTAATCATATTTTGATAAATGAATATGTAAAATTTTAAATTGTTTTTCTATCAGTTTTTTTAATTAAAACTAATGTATAATGTATTTAAAATGAAGTTACTTGCAATTGACAGTTATCTGCTTCTCGATCCTCTCTAATTGGATGTTCAAACTGATAAATTTGAACCTACTTAACGACCAAACCATAGTCTTTGAGTTTCGTTTACAGTTCTTCATCCGAGTTGCGGCGCAACCGTAACCAGTCTTCATAGGTGACTACTAGGACCAGTTAAGACGCCATACTGTAGACATGTTTCATGTTTCATTAAGAATTAATTAGTAAAAAACATGTTTCATTAAGAAATCCTTCGTTCATCCACCTGGCATGAACCTTACAGACAAACGACTTCTCTGGAAATGTCCTTACTCCAGTCACAACCATGTCATATCGGACCTTCACCTTGCAATGTATAGCCGCCATTCTTAGGCAATAATTGTCTGCATGACGCCTCACCTCATCAATGCATCACCGCAGTAACCGTTCGATAACCATTCTCCACGTGTCACCCTAACAGCAAATTTCTCCACCTCGTTACGCCTCGCAGTTAAAACCACAAAGTCCCAGGCAAATCTCTCAAGTTCTTTAAACCACTGCCAATAACCGGTAACTCACAGTCCACTTCGGCGGTCCAACATAAGAGACAAAAAGAAGTTCGATTCAAACCAGACAATCCCTTACCAAGCAACCGGCTCTAGCCAGTAAAGCCAATGCGGCAATGCCTTCTCTTTATAAATTAAATCCACATGCTTTCAACTGGACATTCCATAACCGTATCACTAGTTCTAAATATTAGGCTTCTGCCTTCGATATTTTGAAAATTCGGTATTTCCATTCTTCATATGGTCGCTGACGGTTTGGCGGGAACTGAGAGCCACAGTTGCTCCCAAGCTCTTGGTTTCCCTCGCTTCCGATTCGTCCGCTACCGCCGTTTGAGGTAACCATCGACAGCGAACACAATTTTTCAGATTTGTTTTCTCATCAGGTACATAAAATACCATGCCGACTCCAAAGAGTACCCGTAGAGGACACGAACCGGAGAAATCGGAAAAGAGTAGAAAGAACCGGTTGACGGAGATATCGTCGTCGTTTCACGGAAGAATACCGATGGACATGCCGCGGTCGAGGATGCGACGGCCAAAGACTGCACCGAACTTACACGACGTGAATATTTTCAACGCCGGATGTCTTCTTGAGGCGAAGCCGAAGTTGACGAAGTTGCTTCTCAATGTGACGATCCAAGGTAGCGTTGGTGCGTTGCAGGTGCTGATATCTCTGGAGTCGACGGCAGGGGACCTGATCGCCGCTGCTATTCAGCAGCACACCAAGGAATGTCGCCGGCCGATTCTTCCGATGGATGCTTCTAGATTCGACCTCCATTACTCGCAGTTCAGTTTGGAAAGTAAGATAAATTTTGTTTATATCTGTTTTTCTTTTCTATTATTATTTCTCTTCTTTGTACGTGCGATGTGATTATGACACGTGTGAGGTGGTGAACTGATGGAGAGTTGAACTTGTGGTGTTGACAGGTTTGGATAGGGAGGAGAAACTAGCGGTGTTGGGATCAAGGAACTTTTTTATGTGTCCAAAAAGGTCGGCAACCGATGACGACGGCGCAAGATGGTGTCCTGGTGGCCTAACCACGACTTGGTCTTGCTCAAAAGAAGTCGACACAGCCAACAAGAGTGGATTTCCATGGCTAAGATTCATGGATTTTCTGCGGTAAAGTGGCTGCAACGTGTAGGTGGTAATGGATTTTGGCTTGTGATTTGTGAATTTCTGTAATCTGGGGGGAAAAAAAAAGAAATTGGGGGTTAGGAGTTAGGAGGGAGTTGGATTTGAGAAGGATTATAATAGTATAGATCGATGTTATTTTAATTCCAAATGGAGGAAATTGTTTGCCTCTCATCTCATGTCTGTTGCTACTCGATGGGAATATTTGTACAGTTTGCCGTTTGCCGCACAATTTGGGTTTTGGTTTATGTAAAATCATGTCTTGTTTATGCACAACCCTACCTCTGGATTTCATGAAGTCATTGATTTTTAAAATAAGGCGAAAAATGTAGTTTTTATTTAATTGACCATATTCTTTGCCACTAAATTGTTTTCCACTAAAATGAACTTTTCGCGAATGGCTGATGTTGGAGTGTCCGGAAGGAGCACGCTTGTGATTTCTTAATTTCGGGAAATAAAGAGGGGAGATTCCTATAAGTCATAAGAAAGTAGAGGTATATTGACAACTACTCAATCCAATTTCCTTTCTAATCCAGCATGTCACAAGTGATATTCTTTTAAGCAAATTAAAACGATTGTTAAGGGATTTAGACTAAACTATAATAAAACTTCTTTAATTAAAATGAAATTGAACTGTAGTATTAATATAAAATTGATGTGATATTTATATCAAATTAAATTCTGTCAATTGTTTCCAGTTGAATTGAACTTAAAATTTTTTTTGGTCGTATACTATATCTTAAAATTTTGTAAAAATTAATTTGCTATATCTTAAATATTTAAAATATTGCTACACTGCAGTTGAGAATATAACCATTTGGCTAAATGGTCAAGGCTTGAAATTTTCTAAAATTGTTGAACTTAACATTTTTATAATCTACCATCCTTTATTTTTTATCTATAGCTGAAGAATTCTAACAAAATTGGAATAGGTAAACATTATTATTCGTAATAACTATTAAGATAAGCACTATCCTAATAACTATTGACTATTTTAATCAAAATAAATAACTAGAAAAGACTACTTTAACTAAAATAATATGTTAGAGAAAAATAAAAATTAAGATCAATAAAATTAACCAATCATGTTATAATTTTTTTTTATGACAAGGACAAGACTGTATCAATTTTCACCTTCTTTCTTATTTTATGATGAACGGATAAAGGCCATTAATTATACGTAATATTCTCTTTGTATTTTATAAAGAAACTGTTTTCATAACTTGAACCAGTGACCTTTCGATCTCAAACAAGTAACCTTGCCAATTATTCCAAGACATCCTCTTATCTCAAATCTTGATTCTTCTTTAAAAAAGTCATCAATTCCATCATATATGCATGTAGATTCATGAAGTGCTATTCTTCTTTCCCTTAGATATAAAAAGTCTTTGAGTTCCGAATTTTGTAGATCTATATACACATCTATAAGGCTTTCACATTAACATCAAAGTTTAAGGAGCACTGCCAGTTCTCCAAGCGAACGATAGATAAAGAAGGAAATGGACTAAATTATGGGTTGTAGTGGTTAGAAACTATAATTGAATGGATAGTTAAACCGGATGTACTAGTCCTACGTTAGGTCATGCTCTTGGTCCATATTTGTATGTTATGACTGTGTTGAAACAATTCTTACAATTGAGCTTCTTAACACAAGGATCTATTGAGGCGTCGTTTTAATCTCCACTTTACAGGAGACTTAGGGTCTTATCAGGGAGTCCCTCTTCGTGGCTTAAACCAACGGAGTGAGTTCAATGCAGTCATTGATAAGATTCAGGCTCGATTACAAGGGTGGAAAGCACAATTCTTGAACAAAGCTGGTAGACTTACTTTAATTCAATCCACCCTTTCAACCATTCCGTTGTATACAATGCAAAATTGTTGGTTCCCTTCTAGCACTTGAGAATATATTGATAAAGCTTGCCGTCAATTCTTATGGAAGTCCAATGTTGGGAGAGGTAGTCATTTACTAAATTGGGAATCAGTGTGTACCCCAAAAGCTATGGGTGGTTTGGAACTTTGCATGACATGTGACAATAATATTGCCATGCTAGGAAAAATAGTTTGGTCTCTCTCCAGGGTTGATGTCAATCTTTGTTCGATTGTGCTTCGATGTAAGTATTTAAGGGATGCCCATATTCTTCATTGTACAAGACTTACATCTGCGTCCCCTAGTTGGAAAGCAATCTAACGAGCTCTCCCGTATTTAAAAGATGGTTTTACTTGGAGAGTTGGTCATGGTGGATATATCGATGCTTGGGATGATAGATAGGTAGGGGAATTTCCTCTCTGCAAACGAGTGCATTACATTGATGCTAGAGATAGACACCTACATGTGAAGGATTTGATTGATGTGAATGGTCAATGGGATATGTCCCTCCTCCACACGACAGTCGAGGAGGATTTGCTTTATAGTATCTACACGATTCCTATCTCTAAATCTAGACTAGTCCGAGACACTTTAATATGGGGGGAGAGCACTTCAGGCGCTTACTCGGTGAGGTCAGGTTATGAGTTTATTACTCGCGTTCTTTTCCCTCCAGACCCTACTAAATTATGGTCTTGCATTTGGCGTCTGCGCATTCCTAAAAAAATTCGTTTATGTAGGAAAATCCCGGTGTGAGCATCACATGCCCACGGTGCGGAAAACAAAAAATTTTGTTCTGGGACCTTCCCGAAAGCCAGGATCCATGTGTCTATAC
>JANTNU010000008.1:8364867-8380053 GCA_024752395.1 Erythroxylum havanense | reverse complement strand
GGTTGAATGTCATTATAGCCATCACTTTCGCAGCAGTAGGGGTACTAGCGGCAATTGCAGCAGTTAGGCAAATCAGTTTTGATGCCCAAACCTATCAATTATTCGCTAATGTTTGATCGTCTTATAAGGAATTGGACTGTTATTACTGAAAGCTATTCTATAGATTCATAAATGGTAAGTGTCTTTGGATATATATTTATACCACATATAAACAAGCCCGCTAAACAAACTCTTATCGATGCTGAATATGATAAACCTTTTGTAGGAAAGTAACAAACATGATAGGTTTATAAGATCCAAAAGCACATCTTTTTGCTGCATTGCATTTCATCATCAGAATAACAAGGATGGTTCACAGTGAGCTGTTTTCTCCCTTCTATTTGCTGACATCTCCACAAAACATCTCCAACCCAAGCTTATGAAATTCTTCTATTTTTTAATTTAGCCAGGTCTACCAAGAATATGATACTTCATATAACATCTCCAATTACGTCGGCATTGTCAAGCATGAGTAATAGGAACACTGGAAAACAGAAATTGTGAACTAGTAGCATTTTCATGACAAGGCATTTGAGCACCAATATCAGGAGACATTCTTTGACATAAAATGGGCTGCGAGGACTGCAGCGCATTTTGGCTAACCTCATTTTGATAATCAGGACTGAGATTTTGGTTTATAGCGGCTGCATTAGCTGCTGCTCCATTCAATGGTTCTGAAAGTACAGAAGTTGGTGTGGTGCAACTCTCTTCAAGTTTTGTTGTTGTAACAGTTCGTGTGGGAAATTTTGCTGTGGTAGGTAAACTAGTAGCTGTAGAAGACTCATTTGACTGCCTCATTTTCAGCTCCCTACTAATGTTCTGCTTAAAACTGGCGACAATGAGCTGATGAATCAGAGAGAAACCAGACGTGAGTCAAGCCACAAGTATAAGCTAGCCGATAGACTGATAATTCAAATTGGATATTAAATATATACACACATACACACACACATATATATATATGGACACATCTTTTGGTCATTTCAAGGATGCTGAACACAATTCATGTAATGGACAGAGTTAAATCCTGTGAAAGTTAAGGAAGCCTGAATGTTTTCGGCTGTTATTTGTATATATATAAATGGAGAATATACCTGAATTGGGCCACCAGCCACTAAACAGGCCGCAACAGAGCCACCAAAAACCCGACCATCAGAGCTAGCCAGTGAGACACTTAACATGCCAATTTTGGACTTTGAACCACTCAATTCACTAAATGTAAAAGTTCCGGACAGAGACAGAATCTCAAACCGTCCCTGAAACGATGGAAAGAGTGAAAGGGTTCAATCATCATCACCGATTAGGCTAGGCTCACATAGAAAACAACGTACAGGGGAACCACAAAAACTATAGTTTAAACCACTTTTTGTTGCCTACAAAATATTTGCAAGCAATGCCTTCAAGGTATCCTGTCAGATTGCCGTAAAAAGAGTAAAAGGAAAAGTTTAAATCAGGATGAGTCACACCTCGCATCTTAAAATTCCACCTGAAGATTCAGGTTGCCGTAAGATAACGGATGAGATGGCACCAGTAGCAGACAGAACACAGATTGCTCGACGACCCAATTGAGAAAAAGTCCTTAAATTTTGGAAAACGTCCTGCAACAAAATCAAGATAAAAGGTTAAATTGCAAGAAGAAAGTTTTAAGGAATGAATGATATGCCAAACCAGAGCAAAAG
Organism: Erythroxylum havanense; assembly: GCA_024752395.1. Lineage (NCBI taxonomy): Eukaryota > Viridiplantae > Streptophyta > Magnoliopsida > Malpighiales > Erythroxylaceae > Erythroxylum > Erythroxylum havanense. Next base: position 8,378,335 of record JANTNU010000008.1, on the reverse strand, counting down.
CAATGAATGATCAAATGTCTGCATACTTCATATCATTCATACCTCTCCTGTATCTACAGTTAGTACATGAGGAACGAAGTTTCCTCCAGCTGTTTCCGCTGCAGCACCACCTTCAGAAAAGAAATGTTTCACATCGTAAGAATCTGACAGTTAAGATTGTTCATCATAATGAATATGTCTTAAACAGTAACATTTAGCTAATTGAAGTGGATTAACACTTTTCAGGTGACAAATAAAACAGTAGTTTAATTTAGTGTCCTTTTCTAATTACTTAATTCAAAGAATTAGCGTACATCCCCCCAACACTATCAATGGCAAATACAAAACCAGTTACCCACATCAATTCCACTTACAAATAATCAATCAACAACAACATAAGACGTATATGTTTAACTTTTTACAGATAGTAATAAATATGTTATATGTAGACATAAATATGGGCGTTAACTCGAAACTCACCGAGAGCAGCCAAGAGCTGCAGTTTACCGGAACCGCGAGGCCTTCCTCTTCCACGTTTCATCCCTGGCACGGTTGTAGGTGAGGAAAAGGCCGGACAAGGAAGAGAACCCATGCAGACTCTTTTGTTTCCATCGCCACCGGTGTTGTCACTGTACTTTCTTGGCCTCCCTCTCTTTCTTTTCACCACCGTTTCATTATTAACATCAACGAAAGATGATGATCCTATTCTTGACTCTCCTCCGCCGCCGCCTACTTCAGCCACCACAATGCTCGTCTCTCCGCCGACGCTAACTGTCCCCTCCTGCACCTCCATCACGTGAGACGGAGTGGGTGAGGCTGAGACAGGGTTGCCCTCTTCCATGCTATTCCTTCAAAACTGTCCCCTATAAAACCAAAGTTAACACACTTCAGCGGCAAACGCAAGTATATATATATATACCTACGTGCCTGTCGGTGTGTCCAGTCCACAGAGGTACAAGGAGAGAAGAGGTTGGTAGGACTTGGAGGGCTTTCGCAACCGCGAGTGTGAACAAGCGTAGCAGTGCCCAGATCTTAGGGTGGTCTTAGTTTCCCCCCGTCTTAGTCTTACGAGTATTATCAATTATGCGGAGCCGAAGCGTTTATTTTATACATTTGTCCTTGCGTTTTCCAGAAAAGCCCCTTCCGGACACGTGGTTGTGACGGTTTTATAGTCAATTAACCGAAGGACTTTTTTCAGTGCTTAATTTACAGTTACGTCTTATATATTTATTTATATTTATAGGATTATATTTCCATATGTGCTTTGTTTAAAAATTGTATTATTTGGTAAATATCTTATTAATAAATTGACAGGTTTTTGCCAAAACAGTAACAAAATCTTTATAGGGCCATGAATGTTATATACTGTACAATCTTAATAAATTTGATGTACTGTGCCATTGCTAGCATAAGATCGTACGTGTAAATTGATTTAATTAGAACCATAAAGGAATGACATTAATTTTCATAATTGATTGATTCCAGTGTTCCCATTTAGTTCTATTGACATACTGTTTCAATAAATTACTCTGATTACAAAATCAACTTACATAAAAGGAGCAAAGACAGATCATTTAAATTAGAAGGGACTTATTTACGAGACCCACAGCACTATTGGTCCAGACTTTGAGGGCAAAATACCGGTTGGATACTTATCATATTCCGCAGACCTTAGAGAGGAGCGGAGCTTCAGTAACTTGGAGAGGGATTTCTGCGACATGAAATTTTGTGCGTCAAGGAGGTAAATGAAAATTGAGCAATAGACGACGCATCCTTTTCTGGCTCGACAATTGAGATCTAAAATTGGGGTCTTTTCTATTTAATGGCTCACACCACCATCCCTGAGAGCGAACTCAATGCTACAATCTCTTATTTTACTAACGAGCATGGCAACTGGCATTGAAATTTATTCCAAAATTATCTCCTTGCTACTGTTTGTATGAGTATCGCGTCAATCCATCATCACATAAACTACTGAGAAGAAGATCAATTGGTCTAGGGACACACTAATCACCAGAGATTCACAGTAGCATCTGCTAACGATCTTATTGAGAATATCACCACAGACGCCTTTAACAGGTCATGGGAGGAAATATAGAAATGGGCGGAGCCACAATAAATCTGGTCTTTTCTCTGGCTAGTGGCAAAGTGGAAATTGTTAACCAACAAGCAACGTGTGACCCACCATCTAACTATAGAGAATGGTTGTACCTTCTGTGGTCATGATCAATCGACTCTACACACTTTACGAGACTGTACTTAGGTAATATCATTCTGGCATAAATTTCCACATGCAATGGTTGATGGGGACTTTTTCATTTAGGATAAAGAAGCCTGACTCAGGTCCAATCTTCGCCACCATGTACAACTGAATCTGACAGCGTAAGCTACTATTTTTGAAGTCGCTTGCTGGTTTTTATGAAAATGGAGAAACAGTAGCATTTTTTAGCCGAGTTTTGTTTGGCCAGTAGACGAAATTAGAATTGTCATGGCTTACACTGATTGGATTATACGGGCCAATGAGATGAAAAACCGGGTCTTCCAAGTTCAGGATTTATCTTTGGGTACACTAGTAGGCTGGACCAAATCCATGGAAAAGTAAGTCAAGCTTAATACGGATAGTGCGATAAAAATAAGATGCAATATTACATCAACAGGAGGCGTTATTAGAACCTGTCATGGGCACTGGTGTGTAGACTTCCTACAGAATATAGGAGTAGGCGATCCTCTAATTGTCAAACTCTGGGGAGTGCACTTAGGACTCATATTAGCGTAGAAGTGGGGATATCGCCATGTGATAGTTGAAATGGACTAGTTAGAAGTCATTAACATCTTCTCCTCATCCATAAGCGATATGATTGATATTTATTTTTTAGTAACAGTTACCCGAGAGTTGATGCTTCGAGCATATGAGGTACAGCTTAAGCATATACATCGGCTAATCTAGCTTCCTCAGCAGAACCGGGTCCGCAAATCCTTCAAAAGCTTCCAACGAGCGTTATGGAAGTCCTACACCAAGATATGAATGAAACTCTTTACCATAAAACCCTACGTTCGTAGAGTATTAGGGTTCGCGAGATAGTCGCTTTTGTTTCTTTTCCTTGTAAACCAAAAAAAGAAAAGAAAAGAGGGGATGCAGATTTCACCACTCAGAAAGTGTTTAGGATCAATTGACAGAAAACAATGGAATAGATAAATTTTCACCCTTCCTACATAAAAGTTGTTCTGGATGAACGATTTGGATTTAGACGCTTAAGGATCAACTATAACAAACAGGGGTTGTGACGGAATTAACCATTTAATCATAAGAGAACGGGATTTCGCATTCCAATAAGCTCAATCCAACTGGTGATTTCAGTCTCCTGATCACTCAAAACTTACATTTGGATTGATAGTAACGAAAATGATACCAGCACCCAATTTGTTATAGCAAAATTGTTACAAAACCTATTTCAAACGCAACTCAGATTTCAATTGAGGCTATACTCAAATGGCTTTGCCTGGTAAATCTTAACTGCTAAAAGTTGTTAAAAGTTTATACTTTAATAGTCATTAGTACCATCTTCGATAAAGACATACAAATCGACTCTTCCATCTTCATAGCTCAAAGATCATTTGCGACAAAATGAACTTTAAGTTCTCCTAGTCAACAAAAGACACTTTTCATATATTCATTCTGGTATTTCCCAATAGTTACATGACAATTCTCCATGTCTTAAGTTTCAACACATAAGCGTACCTCTCCCCCGGTTACGAACTCACAATTACAAGATCAGAGTTAAATAATGCAACCTTTTTAAAAAGCCCGGGTTAAGACTGCTCGAAAAGCTATATATTTGGGGAACCTGCTTTTTGCATGGACTTGTATATGTACACCAGCGGCTTCTGCTCAGGAATCCGGCTTGTTAGATCTCCCTGATTTTGCTGAGCTATCTACGTTAGAGTGCAATTCATTTTTCCGGGCATAAGCCCAATTTTTGTTCCAGCAGCACAAACACCACAAGCAACCATGCAACAACACCATATCCAAAATTGTGGCCTGCAGTTTACTGCCAAAAGGGACCATAGCATACTATCCGTAAGTTACCATTTTCTTTTCCCTCTTCGAAGTATTGTGCCAAGCCAAATGGTAAATTCCCCTCATAAACGACTTCAAGTTCTCACTAACGTCTTGTTGTCCAGTGACCAACCTTCCAACCCAAGTGGTCTACGTAAAGAGCATTTTCAGCTCTTCAATTCGAGCACTTCGAACTTCTTGATCAGTCAAGGCACCAGAGATCATCCGCTGCTTCCGTGCTTGAACTGTTTCCATTCTTTCCTCAACTGTCCCCTGCCATTTAGTTAAATCCTTGAGTGTACAAAGTCAAATTACATAAACATGTAGAACATATAAGAATCTGCATGCAAGTTAAAGCAGCAGAAATGTCTATAACTTAGAAGAAACTCTCTCTTATTCCTATTAATAATGTAAAATAGTGAGATTTTGCTCTCTTGGTAGAAATAGAAGAACTGAATTAAGTTAGCTGATCAATGGTCAAGAAAAATATCAATAAGTTGAAGTTGCATGAATTCCAAGTTCAGTGGAGAAAACAGACCTTGACAATGAATCGCTTGATTGTCACTGGTTTGGTTTGTCCAATGCGATGTATTCGCATGACAGCTTGTTCCTCCACGGCTGGATTCCACCATGGGTCCTAAGAAAAATGCTTTGACATCAGTATAATAGTCAAAGTAACCAAGTTAGAAACCCCCAAACAATGAACTCTAGAAAAAGGAAAGAGACACTCAATGTGCTATTAACTTTGAGAACAACCTAGAAAGTCAATCCTGAATTACATCCACACAAAAAAAAGGCTTATATCCTCGCAGAAATCCTCCTTCAACCTCTAAACAACAAACAATTTTGCCTCCTTAACTTAAGGCCATAATGTGATCCAAGGTCTAGGAGCTCAAAATAAAGTTATGAATAGACATACAAAAGACAAGTCACCAGAGAAAAGTTTGTCCAAAAGAATGACCAGATTACAAGTTAAAGATGATAACTTTATATTGAACACACCATGAGAAAGGCATTGGATGCTGCTGTTAGATTTATCCCAACCCCTCCAGCCTTCAACGACATCAGCAAAACCTAAAGTGGATTTAAACCAATAATATTCTCAGACCAAAGGTGTTATATGAAAAGATGGCTTCATACTGATCATCAAGAAGGTTATTACAGAAAAAAAAAGAGTAGACAACAAAAGGTTAACAGACCATAACACTATTATCTTCTGAAAATTGTTTGATTACTCGTTCACGCTGGTGTTGGTTTAAAGTCCCATCAAGGCGAAGAAATGAAATGTTTGTCCTGGCCAAAATGGAAATTTTGTTTTTCAGGAAGAGAACAACCTAAAGCTCTGCTTCAAAAGAAATCTTGAACGTCAGAAGATGATATCAACCACAATGAGGAAACATGCTAAAGATCAGATATCAACCACAAGCTGCATAAAGCTAGTACCCATATCAACTTGTACAGAACAGGCATATAGAACTCGTGATTATTAAGTTCTGCAATACTATGAAACAATGTCAATATGCTTCGCATCTCCACGTCCACAGAAGAAAATAATTCAAAGTAGCAGAAAGAACTACTACAAGAAGCTCATCCAACAAAACAAATACCTCTACAAAATTTCCAGCAGTAGCAAAATTGTTACCTAGAAAGAGGGATTTGTAAGAGGTCCAGAAAGGCCGTCCACTGACTGAAAACAATACTCTTAGAGCCTGAAGAACAAAGAGTTTCAAGTTCTTTCAATAGAACTACTATTTTGGCTGATTCAACCCAGTTTTTCTTAACATCAATCCTGAATCTACTGCCAGTTGGTGCCGTAATAAGCTCTTGTTTACTAACCATTTTCCTGCAATAGAAGAATAGATGAATAAGGATAAGTGAATTCTGTTCCCAGTTCTTGTATCAGAAACCATCAGTTAGGAAGAGCCTATTGTATAGTCCAGAATGATATTGAGCAAAAATCATGGAATCAACTGAAAGTGTTCTGTTGCAAGAGCTTCAATAAATGCATTCTTCAGCCTATACTAGCAATTTGCAGTCAATGGATTGATTCCAAGATCTCATACAAAAGCTTTTTCGAGCTTGAATTCTTAACTTCCTTAAATAGAAATTTTTAAGCAAAGAGGTGAGGGCTTCAAAAAATGCATTCCATTGATTTAGAACAAAACTCTCAATACTTCAACTTTTTCATGAGATCCATAACCTCAAAAATGCAACCTTTTTTTTTATCAAGATCATTCTGGAATCTTATGTCAGTCCTAGTTGTTATAAGCTCTTACCTAATGCACTTCTTATAAAAAGTAAAATATAGAAAGCATAAATTGCAAAACACTTTAAGGAGATCAATCTGTATTCCAATGGAAAAATAAAGGATAATTCTTAAATATACCTACAAACAGGACATAAACCAGATGCAGGACTTTTCCAACTTGCCAACAGACACTCTCGACATATGCGGTGAGCGCAGGGTGTCAATATTGCATCCTCAAAAGCTTCAAGACATATAGGACACTCTCCCTGTTCCCCCTTGCGCAGCTCTTCCACAACTTCTTGAACATATGCCAGTGAAGGCACACAGTTGGCTTCCCCATCCAGTGCATTTTCGCCCATTTTGAGGAAACGTTTGGCTAGCTTATCCAAATCAGAATATTCCTGGGTATCTCCTCGACTGGATACATCAAACAAAACCAATCACGTAGTGAATCCCATTAAATGAATATGTGAAGAAATCATACACTTGCACAAGACTAAAAGATATCTATTAAGCAGCGCCACAATACCCATAAAGTCTTACTAGCAAAAAAGCAGATAATGACTATAAAAAAGAAATAAAGTCTCAGTAAAAGAAACACATAGGTTTTAACAAAATCTATAGCTCTTATGTTTCGACAAGGGCACAATAGCAGAAAAAAGCCTGCAAAAAGATTTCTCAATACCATCAAACCCAAAACAATATAATGGAGGTAGAAGGGAAAGGTAAATAGCCAGCATACATCTACACAAAGAATGCTTTCATAAACAGCAACATTTTTATTCCCATTGAAAATCATTCCAATAGACCAGCACATTGAAAAAACAAAGAAGTTGACAAGTCTAAACCTCATCACAAGAAATGGATGATCACAACATTGACGAAGACGTAAAAGCAACTCCAAAATTGATGCATAATTATGAAGAACACGCCCTTGCTCTACAAACTGATCAAACTTCACCTGAAAACGTATATTTGTGTAGAAGGAATGAGATGAGGAAAAATATTAATATGACTACATGAAACACATGACAAAAGCCATACGGACCTTTGATCGTTTAAACAAAGCTTCGTAGAAATCTCTTTCAGTGTCTGTTAGTTCGCAATAAATCATTTGAATATCAGCTGGAGGAAGAACTAGAATTGGCCTGCAGATAGAAAGGATTTAAGAAACAATTTACAAGAGAATAAGACACTGTACTCTGCTCTTAACCAATATATTCACCTTCCTTCCTTGTCTGTGCTAGACTTTGTTCTCCTCAACATAATAGGTTTTAAAATGGACTGAACCAACTTTAAGCCTCTTTCATCACCCTCCTCAAATGGTTTCTGGACAAGTTTGTTCCACCTATTTAACATAAAAAGATCCAGTACATATCAGAATAATATATTGGGTCTCAGAAATACTAATTGTGAGACAAACAAAGGATTTGAATAACATAGTTAACCAACCCCAAAATGTTTGCAGTTCAAAGCTTTGATATCCACTTCAAGAACTAATTTAACCTTTGCAGGCCTCCTTCCAGTCCTAGTACTGAATATAATATGATCTAAAGTTATGACAACCATTTAACTCTAAATCTTATGGTTCCACTTTGCTTAAAAATAAAATATTCTAACAAATACATTCAGCTAAATACATTATAATTTCCTCACACCCTAACTTTAAATAGTCATCTCAGAAGGCTATCCCAGAATGTACAATTACCCAATATAACTTTAAATAAGAATTTAAGCAATTGGAATTTAAATCATGGGCCACTATTGAGAATTAACTATGATCCTTCCTACAATTTCTGCAACCAATGAAGAAACATAAGATGGCAACATTTACTCTAGCAGAAAGAAGGACAAGATTTACCATGCCCAACTTTGCCAAGGTTCAACTTTCAAAAATCGAAGAAGGCTGTAGATGTCCTCCAGGTTGTTCTGACACACAGAAATGCAGCATCAAAATGTCACATGTTATAGATATAATCAAGCTTTCCATATGTATGTATAATGGAAACTTCCACCGCACAATGTAAATAGACACCAAGAACTCAAGAGGATGGACATCGAATCCAAAGCTAATAAATAACTTCTGGAGAAAGGGAGTAGGAAAGTCTTGATACACTACCTGGATTGGGGTGCCAGTAAGACACCAGCGAAGACGTGCAACTAGAGAAGCAGCAGCAATAGAAATTTGACTTTTTGAGGATTTTATGGTATGTGCCTCATCAAGAATCACCCTAAACCATTGGACAGAATATAGTCCCCTATTCTCTTCAGCGTCCTGTGGAGGAATTAACAAAATTCAAGTAAGAGCTATATTCCTTTAAAGTAAACAAATATGTTGACAAAAATACAGGAGAATAAGTAGAACATACTGTTATACCTCCGTTGAAAACTCTGAGGTTAGCACTCCATATGTAGTTATCACCACATCATACTGAGCCAAAAGTTTAGCATCCTTAACTCTACTTTGACCGTAATGAAGACAAAGAGACAACGAACCAGGTTCTGCATGAGTTTCTATCTCTGCCTGTGCCAAAAAATAATTACAGACTTAATGGAGACATGGAAATACATTAACTCCTCAATCACAAAGTAATATCAATTTAATACATTTAATTGCAATAAGTATCATGCAGGGTATGCATTAAATACCATCAATTATTACCTTCCACTGGCTGAGTAAAGTCATAGGACATACAACCAGGTTCCCACCATTTGGCAGGATCTTCTTTTGCTCTTCCAATTTATTAGAAGCCACCAAATTTTCTTCTTTGTTCATGGGATTTAGACACTGTTCTGGAAGATTGGTAACTTGAGTGCTCTTACTCGAAAGCTGACATGTATATGGATTAGCTGATGACCCACCCCTTTCGGTATGAGTAAGTAAAAGAGCTATGGTCATAATGGTCTTTCCAAGTCCCATAGCATCTGCCAAAATCTTCAAAAATATGACACAATAAGCATGTATAAGCAGTAAACATAATCTGATGCTCAACATTCAAAGAAGGCAGGAGAAACATACTCCTCCTCTGGCCATTTTAAGTGTGCTTGGGAATTCTGTGGTGGCATCACCGGAAAAGGCATTCAGATACACAACAAACTTCCCCCTGTGAAACCAAATAACTCATTAATAGTCATTACAGCAATTGAAGTTCTATACAAAAAGGATATATCAAACATACTCCTCCCCTAATTGATAAGCCTCCCAACATGGATGAAGGGTCGATGCATCATCAATGCATTTTCCCTTCTCCAATTGAATCATCCAATGTAAAGCTTGCTTTTGGTAAGGTCGAAGTTCACACTGAAGTGTGCTAGGAGGGTCCATTTCCTAATCACAAAAAATTCCGTGTTAGATGCTTGTTCAAGTTCCACTCTTACAATAGCATCTTTCATCCTTAGCATTACCTCTAATTCAGAGGTGCATCCCACCCCAACAATATTTTCGAGATCAGCATCTGTGATAGGTTCCCTGTTGTCAACTTCATCTCCATCTCCATCTCCATGTCCAGACTGATCTCTCAACTTGCTGGCAAGTGATGTAGAAAGACCAGAAAATTCCTATATAGGTGAATAATTCTTACTAAGTTAAGTGAAGATTGGGCAATAAACTTGTGAAATACAAATGACTGTTTTACTACCTTTGAGTTTAAAGGCCGCTTCCTTGTGTTCAAATCAGCAGGTGTAAATTCTGCCTGGTTATGAAAAAGAATTCATTATCCACATTTGGACAATAATATCCTTGTACACACAATCAAGTCCATCACTTAGCAAATTAAAGGCTTCAGATTTCAAAGGAATGATAAAAATTGGGTCAAACAGAAGATTTCACCTTCTGAGATGGAGGCAAGCCAATCAAACGGAACAAGTTTGGAAGAGGATGAACGACCGTTTCTGCAGAGGTACTGCTGGCTGCCTTAAGTGAGAAATGCTGGGGCTTGTTGAACATTGCACTATTTAGATAAACACTAAAACAGAAAGGGGGGAAAAAGTGAAAATCCATCTGTTAATTTAATATCAAGTCTTGAAATAGCAGTCTTACTGCTTCATCAAAAGATTCATCACCAATTTTGCAAAAGCACATACAAGGTGTAATAATACCTTACTGACAATACAATAGTATCCATTATGCCCAACACATCAGGAGCAGCCTTACAACACCCAAAAACATTAACTTTCTTATCTCTCACTAGAGGCAGGAGACACCGAGACCATTCATTAGGTATTCGACCAATCTGTCACAACCCATCAAAAGCACAACACAGAATACACCAGTAAAACATATGAATAACTTCAATAGAAAGATGCAAACAAAGGCCTTAACTCTCCAGACAATGCTAAACCAAATGATTGATCCTTATAAAGTTCTCACTCCATAAACATCATCATTGTCATTACAACAACAATTACTGGCAAAAACGACATATTTACGCCGCTTGTTCAGGTACCTCTCCACTCTCTTTGGTGGAAAATCTCACAATCTCCGAACATGCCGCTGTTGCCGCAAACTTTCCTCTGTGAAAAGCCTTTCTGGACGCTGGTGATCTCAAACTCTCACTCTTCTGGGCAAATGTAAATATTACTTCATCTCCAGGCTTCACTTTCCTCCCTTTACACGTAGACAATCCTGACACTTCACTGCTACCCACATACCACCACTCACTCCCTAAAGTACTAAATGCCCTCGCATTGACAACATCTACGCTATAATTCAGATGGCAATTTTCTTCCTCTTTATTCACTCGCTTCGGTTTCGGATAAGGTAGTAATTGTAGACATACTTTGGGGGTCCCTGGAGTCTGGAGTTCCTGTTTGGATGTGGAATTCCCCCGATTCTTCTCCGCTCTATCCACTCGTTCTGACCTTTGGGTAACAGCATTAGGGTTTGGGGCTGAGATCCTATGGGTTTGGGATTGGGGTATGTGTTTTGTACGAAAATGAGGAGTGTCGAAGATGATGTTGATTGCAGCAGTAGGATTGCTGTTTGAGAGATGGAGAGCTCTGATTATGTCCATGTCGGAGAAGCCCGGCCCCACCACGGACCGCACTGTGGATAGAAGATCGTCTGTTACTTTGTTCCCCATGTATAGTAGCTTATATACACGGTAACCCTAATTGCTTAATCACAGAGACTGGGACTGAGAAACTAAAGAAAACAAAACGGCGGGGCGGTGGATTACAGAGAAGAAGAAGATCATGAAGAAGAAGAAAGAAGGCGCGTTGGATACATAAAGGGAAATAAAAATTTCTCATATTTCCCGCCACTAATTCCATCGGAGGGAAAAAGCAAACAGTGATATTATTACCTTTTTGGTTACCTTTTTTTTCTTCTCCTTTATGTGACCGGCCCAACCAGCCCGGCCTAACTTAACCCGATTTTGGTTTGAGTCAGTCGGGCCGTCCGTTGAGAAAAAATGATGTTAAAATTTAGAAATCACAAAAATTTTAAAAATTAAGTAAAATGTTATATCAATATAATGTAATAAAAAGTTCCATCAATCAAATTTTTAAAATATATAAATATTTTAAAATTTATTTAATTTAAAATATTCAAAATTAAACCAAAAATTTCAATTTTTCTTTTATATTTCAATTTTATGAAATTAATTCTGATTTTATACCGATTTAATCATTTTTATTTTTATTTTTATTTTATCTATTGACGTATGACTTAGTTAATAACTTAGTTCATTTTCAAATTAACTAAGTTCTCGAACTAATTTAATATTATTTCTTTATTTATAAAATTTTGAAAGTAAATTTTAGGAATGACTTCAAATTTAATATTTAAGTAATTAAATATATAAATTTGAAAAAATTAAATAAATAAATATTTAAATTTACACTGTACTCAAACGATCGAAAAAGTTTTAAATGAAACTTACAAATTTTCCTTTAAAAATTATATAAAATAAATATATTTATAGACTGCCACCGCCCACGATGCGCCTGTCCGCCCACCGTTCCATCAAACTGTAGACTCTTAACTTTGCGTTGGACTTGGATCAGTCTTAATTAAAATAATTTTATATTTCTAAGTATTTTCAGACCTGCTAATTAAAATTGGTGTTACATGTGCCTTTGAAGTTCTTCAAGAACTCGAAGGGACTAGATAATAACAATAAACAAGAGAATTTACTTATAGTAATTAGCATACAAATGCGTCAACGATGTCATTGTGTGTCTATTGAGGCTGTAATCTGGCTATTTTCTCTGAACTGTGAAGGGTTCCGTACCTACTCTACTACTCCTGCTGAAAGTTCATTCAAAGTGAGTTGAGTTCAATTTTCATTTTCCAACCAAGAAAATTCGTAATTCCTTTCCTTTATTTTTCATGTGACTTCTCTTTGGAATTTAATAGAACTTATTTTAGATATATGTAATTCTCATCATTTATAACTTCGTTTGAGTTATTTTACCCTTTTGTTTTCTGATAATGGTTGTAGTCTCCTTTCTGACAATCTTGTTTTTAAATTTGTGATAAATTTCAGTCTAATCCAGATTTGAGATCTAGAAGATCTTTGTGTAATATTCTAAATTCTGTTTCAGATTTGAAATCTTACCGTTGCGATTGAAGTGAAAGAAAATGGTGTTCTTTAAAGCCTTTTCTATGCTTTCTTCCAGACTTCGTTCGCGCGCTACTGTAAGTTGTTCTCCCTAATAAAGAATGCATGCAACCCGCGCGCACAATTCGTAATCAATTTACGAATAATCATATACAAGTAGCTTCCGCGAAACATCTAATGATCTTTGTTACATATAAATAAATGAAATTTTCAGGTGCAACGATCTAATCTCAGCAATTCTGTGAGATGGCTTCAAATGCAGAGCTCTTCTGATCTTGTAATCAAACATTTGTTGTTCTTACTTGAGATGATTTCTATCTCGCTGACGCTTTTCTGATTAGGAGTATTAAAAGTCATATTCCTCTGTATTGTTTGATTGTTTACCGAAGTTTCATCTATTGTTTGTTAGGGGGCGCTTGGTTCACTGAGAGTAATGGGAATGGGAATAGGAATGAATATAGTGAAGAATGGGAATGGATATTATCATTATAATTATGATGGTTGGTTAAAAGAAATGAATGATTATCATTACCATTGATATTGGTTGGTTTGTAAAAAATATTAAGAAATAAAAATTAAATATATTTTAAAATATAATTAATGTAATTAATCAAAATATAA
>JANTNU010000008.1:8311000-8364767 GCA_024752395.1 Erythroxylum havanense | reverse complement strand
AATGAATTATATTGTAATTAATTATATTTTAATTAATTAATTAATTACAATATTTTAATTAATGAATGAATTATATTTTAATTAATTAATTAATTATAATATTTTAATTAATGAATAAATTATATTTTAATTAATTATAATGTCAGTAATTAATTAATTAATTATAATATTAGTTAAAAGATATCAAACCTTACTAAACCAAAAAACATTAACATTAACAAAACTAGGAATAACTCCATTCCTCTCCATTCATTCCTCTCATAATGGAGAGGAATGGAGCAATACCCTAAAGTAAGGAATGAAAGTATAAGTCCAATAATCATAACCTCCAACCAAGCTCTCTTTTTCATTCCATACCCATTCCTCTCTCTTCATACCCACTAAACAAGCACACCCTTATTATTACTTTTTCTTCTTCGTGTCATAGGACCTCCATTCTCAGTTGAGGGAATTGATCCCAAAGCAACAGGTACGAATTACTTGCCTTCTTGTATTACTTGTGTTGGGCCCGAGTCTCGATTCCCCGTCCCGAGCTGGGCCGTCTGGTTGCGCCAACGACGAGCTCCCCTTCGGACTCGATCCCAACATCTATACATAATTTCATACAAACACATACCAATACATACACACATTCTACACATGCATTCTAACCAAGCATTAATCATCTCAATTACATAAGCCATCATGAACCAAGCATTAATCATCTCAATTACATAAGCCATCATGTCATTATAATCCGAAGAAATTAAACCAATACTATCAACCATACATAATACAGAATAAAGTCTAAATCCCAAATACATGAAATGCTCCATGATGATATGCTCGGAGGGTCAACTAAAGTACTAACTTAATACAAAAGCTCCTAACTATCTTGGAGTTTCCGATGCCTTGCAAGATCAACGATAGTCTCGTTCTGCACCTGAGGAGTGGGAGATAATAGGGTGAGCTGCGAAGCTCAGTGGCATATACATTAATAGCCATTGGCAACGAGCCACACATTCAAGCATATATATGTATACACAAGCATAAACAAGTCAACGCTTATCAATTTACAACTCATTATGCATCATGCCCAACAAATCAATAATGAATGCACACAAATGGCTCGAGAGTTCCGTAAAACGATCCGGATAAATCGAAGTTTATATCGTAAACTATCCTAGTCCGATTTCTCAGGAACTCGTGGCCTCAAGCGGGCAGCCGGAAGAAGGCTATACGTCGACGTGCACATGACTAACGATCCGTTACTCTCTCACCTAAACAAAGCACATAACAATTCGTTTCATGAGGAAAGCATAATGCCAATCAAGGCAGTACATAATCATGATCACAGTGCATTTGCAATATTTCTCATAATTCAACACATGCAGTGTCATACACATGTAAGCAAGCATACACATTTTGCCCATACACACAACAACCATAAATATATTACTCACCTAATATCGCTCGAGAATCCAACTCACTGTTGTCCTTCTTCTTGCAATTAGATCAGGTCGGCTTGGTTTCCTATAACAAACCAAGTTCCCATTCAAATAACATTCAAAGGAAATATTCAAAAAGCTTGAAAATCAAAAGTACTAGCATTAAAAGTCTACACTCGACTTCCATCTAAATTCCCGAATCTCTAGAGGCAAATTCCAAATTTTTTTCTTCATAAAACTTGTAGCCCTTTATATCTAGATCACAACGAATCCAAAATCACCTCATTTGGACTTCTATAGTAAAAGATATACCCAAAATACTAAAATTCATCTTTGCTGAAAATTGGGGGCTCGGCGCGGCATGCACGCAAGTGTTCGCCGCGGCGTGCACCATTTCCTCGCACGTCGCGGCGTGCTCCTTCTCGCAAGACGTGACGAATTTAACTTTGCACATCTCGGCGAAAACGCACGTCGCGACATGCAGGTCTGGAGAACGTCTCCGAACCCGATTTTTCCATCATTTTCCAACTTCAAACCTTCCCTTAATCACATGCAACACATCTAAACCTTGCTTCAAGTCCTATACTACATTTCTAACCCATTAACAACTTAAAAACATGCACAAAATCATCAACCCAAGAAATCTATCCATTTTTGCCTTTAAACCCTAAACCACCGATTCTAACACATACAAAACCATTCTAGGATTTAATCTAATCTCAACAAGGTGAACTGCATGTAGACTTACTAGAAATGTGCTTCAATCTGTCGGAAACCTCAAGGATCGAAAACCCAAATTTTCTCTTCTCCTTCTTCCTCACCCACGATACTCCTCTTCTTCTTCCCTTTCCCTTTCTTTTCTTTCTTCTCCTTCTAATTTCTTTCTCTTAATTCTAAATGGAAAGGAAAATACCAAAACACCCCTCCTTGTAAAGCCTTAACCCATTCCAACCTAAGTAGTCTTCCCAAATGCCCTCACACATTTTTATCCCTTAATTCTCATTTAAACCACATTAAACTCAACAAAACCTCAATAATCCACTAACACTCCCAATTTAAATCAAACTAAGTCAAAAACACACAATTAACACGATTCATGCTTACTGACATCAATAATAAATAATAATAAAAATTCGGGGTCTAACAACTTGAATCATGCATGAAACTTAGGCCCTTCGATAACAACGTTTAGCTTTTAGTTAGAACCATAATTAGTCCTAGTAAAGTTTTCTCCTATGACTTTAACTTAATTTCAATGTAAGTGAAGTACTTAAATTGTCTTTTTAATTGCTAGAAAAGATACTGATTTCTCGCTTTTTTTACCTTGTTGCAGGAACGCCTGAAAAAACTGAAGACAGATTATGGAAAAGTTCAATTGGGAAATATTACTGTTGACATGGTAAGCATATTTTTTGTTTTCCATATGACCATATTATATCTTAACAGAAATATTACTTTTAGTTCAATGCTGTGGATAACAAATAATTTAAAAGGATTATCAACCAGTTACAATATCGTCTTACTTTAGCTAGGTTTTGTTCCTGATAAAATTGGTAAGGTACTAGGTGGAATGAGAGGAATCACAGGATTGCTATGGGAGACCTCACTACTTGATCCATATGAGGTATGATAACCTTTAATTTTGATTTGAATAATTATGAACTTACAAATTTGGATTTCTCTACAAAAACAAACTGTTGTTTGCCATCTCTCAAGGAATTGGCTTCAGGGGACTTTCTATTCCTGAATGCCAACAAGTGTTACCAGTTGCAAAACCTAGTGGCGAACCTTTACCAAAAGGTCTTCTTTGGCTTCTTTTGACAGTAAAGGTGAGCATATTTAGGTAACCAAGTTCCACAAGTCATTGTCTTTTTTCTCTTTTGCACTTTGGGTTCCTTGGCTGCATTTAACTAATTATGTTTGCTTATCTGAGAAGTAGGTACCTAGCAAAGAACAAGTTGATACCTTGTCGAAGGAATTACGAAATCGTACCACTATTAAAGGTTTGTGCCTTTGGGCTCTTCTTTACACTCTGATTTTACTGGATGCTTTCAACTTCTTTACTTGCCTCTAGATCTTGTCATGAACGAAAAGCCTTCCTTGGGTATTCAACTTTGAGTTCCTATGTCCATTCATATTGTGAGATAATTTCATTTGCTTTGCTAAATTTGAATGATCAACAATGTAACCACACTTCAGTCTCTTACTTTTGATTGCAGATTATGTGTACAAGACCATTGATGCTCTACCTGTCTCCACTCATCCAATGACTCAGTTTGCAACTGGTGTTATGGCCTTCAAGTTGTTATATTCTCTCCTTGATTATAAGCATCATGACATCATAATTTTGATATGATAAAGTGAGTGTGGTTGAGAAAACTTGTTGAGACTTTATGAGTTCTTATCTCGTGATTTTCTTAGGATTTGACAAGTCAAGTTTTTCCACTTTTTTTGGTGAAAAATGTTATAACTAAGCTGATTACATGATAGACATGTGAAAAGGTATTAGTGGGTTTACTTCAAAAATGTTTGTATGTGGATATTAACTTAACAACTTTTTGTTTATGCACTTTTACCTTCCAAGTTGTAAGTGAATTTCAAAAGGCATATGATAATGGGATTCACAAATCAAATTAAGTTCTCATTTTGTGATGCTTTGGTTGTAGTTTAACCTTTCAATCGTTGTGGCATCACTATAATATGATAGCACTTTTAGGTACTGAGAGCCTACATATGAAGATTCTCTTAATCTAATTGCTCGTGTCCCACTGATTGCTTCATATGTTTATCGAAGGTCAGTCAGCATGTTATGCTTTCTTCAATGTTGCACATTAATTAATGTAGGTAGAGAAGTTTGAGCTGTTGAGTTTTTTCAAGATACTGATGGCAGCACTATCTCCAAAAAAAAACCCTGGATTCACCTGTTATAGTTTTAAATCTTAGGATAAAAAGACCTTGTGCTAATTAGATAAGAGGAGAGGATAGTAAGAACAAAGAAAATGAAACCTAAGAAGCTAAAACAAATGTGTAGCAGTGAATCGTTCAAAGTCATAAATTTTATTGCTTTAATGACAGCATACCTCTTTAAAGCTCTACCTGACTGGCTAAGGCATATTTTAGATGTCAATTTTTGTAACATCCTTTACTTATAGCATGATTGATAGGACATTTGTTGGAGAAACCCAACTCAGACAAAGCAATCTTCTTGTGGTCGATACCTACTTTTATGGTATTACTCCTTTAAAGATTAAGTTGTCTACATCATATTCCGTAAGCAGAATTGAATCAGCTCAATATCCACATTGTGGCTACCTGTCTTTAGCTGGAATTATGTATAAGATTGTCAAGAAGTTGATAAAATTGCTCTTTGGAACTATGTCGATAAAATTGCTTTTTGGAATTAAGCCTTATGGTATAATGTTTAACTCCTTTTTGTAAAAATCTTGGCTGACATATTTGAAATTTGTAGCTGGTGATGTTCTTGTGAAATTTCAGAAATTCCTTATGTTTTAGCTACTTTGATAACTAAAATGGTGCTTTTGCATGTCGATGGCTGTTCTTTCATATTCCTTTCATTTTTTTTTTCTGTTTTATTCATTCATGATGTCAAATGTAACTTTGTTTTATCATCTATGCAATTATTTCTAGCTTTTGGCATCTTTGTTGATTTAGGGTATACAAAGGTGGGAAATTCATTCCAGTTGATCACACTTTTGATTATGGCGCAAATTTCTCTCACATGTTGGGATTTGATAATCCTCAGATGCAAGAGCTTATGAGACTATATATAACCATCCACAGGTAGAATACATTATCATCTTCTCAAAAATAGGTAATAACACTGAATGTTAGGCTTGGTATTTATAGTTTATCTTTGCCAATTTACAACTAGAGATGTTTGCCACATATTGCAGTGACCATGAAGGTGGAAATGTCAGTGCTCATACCGGCCACCTGGTAAGTTGTCCAAATTTTGAAAATTCAATGTCATGGAAAGCTCTAAAAGTTAAAATGTAAATTCTTGGCTATTATTTTTATGCATTGCTTCAGGTAGCTAGTGCACTTTCAGATCCTTATCTTTCATTTGCAGCTGCATTGAATGGTTTGGCTGGTCCCCTTCATGGCTTGGCTAATCAGGTATTGCAAATCTATCTTGATTGTGATCTCTACCACTTCATGTTTCGATTCCTTTTCTTTTTCTTCAATGCATCATCCATTTATATATTCTAGTCAAGTTTTAGTGATCATGTCTATGTATGTACATGTGAAATGGCATGCAAGTGATGTAAAAGGAGATATATATATGTTTGCTTAATGTTTAACATTATCCAACTCTGGCATACTAGTTTTGATACTAAACTTAATGTGGGTTTCATCTTGAAGTTGTAAGATGCCTTTGTTAAGCTAGGAGGATGGGGTTATTTACCCATAATTGAGTTAAGAAGAGTAGCTTCAAAAGTTAGGGATTAGTATATTTCTGTTTGTTATTTCTTATTGTTAAGTGTATAATTCCGCTTATTGTGGTCAAAAGCAAAAGCATATCACCTCTATCATGTTTCTCAATTGGTTGTGGGAGACAATTTAAAGCAATTAATGACAAGAAATGTTACATTTTCTGTCAATTGGTAGCATGGGTCTAGTTTTTCCCTGTCAAAGATTGTTGTTACTTTCTTATCTCAATTTTATGGATTTGCAATGTAGGAAGTTCTACTTTGGATCAAATATGTGATAGAGGAATATGGAAAGAACATAACCAAAGAACAATTGAAAGACTATGTATGGAAAACAATCAATGGTGGAATGGTAACGTACTGAAAGTCTTTCAGTTATGTCTTTGCATAATACACAACAAAACCCTGAATTATCGCTCCTTTGTCAATACAAACAGAAAACCTGGACAAACTTATGATTGTCTTATGTTTTATCATTCTGACTGCATGTCAATTGGTTGCATAGTTTGTTTGCAATTGTATTTGACTTTGTTAAATTTTTTTCTTTTATGTAATTTAAATGATCTTTATCACATCTCAACTATCATTAGTACTGTGCTTGATTCTGGCTTGGTTAAGTTAATTGACAGGTTGTTCCTGGGTTTGGTCATGGAGTTCTACGTAAAACCGATCCAAGATATACTTGCCAGAGAGAGTTTGCTTTGAAGCATTTACCTGATGATCCACTTTTCTAGCTGGTTGTCATTTGTTCCATACTGCATAAAAATTTTCAATGACTACAACAATTAGATATTTTGTGTTTTTATTATATATGCTTGATTTTGTAACAACTTAATAAATATTGTCTTGAACAGGTTTCAAAGCTTTATGAAGTTGTGCCTCCCATTCTCACAGAGTTGGGAAAAGTATGTGGCTACCTTTTGCTCTAGTAAAGACCATTACATAGAACGCTGAGTAGATTGTTAAGTGGTTTGTTTCAATCAATCCAAAACAGCACGTTAAAATCTAATATTCTCATGTGTGCAGGTCAAAAATCCATGGCCTAATGTTGATGCTCATAGTGGGGTGTTACTAAACCACTATGGCTTAACTGAAGCTAGGTATTGTTTATCGCACATCCTCACATAATTCTTTAAATTGTCCCTAAAATTCGAGGGAAGATGATTGCAATTTTCCAAAATGACTACAGGTACTATACAGTTCTTTTTGGTGTCTCAATAAGCATTAGCATCTGTTCTCAGGTTTGTTTTGTTTCATCTCCTGTGTTCCTCGATATGTTACAGGGCAGTTGCTGATTACTTTTCCTGATGCAGTTGATATGGGACCGAGCTCTTGGATTGCCTCTAGAAAGGCCAAAAAGTGTTACAATGGAATGGTTTGAGAATCATTGCCGGAAGGCATTTTCATCCTGAGAATGGGTGGAGGTGCAGTAATAAGAAGCATAGCTCAAAGGCATGGGTTTTGTGACAGACTGATGTAAGAATTGCTAGTTTCCAGTATCGCATTCGAACTCACTGACAATTTTCAAGGCCTAGATTTGTTATCTTCTTTACGTCGTTTTGGTGTATGCAGCGTTAGGCTGTCAGTTGGTGCTTTTGGTTACTACTTCGTTTTAATCAATAGGAAGTATTATCTTAACAGTTGATAAAGGCCAATCTAGGTGCTGCGATCTCACGCTGGTGTTGAATGGTCTGCTCCTGTAGGCAGAATTCGCAGCCTTAGCAATTATACCGCTTTCCATAATGAAACTTACCAGCTTTCCATTCGTGTCTTTCCTCTTATGGATTGATAAAGGTGTTCTTGGTTTATTAATTAGGCTTCAGGTTGAGTTTGGATATAGTCATGTGAAACTGGCTCCATTTAGTTACACCTGTAACTCCAAAGTCGAAGATCACCTCTTAACTTCACTTCTTCTTTTCATTTTATTATATGGGGTCAATATGTAACCAAAACATTATGATCGAGGTCAGCATATTAAAATGTGTGAAAAATATCATGATTTGCTTAATACAACTTTTTTTCGTATTTATAAAAAAAGTTTAGTATAGTCTTCACCGAAATTTATTCTTATAACTTTAACCTATTCTTATGATGCTTATAGTGCACGTTTTTTTTAGTTTTTTAAGTTTCTTTATAATATTTGGAAAAAGGTTATACATCTATAAATTTATATATAGGGTTAATTATAAAAATCTTATTTTTATTATAATACCAATTCGAATCTTAAAAATTACGTTAAAATTTTTACTTTTTAATTTGTTACAAAAATAACACGACTTTAAGTTTTTTGTAACAAATAAATTGCATAAGATTTTTTGACATTTTATATATTTGACACATGTCTCCTTTTTTTTCAACTCGATTGCTTAATGGTCAATTAAATTAAAACACACAACATAAAATCTAATTCCCATTTTGTTTTTTTATAATGCGATTACTCTATTGCTGTACGACTCTATTGTTTTCCTCTCGTGTGTTTTTTTCCATGTGTGTGATCGATGAAAGATTCAAAGGATTCTTAAAGGAGGTTAAGGATCCTCGTGCCTCTTGCAACGCAAGTGATTTGGAGGTGTAATCCTAATGTTATGTTTAGTTGGAGATTTTATAATATAATGTATTATTATTTGTTCGTTTAGAAAGAGATTTTTATAATAGAATAAAATGAGATAGAAACGAAGAATTTTATATTATATTTCATTACATCCTAAATAATAAAAATATAAAATTTTTGATTTGAAAAGTTTACAATAGAATATAAAATAACAAATATATAATACCTAATATACCTTACCTTAATACCAAGTAAGACAATACATTTGGGTGTTGGCAGGGGAAGAGCACCGTCTTCGGGCTGCAGTGGACTGTTGTCGGCGATGACATCCACACTTTTTTTTTGATAAAAAAGAAAATAGCTAGTACAAACTACATCACAAAATGGGGAAAACAGACTCCCGCTAAATCCTCTAGAAGGATCATGTGACACCCGATGGGTATAATAGTAAAATAAGTAACGACATCTGCCATCTGCTCGGCATAATGAGCAAATTAGTCGGTACATCTGTTGCTCTCTTGATACACATGATGATAAACAACAGTTTAGTTCCTAGTGAGCAGCAGATGAATGCTCCGAACGATAAGATTGAGAGTCCTGGATCGACAGTCTGAAGAAGAGAAGACATCGAACACCGCCTTATAATCAACCTCTAGTTCGAGACGTCAATCTCTCATATTTCACGCTAAGATGAGCCCGATAAAAATCCCCCATAGCTCCGCTATCATCAGAGAGCACCATCCAAAATTTTGAGCGAAGCCCCCGAGTCATTGGCCAACACTATCCCACAAAAGGCCGTCGACAATGGCTAAAAATGCGAATTGCTTACAGGCTCCATCAGTATTAAGATTGATCCAACTGGGGGGAGGTTTGCTCCATCTCAGGCGTTGCTCCCGTCGCATGCTAAATTCAGTAGAACCCGCACGATTGTGCCATCTAGCTGAGGAGGGAAGTTGATCTGCATAAGACAAAATAAGAGAGAAAGGTGAGGACGGCCAAGTAAATTGACTATAAAAAAGGGTGAGGTTCCTCCATTGCCAAAGGAACCAATAGGTAATGCCAAAAAGGGTCGACCAAGCTTGACCGCGGAGATGCAGGCGGAGTTGGAGATTGTGGAGGATCCACTCCCTGAGCTGCATGGTGAAAAAATCAGCTGGGACGAGGTGTGGAGGAAATGTGCCCCAAACTTGGTGAGCTTTATCACAATCACGTACAACATGCAACGAGTATTCCTCGAGGCCACAATGATAACATTCATCTGAAGTACAGTGCGTACGAACACGATGGTGGTTCGTGAGTAGCCGATCACGAGCTAGGAGCCATAGGAAGGACTAGATGCGATGTGGGCCCGACCACTTCCGTATAACCGTCCCAATATCATGGGTTGCGGTAGTGTCATGGCCCATGCACATGTTATACGCAGAAGCAATGGAGAAAAGCCCATCGTCGTATCTTCCCCATATCAACTGGTCTGGGCCTAAGGCAGGGTTGGGGGGAAGCGTGCTAGCAATCAATCGACACAAAGAAGGCGGGAGATAGGGTTGTATCTCATGCCAAAGCCAATTGCCATCTGAGTCGACAAAGTGACTGATACTGAGGTGATAAAGGAAATCAGAGATCGTGAGAAAAGCATGGGAACTCAGAGGACCGATGCTCGAAAGCCATAGGTCATTCTAGAACCAAATGAGGCTTTGACTCGTTCCTCGTATGAGGAAGAAATAGTCACTATTGCAACTTATTAAGTCGTGGTAAGTTAGTTGTGACTTGTCCGGACATTGAGCAGATTGGATCATGTGAGAGAAGGAAAGAAGGGGAGAAGAGAGGAGAAAAGAGAGAGAGAGAGAGAGTCATTTGAAGAAAAAGAGGATATAATAGTTATTTATTATTATTATACATATATTCCATTCCATTCCATTTAATATCTAAATAATATTTTACTATATTACATTTTAAACCTTTCTATCTTTTTCAGATAACAATTTTCTAATATTATATTTATTTATATTTTATTCAATTATAAATCATTCAATTCTATTAAAAACTTTTCATCCAATTAAACATAGACTTAAAAGGTAAGCGGAGGAGTTGATGGGTAAGGTATACGGGGCACAAAGCACGAGTCTATATGCAATTCCAATACTTTTAATGTCTACAAATGATGGAATTCAGCCAACGTGTCTTGATTATAGAGCTAGTTATGATATAGTGATAAAAGTGCAAACATTTAGACTAAGCCCTTAGTAAATTGCACGATTCTTGCAAATTTTTCAAAATTGATTCGAAAAATGGATATCATCTTAGTAAGATGAGAGAAGCTGATAAATGAAAAATATCTTTATGAGTAATTTTGATTTATACGAGTGATTAATTATGTCATTGTCTTACCAACGTACTTGACACTTTTACTAGATTGATGAATTATGCGTTGCGTGCATACATGAGAAACTTTGCAGTTATTTATTTTGATGATATTGTGATGTATGATAAGAATTTAGAAGAACATACTTACCATTTAAGATATGTGCTTATTGTACAAAAAAGGACAATTGTATGCTAATATTAAAAGGTGTACTTTTTGCATGAAAGAATATGTTTTTTATGTTGTTAGTGAAAACGTTCCTTGAGATTTGTTGCTAGTAGCGCATATCTCATCAAATGTTAAATTTGATGCTACTGAGCTCAACTTGATTAGTATAACCTCAACTCTCAAGCTAATTTTTTGCCTCTTTGTCTTTACAGACCCTTTTTACTATTTAGGCCTTAGTCTTTTGTGGTCATCACTTTTGAATAATTTTTTGTATCATTTTTTTATTTTCAAATTTGTATGCTAGTTTACCGAAAAAAACCTTTTTACCATATAATGATAAGACTGTATATTATCAAAATTTTCATACCCCGCTTTATTGTAGGATTTTAGACTGGGTACGATAGTGATGATGATAGTGAAAAATAATTAAGGTTGAGACCTAAACCAATACTTGAGGTGAAAAGTTTCTACAAAATGACCATTTTTTTATTTATAAAAGGCCCATTAAGGATTAAAATAAATATTGTTGCATCACTTACTAAAATTGTACACTTTGAATGGCCTGATTCAAGATATATATGTAGATAAGTTTCAAAAGGCACATTAAAGTTTATTTTGGGAAGCTCATTAAACCCAAATGAAGATTAAATACTAATTAACATAATTCAAATTAAGGTTGAAGAACATTTAGATACTTAAAACCTATGTTATTAGGCTAATTTAATATATTATTATTTATTTAATATTGTAGTATTTATTTTGTGTTATTAGACCAAACTTTTTACTTTTGATTATAAAGTAGAAAACGCGATTAATATGTTTTTGTAGCTGAATGCTAATTTCTTATTTGGATTATGACTTACTATAGGGCTAATGTCCAATTTGATTAAGAAAAGCTTTAAAAGTGGTACTTTCCTTGTGAGGCTTAACCTTAATTGAAATATTATTCATAGAGTTCTAATTAAAGTTTTATAACAAAGTCCAAGTTAAAATAAAAGTAGTGGTACGTTCCCTAATTGAACCAGAAATATAACAGTTTCAATTCAAATAG
Organism: Erythroxylum havanense; assembly: GCA_024752395.1. Taxonomy (NCBI): domain Eukaryota; kingdom Viridiplantae; phylum Streptophyta; class Magnoliopsida; order Malpighiales; family Erythroxylaceae; genus Erythroxylum; species Erythroxylum havanense. The sequence goes on along the minus strand of JANTNU010000008.1, from coordinate 8,352,760 downwards.
CATTAGTACTTGGTGTTTTAATTCAAATCGAAGCCCTTGTTACATATTCCTAGTTCTTCTACATGCTCATCCACTCTTTTTTCAAATCTAGAAATATTTGGCGGGTAATACTAGCGATACTAAGTGGGAGTTGTTCCCGCCATTTCCCCTATTTATTCATTTCCTCCCCTACCTTTCGTGCCACTGAATAGAAACAAAAGCTAATCCCCCAACTATTGATCCAATTGAATCGGGATAAATTCCGAGTCGACTCGCCGTAACTACGAGTCGTTTTCTAATTTCTGCGCTATTATTATGTTAAGAAATAAAATATGCTCTATGGTTGTACCTATACTATACATCTTGTGACTTGTCCAATCGTAAAGCTAGTGGGCCCCGTTTCGTTTTGTGTGGTTGTGATTTATTCCGACTTTTAAAAGGGTGACTTTTAATACTTTTTCTTTATATTACTCCTTTTTTAATTCCTAAATTATAAATTAGAGCTTAATTATATATAATAAAATCTATAAATTATATAAAAATATTATATACAATATTAAAATATGAATAAAATATAAGTTAACAGTAATCAACCAATTGAATTAATTAAAATATGACTATGTTACATTAAAATAAAATGATAATTAATTTATTGTTAATTAGATTAAATATATAAAAGTAACATTAAATGGGGGTAAATACATCTTACGAGGATAAATAGGGGTTTAAATTCGGTGAAATGAGCTTATCTCCATACAATAACCGCCTTATCGCCCATTCGCCCATATTTTTTATTCAGGATAAAAGTCTAAAAAATTATCGAGTCCAACGAGCCGACTCTTCAACTCGTAAAACTGAGTTCCGAGTCAAGGCGCCCAATGGTGCTCAATGCTTTGTTAGTAATGCGCAAAAGTTATGAGGCCGTTGTTGTCTCTTATTAGGGCATATCTCTCTCGACTACACATGCCCACTCTCACACAAACAAAATCCCCAATCTCTTCTTCATCGGCGGTTAATTAAACCCTAACTTGGTATTTCTACACTCCTTTTTTTAACACATATACGTGTATTTGTAGTGTTAATATTGTGGTTACCGACGCTCCATCCAAGAGGATTCGAGGATTGAGGTTCGTGATTAGAGTAACTCCCTGTCCGGTACGATTTTTGAATGCTGTAATTTGTTAGTCGATTTTTTTGCTTGCTTTGAAGAATAATCTTTTTATTGTACCTCAGGTTTTATAAAAAATTGTCACTCATCGATTTTTTTTTTGTTTTCTCTTATGTTTTTTACTCGTTTTATAGGGATGCGCGACAGACCTCAAATCGACGGTATATGTGAGCAAGTATTGGGGGTTAGAGATAGATAGATAGATAGGTACTTCAGGTTGATTGTGGAACGACTAGGGATTTATTTTCTAGTGGGTACTGGATTAGGGGTTTTGATCTGAGATCCGAATTCGGTTCGTCAATGGAGTCTACGGAGGTAAAGAAGAGAGGTCGAGGGAGGCCAAGGAAACGCAGGCGAGAGGAAGAGGACATTAACAAAGGGTTAAGTAGTTTTATTAAGAAGCAAGTTATCGAACTTACTTGGAAGCCACTTGTGGGTAGATATGTCTTGAAGGAATTTGTGGGTAACGGGATTTTTCTTGGAAAAATAGTGTCCTATGATACTGGATTGTATAGAGTGGATTATGAGGATGGTGATTGTGAGGATTTGGAAGGTGGTGAGTTACGTCAGTTGCTCTTAGGTGATGATGATTTTGACGATGATTTGACTGTTAGAAGAAAGAAATTAGATGAGTTTTTGTTGAAAAAGAGTGCACAGAAGAAAGAGTTGGAGAAGAAAACGGAGGATTTGAAAAATGAAGTGGATGGCGTTGAAGGTGGAATAACAGGTGTAAATGAAGGGGTACAAGGTGAGAGTGGTGCAGACTCCTTTAGTGGTTCATTAGAGGATGTACAGGACAGAGATTTGGGACAAGAGGTGGAGACCTCATTTGTCCCACCTCCACATTTACCTCCATCATCGGGAAATGTAGGTGTTCCCGAGGAGTATGTTACCCATCTTTTCTCGGTATATGCATTTTTGAGGTCATTTAATATCCACCTCTTTTTGAGTCCATTTACTCTGGATGAATTAGTTGGAGCAATTAATTGTTGTGTTAAGAACTCATTGTTGGATTCCATTCATGTTGCTTTGATGCGTGCCTTGAGACGCCATCTTGAGATCATGTCTTCCGAAGGTTCAGAGCTTGGATCGAGATGTTTGAGGTAAATTTGGATATTTGATTGTGGTAACTGGTGCATATGATCTATTTTTAAACCTGTGATATGGAGGTGAGTAATTTTTAAATAGCGGTATGTTCTGTTAAATTGGGCTTTGAAAGAATGAGTGTTTAGCGGCATATGAAAAAGAGTTGTTGCTATTTGCTTGTTTTTCTTTTTCTCGTGTATTGTGATGTTTTAATCTTTTTCTTTTGATGTTGGAAGAAATCTTAAGACTGGAATTTACTTTTGTACATACTTGTCAAATGAATATTGCCTCGGGCCCTTGTTGCGTGATGTATGCTTTGGTCTTTATTTGTACACGAGCACAGATTAGTTATGCTTTTACTTCTACGTCTTATATTTTTTAACATGTTGATTTTCCTATGTTTTGCCCTCAGATGTTTATAATTAAGCTGTACTTCCTTCATGCAGGTGCATTGACTGGAGCTTGCTTGATTCATTTACATGGCCTGCATATTTAATTTATTATTTTACAATAATGGGCTATGTAAAGGGAGCTGAATGGGAAGGATTTTATGACCTTTTGAAGAGGGAGTATTATTCCTTACCGGTGGGTAGGAAGTTAATGATTCTGCAGATTTTATGTGACGATGTCTTGGAGTCGTCAGAGTTGCAAGCAGAAATCGGTATGCGTGAAGAGGTAGAATTTGGGATAGATCCTGATACTGTTTTTATGGATATTCCTGAAAATGGACCAAGAACTGTCCATCCCCGATACTCTAAAACTTCTGCTTGTAAGGATCAAGAGGCTATGGAGATTATTGCAGAAAACCATGGAACTAAGTCTTCTAGCTCTAAATATGGGGGTTTTAGTGCTGGTGTTCCTGATGTTGGTATAGATGGGAATAGTGATGAATGCCGACTCTGCGGGATGGACGGGACCTTAATTTGTTGTGATGGTTGCCCATCGGCGTATCATTCAAGATGCATAGGTGTTTCAAAAATGCATATACCAGAGGGGCCATGGTATTGTCCAGAGTGCACAATTAACAATATGGAACCTTCTATTACAAATGGAACTTCTTTAAGAGGAGCTGACATGTTTGGTGTCGATTTATATCAACAAGTATTCTTGGGAACTTGCAATCACTTACTAGTGTACGTTTTTAGCCTTTTGTTTTGAATTTTTGAGTTAGTTCAAAGCAGTACAATTCGTGAAAATTTACATAATTAACAAAACTATTGATATTAATTTTTTTATACAAATCTCTGTTTCACATTTTTGAAAATTTTGAAGTTCTTACTTTTTTACCCTTGTGCCATTATATTCATTATAAACCATACTGTATGTTTGCTTGTTGATTCATTCGTAGTTTTTTTATTTGAAATACAATTTCAGGGTCAGGTCTTCTGGTAGCAAAGAGTTGAGTGTCAGATATTATAATCAGAAGGATATCCCACAGGTCTTGCAAGCACTTTCTGCCTCAGTACATTATCGATTGGCATATATGGATATGGTTAAGGCAATTGCTGATTATTGGCAAGTCCCACAAACTGCATTCTTACCCTTGAAACACGAGGGTCATAATATATCATTGTTAAGGGAACATGGAAAATTTGTAGATTTTCCTTCTCCTTGCAATGGAAGCCATAGCATTCCAGAAGCCATGAAGGCTGAAAATGGACCTTGTATAAAAGGAAATAATGCAAATAACGTGCCAGCAACATTTCCTGCTATGTCTATGGGTTCATCTAATCAAGCCGAGTCACTTTGCATCTTGGGCAACAATGATATGACGAAACTGCACAGTAAAGAGGAACCTAGTAATTCAGTTAACCAACAAAATAATCCATCTGATGTTGCTCACCAAAGCATTGTTAACAGGTCCAATGATGTGAAACCCGAAAAATACAACTCAGCAGATAGTGATGGTACTCATATTGAGCATTTGGATGATACTTGTATACCTGGAATTTTGTCCTCTCAAAACAACAATGACATTCATGCAGGTTTTAGAAGGTCTGATAGGAATTTAGCTAATTATTGCTTGTATATGGGCATATCTTTTAAACCTTATGCCTACATTAATCACTACATGCATGGGAATTTTGCTGCATCTGCCGCTGCTTATTTGGCTGTTCTCTCAACTGAAGAAAGTCGGGGATCTGAGGCCTCTAAATCAGGCAGTGTAAAGAAGGTTGCCTCTGACATTTCCTTGCAACTAAAAGCTTTCTCATCAGTAGCATCTCGATTTTTCTGGCCAACTTCTGAAAGGAAGCTTACAGAGGTGCCGAGGGAGAGGTGTGGGTGGTGTCACTCCTGTAAGCTCTCTGCTAGCAACAAAAGGGGATGTATGTTGAATGCGGCTGCTTCAAATGCCACTAAAGGAGCCATCAAGATCCTCAGTGGTCTTAGACCAAACGTGAATGGAGAGGCTAGTTTTACTAGCATTTCAACTTACATTTTATACATGGGTGAGATTTTGTCTGGTCTTACAGTTGGTCCCTTTCGGAATGTAAGTTACGTAGAACAGTGGCGTAAGCGAGTAGAAGGTGCTTCGACTTGTGCTGCCATTAAAGGCCCCTTGCTTGAAGTGAGTTCATTTGATTTTGCAAATAGTTCAAGTTTTTGCTGTTGCTTCCCTTTATTTACCTGAAATATATAGTTGTATGGTAATTAATGTGTGTTAATCTTTAAAATCAGTTCATGACATGCTTTTTGCATGCAGTTTAAATCATGTTGTGTTCATTACTGAAATTTTATGCTTTAAGCAGTACAAGAGATTCACTGTATGAACACAATCTAAATCCATGAAAGAGTCACAAAAGATGGTCATATTTGGACCTGCTTTTGGACCAATATCCCTTTTGATAAGTCTCAGTTGCGCCGTCCCTTGTTTTATCTATCTCGTAAATCAAAATATCATACTCGTATTGTTGGAATTAATGTCATTTTCCTGAATTTTCATTTGTTGCTACAATTTCATGTGTAGCTGCGCATTCTTCGATATCACGATGATTGGATGGATTCATTAGTCTTTTATTGTTATAATTTGTGGTGCAGGTGCTTATTGTTTAGAATCTTAAAGATAGTCCCCGTTGCATTGTAATTTTCTCTTTGAAGTCAAATTCAAACATTGTTTCAAGAATTATGTTAATTTTCAAATTTATCCTCAATTTGGAATTCTTTTATGTGTGATGAATGGCCAGAGCTTCTATGCATGGATATGGATCATGATGAAAACTTAAATGGTTTTTTTTTGGTTTTGTATTTCATTGTTTTTGCTCTGAAATTCAAATTTGTTTGTTGAAGCTACTTTTCTCTTTCCATTCTTCTCCTAATTCTTGATCGATAAAATTTTTTCACATTTTTCTTCTCTTTGACTGAAGCTTCTAAATTTGTTGATGGGTTTTCTTAGTTCCTCTAATATATACTTTCAATGGTCTGATGAGCACTTGTTGAAATTCATTCTTAACACTTCTGGGACTATATCCATAAGGTGCCTCAAAAGCTTGGATTCGTTGAGTAACTCTCTATTCCTATATTAACCATCTGGCACTGACAATGGTGGATAATTCATATTTTCTATAGTAGTTTGTCAATGAAGATACTTCTAAGTCTTAATTTGGATAAGTGAATGTGATGGTCCCATTGTTTTATTACTTGATAATGAGATGCCTGTGCATAGCATTTGAAGTTTTGGCATTTCATGAATCAAATTTCATGAACACTCTACTCTGGGCTGATATTACCTCATGGTCTTATTTGCAGCTTGAGCAAAACATGCGCTCTATTGCTGTTTCAGGGGACTGGGTTAAGGTAGTTGATGATTGGTTGGTTGAATCTTCTGGGACCCAAGCTGCTGGAAACATTGTTGCAACCACACAAAAACGTGGTCCATGTGGGAAACGCCAGAAAAAAGAATATGTAATATCTGACATTTCTCATGACAACAATGAAAAGTGTTTTGTTTGGTGGCGTGGGGGAAAGTTATCAGAACTTGTCTTCCACAGGGCAATTTTACCTCAGTCAGCTTTGAAAACGGCAGCTCGGCAAGGTAATTTGACTCTTGTATGAGTCCTTTCCAAGCTTCTTTGCATACGAGAAAGTTTGACTTGCATTATACTTGTTTTTCTTGATAGTTAGATGATAGTACTACTTTCTAGCCAGCCTGTTTGTGGCCTTCATCCATTCTGTTGTACAGAGCTTGTTGACTCTGAAGCAGAAAATCCTTTTTTTTATAAATATATTTTAAATATGTGCATATATATTGAAAAATTGAATTTATACTTTGAATTATAGGTGGCTCAAGAAAGATTGCTGGTCTCCAGTACACTGATGATTCTGAGATTCCTAGAAGAAGCAGACAGTTAGTGTGGAGAGCTGAAGTCGAAAGGAGCAAAAATGCATCACAACTGGCACTGCAGGTTTGTTATCTTATGGAACAATAATAATTTATTACCTACATCCTCGTTTCACGTTTTGTCTGGGTCTAGCTGCAAATTATTTAAGTTTATATTGTTGTATAACTTCTGATAGCCCTATTGGAATTCACTTTCAGGTTAGGTATCTGGACTTATATGTGAGATGGAGTGATCTTGTTTGTCCTGAGCAGAACCTCCAGGATGGCAAGGGTCCAGAGTCTGAAGCTTCTTTTTTCAGAAATGCAAATATCTGTGATAAGAAACTTGAAGGAGATAAGATTAAGTACGGAGTGATATTTGAGGGTCAAAAACATGTTCCTTCCCGCATCATGAAGAATATAATTGAAATTGAACAAACCAAAGATGGAAAGAACAAATACTGGTTTTATGAAGCACATGTTCCTCTTTATTTGATCAAAGTGTTTGAAGAAAAACGAGAAGTAGTAGTGTTGCCTCTGGCTAAGAAATCGACAAATAAATTATCCGAGTTTCAAAAAAGGCAACTGAAGGCCTCTCGAAGAGATATCTTTTTATATCTGGTGCGCAAGAGAGATAAACAGGAGAAATGTTCTTGTGCTTCATGTCAACATGATGTTTTACTAAGGTAATTGTTTCACCACATTAACTTTCTTGTTGATTTTGCTTAAAATGATTGCTGTGAGTTAACTATTTTTCTTTTATGGTGCGATATTCAGGATTACAGTGAAGTGCAGTGATTGCCAAGGTAAGCTAGTGCTAACCTTCCATTTTAGCTTCTTATCTTTCTTTAATGTTAAGATTGGAAGTGCCTAATACATTGGCAAAGTAAAAAATGGCGAACTTGTTCTTTGGCGGATCCTGTTATTGGTATTAAACTTGTTTTTTTGTTTGTTTGAGTGGACTGCTTTTCCGGAATTGCAATTGAAGCAACTATAAACGCTGACTGTTTGAAGCGATAGCTTCTCTTCTGCAATTTTTCAAATTGTTTACCTCCGTTGTTGATACTAACAGCTTTCTTTCGGTGTATTGTTTTTATTAGGTTATTGCCATCCAAATTGCACTTTGAGTTCAACAACTCATGTAAAGAACAAATCTGAGCACTTGATCACCTGCAAGCAATGTTACAGTGCTAAAACTATAGGCCATTATAAAAGCAGCAATGAATCACCCACCAGCCCCCTTCCCTTGCCAATGCAAGAATGTCAGAATGAAGTGACAGCTATGAAAGGCGCAAAAACTAGAGTTCATACTCATTTAGGATCTATCAGAACCCAGAAATGTCGTTCTGGGAATAAACAAATTGCTTCTGCTTCTAGTTTGCAAACAAAAAGGACCAAATCATTCAATCTGGGTCTCATATTTAAGAAGAACAATGAGGACACAGGTGTTGATTTTAGGCGGAAAAATATTCTTTTCAGGGGAAGTTCAGCGGGGGCACCTTCATGTGTTATGTGCAAAAAACCATACAACTCCAATCTCATGTATATTCATTGTGAAACTTGCGATCGTAAGTTTCTATTTCTTTATCATGTTTTGCGAAGCGCATATTTTCCTTGGGTAATGTATACTTGAGCAATTTTTTAAACATATATGTTGCTTTATGCAGATTGGTATCATGCAGAGGCAGTTGAACTCGAGGAGTCCAGACTTTCTGATGTTGTGGGCTTCAAGTGTTGCAGATGTCGTCATGTAAAAAGACCCCGCAAATGTCCTTATGCAGATGACACTGACGGTGAGAAGCCAGAAGGACAGAAGTCACAGAAGAAGACATTGAAGCAAGGACATATAGAGGTGGACTCGTACTCTGAAGCCATCACTGAATCTAAGGAGTGCACGCCGTATGCACCAATGTTTTCTGTGAATGAAGATTTTATACAAGATGATGATCCTTTGCTTTTCTCTCTGTCGAAAGTCGAACAAATTGACGAACAAAACTCAGAAGTAGATTTTGAATGGAGTAATACTGGACAGGGGCCACAAAAGTTACCAGTTAGAAGGCATGGAAAACGTCAAGCAGATGCTGAAGGTATCTCCAACAACATCATTTACCATGATGAACCAACCGGTTCAATTGAAACATCTAACATCATGACCTCGAGAGAGGATTTATCTTGCATTGGGTGGAATGTTTCCACTAATGGACTTCAAGATGGGACGCTGATCGACTATGAGGGTATGAGCTATGAAGACATGGAGTTTGAACCACAAACCTATTTCTCATTTACCGAATTGTTGGCACCTGATGATGAGGGCCAACTGGACGGATTGGAAGCTTCTAATGTGTTGAGGAATGGTGAAAATCATTATCGTGCTGTTTCATTGGATGGCAGCGCAGAACAAAATATGATGGTTACATCCAGTGGTCAACTGGAGTCAACAATATCATCCAAATCAAATTTTGATACAACCCCGTGTAGGATATGTTCACACGCGGAACCGCCTCCCAATCTTTTCTGTGAGATTTGTAGATTAGTGATACATAACCATTGTTCCCCTTGGGGTGAGTATTTGCCTCCAGAAGGCTGTTGGAAGTGTGGAGATTGCCGAGAGTGGCGTTAGCTGACTTGATTATTGTATGTTGTCTGGATTTGATGTGTTCGAGTCTGGGAGCGATATCTAAGGTTGTAAACTGAATGAAAATCTAGAATTAAGCAACGGTGTAAATAGGGCTCTTGCTTTGAGGAAAGGGGAAAGGCCTTGGCATGCCTGCATCTGTCATCTCAGTCAAAACGGGAGATGGTTTTAAAAAGATGGCCCAAACGCCCTCTCATGTGGATTTGGGTGAGCACACGAGGCTTCGAATGGAACAGACTCGAGTGTCCTTTGGAATCATAGTAACGCCACTTTTTCCTTGTTTGGGTAAGTTTTGTCTTCTGGTATCGATCGGACACGTGCTTAGAAGGATCATTTTCTAAGTTGTCTCCCTCGGAAATGGTGAATCTTTTCATGAGCATATCATTCACCTTTCTAGCTTAAATTTTCATCTTTTAATTGGAGGATAAGCAGTTATTTTTGGATGTGCTTATCTGACTGATTTGGTTAGTGTAAATGGGAAATTCTGCCGTGTCTTTTCTCGGTTTGCAACTTAAAACCATGCTTGACGCCACTGTTCATGAGCTTGATTGATGAGAAAAGTGATCACTGCTCATAAACTTACACGAGGACAAAAATGTACAGGCATTTATATTGGACTGATTACTGAAGCAGTTGGGGAACTCTGATATGTTGATTATTGCAAAAGGATTCAAAAAGTCGAGATAAAAGATGGGAGTTCTTTTTTTGTTGTTGCGTTTGAGGTTAAGTGGCCGATTGCAAAAGCGGTTAATTGAAAAAACAAAGTGCTGGGTAAAGCAAATGAATGGCATTTTACTGTTTCATTCCAATGCACTGACAAACGAATAATACAAACTACTATTACAAGCTCCCTCTATTTCATGTAAATAACTACAAAGCTGTAGAATTTCATACTACGGAAATCAATCCACTAAGACTGGGAGTGAATGCATAAAGGAAAAATGTAAAATACAATCAAAAGGGGAAAGAAAAACCCTCATCCAATTCCGAAAGAAAGAAATATAAAAGAAAAATAACAACTCAGCTAAAGCACGTTACAATTGTGCAAAAAAGAATTATCAAAATCCCGACCAACCCTGCAGGGAAACCCATCAATCTCTTTATGCTGATCACAAGTTAGCTCACTCGATTCCGCCAGCCCTAGCATCCTGAATTTCCCAACCACCGGTTTAACGTTATTCGAGCGAAAGAGGGGCAGGCCAGTTGTATAAATCAGGTAGGTTTTACAAGTATAAAATCAACAAATTTTCACATAAATCTCCTTCACTTGATCACAGCAATCCAGCTAGAATAGCCCCAGGATCATTGGATGGTGTAGGTGGAGTTGGTTGCACTACTGGAGGTGCTGGAGCTGGTGCAGGAGCACGTGGTGTCATAGGAACACTAACCAGTTGTTCTTTGATGAATTCTTTCAACCTGCAAATCAAAAGGTCAGAAATACGTGATCAATTGCGGCCGGAGAAGTGCATCGAGTCCAGAAGTCAAAATACATACTCGAATGTTAGTACTGGGTCTCCAGATGCAACTGTCATTCGCAATTGTGTTCTGTCCGCTGGATCTGTCTCAATTCTGACCTGAAATTTTGTACCAAAAAAGTACTCATACTCTATTGCTGAATTAATCACAAACCAGTGCAGAAGTCGGAGATAGTGAAACACATCAAGCTACTTATTCAGTGACTCCCAGAATATGACTGGTGAGATTTCAAATAGAAGGAAATAAGCAATCTCTTACCAAGCATAGCATAGCTTGTGTACTCTCTGAATAAAAGGTCGTACATGCAACCAGGTTATTAGGATTTGGATCCTAGATACAAAAAGGGACAGTCAGAATCCATGTTTAATCCAAAGAAGTGGTCAATCAGGTGAATGGAAAAGACAACTTACAAGCCCTGGACAAACCATCAACCGAAAACTGTTAAATAGGTTTGTCATTTCAACAAGAGGAAGCGGTCTTACACCTCTAACCTGTATGATAATTCAGAAAATTTTACAGGTGTTAGTTGATTCAGAAAATAACCAAGTAAAAGAATTTATTGACAGGTTGACAACTGCAGATGGATGATTCCATATCGTTGTCAACTATAACTGGATGCGAAGATTATTATCCTGCACCAAAAACTTTCACGGATGCTTGACATCTTATTTTCTACCAATTTGACTTGCATGGTCATTAAAAACACACTGTAAATAGAAAATAGTTTAGTTAATATGTAAATTTCAGTTGGACTTGTTCTACAGTGGCTAGATCCAGCATAAAGAATCATAAGAACCAGAAATTCTCTTATGATATAACGTAACCAAGAAAAACTTGCACCAAACATGCTGCAAAGTACACTTACGACTTCTTGAAGCTTCAGAGGTGGCCCTGAAAGTGATCTCCATTGAGGAAAAAACTCTTCAGCAGACACTGATATAGGCTGAAGAAATTTGTTCAGGACAGCTGGAAGACGAAGTTTGGCATTGACCTAATTAAAGAAGTGGAAAGTTAACCAAATATGATTTGATGATTAATATACTGTCCCTGAAGACTAGCATCAAATAACACAAGAATGGCACAGTACCATGTTTGTACCAAACTTGTACGAGAAGTCAAGTACAGCAACATCCCTGCTTGGCCGAAGATTAATTACTTCAAGTGGGCATTGAACCTGTACAACCAAAGAAGAACAATCAGTGAACAAAGAAAGAATAGTAGTCAGAAATAATTATCAACTGTTAGCAAATGGCGGAAGCACACTCACCTGTGCCCTGGGAGGAATAGTTTCAGGTACTAATGAAAGCTCCAACTTTAAATGTGCAGGAGGCAATATCAGAGCCTGGACAGAAATAAGAGGAGAAGTATTTTTGTTTCCCAAGAAAAGGACGAGACGACCATGATGTGCTCGCCACTCTGCTTTAATCCCAACCTGAAAAACATCCAGGAAGTTACACACTTTCTAGACGAAATTATTCAGATATAGTAAAACCAATTACATATGCGACATGGTATTGTGTTTTAAATATAGAATCATGAGTAAACTATGATATCAAGTTGGAGAACAATTAAGGACAAAACAAAAGAAAAATAATACCTGAATGAATGGATCCTCATATAAAACACCACTGTCCTTTAAGCATAAAGCATAAAATCTTTCATTAACATTTCCAATTGGCTGAATCAAAAGAAAATTAGCTAAGTTAAAAGTCAGAACAATGAACTTGGAAACTTCATGCTGATATAAATTGTCGAAAGGTTTACCAACATATAATTTCCTAAATTTGAAGAAATGTTAGACTACAGCTACATCTTTGATCGAGAAGGGAAAGCAAAATGAAAATGGATTCTACAAAAAGATAGCAAGCTACCTGAACAGAACTTGTTTGCTCTCCAACAGGTACAATAGCAGCACCCTCTGCTTCAGCAAGAATGCCTTCCACTCCAGATACTGCATTTTTCTCAGACTGGACATCAACTGTTGGAGGACCTTCTATAGCCAATGGACCCAAAAGGTCACCAAGCAAATCCGCTGGAGGAGGTTCAGTATCTGTATTACTCAAAATCCCATTTGGTTGTGCTAAGGCCTGATCTGCTGGAATGTCCTCCTGACAAGATGCATAATGCAACATTAGTAATGCAGGTAATTTGCAAGTTCTCAGCACATACATAGAGAAGACAGATTCACTTGAGGAAAAACTAACTGCGTTGCTAGTCATGTCGGGAACTTTCACTAGACTAAGTTGGCCAACATGTGCTGGTGGCCCATTAGCAGGGCGTTGGTCAGTAACAACCAATGCATTTGACATTTGCTGCTGCATTCTTGACTTAATAGCACTTTGGTCAGCAATATCTACCTCTGTATCTTCAGCCTTTTTAATCAGTGCAGACTAAATCACACAAAGGCAATATTACAGTTAGAATGACAGTGTGGAGCTGAACTATTTAACATTAACAGAGTTCAGTAACAAATGGGACAATATACTCAGAATGATACTGTCAACTGAATGACTTACCTGACGCTCAGGGAATTTAGGCATTTCAGCCAGTATGTCCATTAGGGCTGCACCTTTCCTGCTTAATGCAAAATATTCTGTAGCTCGTTGTTGTATCTCAACATCAATGCAGCTCTCATACCTATACAATTGCAATTTTAGTTCAAATAATGCCAAAAATATTAAATACCGAACCTAAAAGCTGAACATATGAGAGATAAATCTCACTTGTTGAATATGGTCCAGATTTGGTTTTGTAGTTCTGGGTCAGGGGGCTGAGTGTGCATCAAGATCTTAGCATAGGATGACAGAAGGATTGGAATGGTTGAAGTTCTGAACAAAAATGCACAATTTTTAGGTATGAACTGACTGAAAACAAATACATTTACTGTGACAAGGACAATAGTTAATTGCTCTTACGATACGGTAGGAAGCTTCTCATGTATGATGCTAAATACTTCCTTTGGACTACATCCAGGGCGTCTAGCCAAAAGATGGCTGTACTCTCCTAGAAGATAAGCGCTGACCTGTAGCATGCATGCATTAGTGCCAAAGCATATTGACTTGAGCCTTTCCTGAATTTTACCTCAGATATTATTAGTAGGACCAATGCATGTTTGTACTAAAAACCCACCTTAACCATTGTCTCATGAACAGCAGGCTTGTCAAGATACTCCCTAGCTTTGGCTGCTGCATAAGGCTGATCAAAATTTCAATTCTAAGATAAGGATTCATCAAATCAGCATAACTACTATCAACTGGATGGACTATGCCTACGGAGAATGCTTATTACTTGTAGGTCTTCGTTGTTCGTAACAAACTGCACAACACGGAACCATATATCATCACTGACAAAATCTCCTGCCTTGTCAATCAACTGAAGGATCACATCCACATACCTGCAATCAATACAGAAAATGTTACATGCAAATACAACTTATTAGTCATCATCCAACAACATTAATAATTTTAGTAACAAAACCAAGCTTGACTGACAAATGCCCTGAAATTCCATGGAGATTACTAATTGATGAATAGTCACACTACAAAGACTTATTTGAACTTATAAATTCTGAGGACATATAGAGTACTAGTGAATCTGCCCATCTTATAAAGCAATCTCTACCGGCTGCACAATGAGGTTAAGCTGCTACAGCAATTACTTTTCTGTTTTGGTACAACAGTGAAAATAGTTTAATATAAAATGGGTTGGTTGCCAGAAAGAAGCATACAATTTTGTCCACAATGATGCAGAAATAAATGCAACTAAGATATAGCTGGTTGAACATTGACATCCTCTTAAGAGATTGTTTCACAATTAACTTCTTGATCTCTAAAAGGACCATCAATAAGCATCTGGATTAGTTTCAAGCAGTTATATCTCTCCTTAACCAGCCTCCTGGAAAAATAATTTTGCAAAATTCAGTGAAAAAATTGTTTAAGTAACACATCATCAGGTCATCTCCTGCAAAAGTGGCTAGACCAGCTCAGTTAATCCAACTCCAACATATCCATTAATCTACAGAAAATTTTATTTCAGAAGTAACATATATTCCTTTTATTCAAAATCATTGTCCTCCTCATTGTTTTTCCAAATGCACATGCATTTTTCATTGTTCAGAATTATTTCTCATCTATGTCCTAGGCTCATATACCAGCGATCTACAAGTGCTTTGTCCAATGGCCCACATCTTTCCGGGTAACTGTTCTTACCAAGACAAATCTGGAGCAAACTTCTCCGCAAGAATAGCAGCTTTCAGAGACAATTCTTCACGCATTGCAAAGTCTGCTGTGCTGAGATACTAAACATCAGAAAATGTCAGGCACAATAGTCATCTCATTACACTACAATTTCACACAATAAAATATGAATTTCATTCATGTAGTACAAGTAATCTACAAATTATTTTTACCTGCAATAGTTCTTCCACTATGTCTTTTGCATTTGAAACATCACACATGCCATAAAGTAAATCAAGAGCACGACGCCGAATACTGTTTGAGTAAACACAAGCCATCAAAAGTAAGTTTGCACCATAATAGTTTGACCAGAAACACAACATATAGCTGATCTAATCCCATAGTTTTATCCCATGCTTAACTCAAACTAGACAATTCTGACTCAAATTAACAGCTAAAATGAAGGAATATTTAATATGAAAGTGGTCATAGCTCAGAATGGGCAGAAGTAACATCCACCAATAGCAAATCAATGAGCAAGAAACTACACCTGGCATATGGATAAGGACGAGAGAAGATGAAAGTATTATTAACTGTAATATACTTCAAATACCTGATGTCAGGATCTTTCAGTGAGGTTATTATCTGTGCTTGATGCCTTTTAATAATATCTTGGACATCTGTAACCATCAACATCCGAGTCATGTTCTCCTGCAGAAGTTCAACAGTACAAAATAAGGCAATCAGGCAGATATAAAGCAGTAATTACATTGAGACATCAAATATTAACAAGTTACACTTACAGAAGTTTTTTTGAGTTACATCACTAAGGTTGGAAAAACGTCACAGAAAAAAAAGTATTTACCCTGACTTACCAAGCCAAGATAACGGATATTTGGTTCACGGACTGCAATGAATTTTCCAAGGAGAGCGACACACTGAGACATCATCTCTTTTTCAGCATCAAGATGCATCACCTGTAATTGAATGATTGAAATAAACCATAGACAAAACAGAGCTCATCAAAACACCCAGAAGAACTTAAATGGTTTGAGAATCTATGTGCGAAAACCAGACATAAAATGCAATCAACTAAATATCTCATTTGTAAAGAAGAAGAGTCCATGGCACAAACTACCTAAACTGAGAGAGAAACAAATCATGCTTTTCCATATTTTAGTATGTAGAGTTTTCAACTTCTCATGCATCTATGTGCCCGTGTGTGTGGGGTTTTCCCCTTTCGGAAGGAGGGGAGAGAAAGGCACCAATCATCCAAATAACAAAAGAAAACTTTGTAAGCACAAAAACTATGAAAGGTGAAGATCAAAGAATTTTCATATATTTGAAAAGGTTTGTTTTCTTAAAAATTACTACATTAATAGGATTGCATGACGCTTATCTTCTTAAAAGTAAACAATCCATACGTCTATAAAAATTCAAATTGTTAGTTGCCAAAAATTGTAGCACATTAGAAAAGGACTGGTGAAGAGAAAACGAAAGGACAACGAAGCATAACTAGTCCACACATAAAAAATATATAAGTTCAACTAGACAACAGATTTCTTACAGTGACAACTTTTCATGGAAAGAGAACTTACAAGAGAAAGTGCCTCAAAGAGAACAGCATGAGATGCATTGTTCTTATTCACATTTTTAACAACATCAGTTCCCATTAATATCCGCTGCAGAACCTGAAAACATGAACTTAGATGTAATTAGAATCAGAAACACAATATATCATTAAGTTAAATTCATTGAGCATAGTCTAACCTCAAACAGTGATCTTCTTGTATTAGGATCTTCAATAGTTGGAAAGTACTGAAGAGCCCTCATTGTTTTAACCTGTGTCCAAATGGCAGAATCCATCAAGATACATAAGTTGTTAACGGTATCATCATCAATGAATTGCTAAACATGTCATTTGAGGAAATAAAGAAGTTACTACTAGAACAATAAGATCCAGATTTAATATGATAATACATATCTCCATGGTAAATTTTAAGAAATGGATAACAAACAAAAAATATACAGACCTGAAGCCAAGGTGATGGGATACCATAATAAGTGTATTCTTGTGGAATATCCTGATTCCTGGCCAGTCGCTCTAATATCTTCACACATTTTGGAAGACAACTCCAATAAGCTTCATGGTTATTTGATACTAAAGCAACAAGAAGACTCATAGAAGATGTCAAAACACCAAGATCACGTTCATCCAAGAGCTGCGCCATGCGATCCGCCCTAGAGCATAAAGCAAAGGAGAAGTCAAATTTATACAGGTAAAGTTTGAAACATAATAGTCACAATGTAGAGATTAAACATACCAGCCATCTACATTTACAACATCAGGGTTTTTTCTAAACAAGCGCAGTAGACATAATGCAGCCTTCTTTCTCACAAGAGGTCTGCAGCTACTAGAAATCTGAAGTCCAGTAAAAGGAAAAATGGTGTCAATATAATATTTTAGGTGGATGCCAGTTAAGCTAACAACGCTATGTCATATCTTACGATTAGCTTCTGAACATCTGGTGCTAATGATTCAGCAAATTCTCTCCCACCAATATTTCCAACCTACAAATTATGACATAAAAATTTTAGTGCACAGGGTTGAAGTCCCAATGCCCTAAATTCATAATTGAGTCACACTGTAATGTTTTGAATACAAAATTATGTTGTGCAAACTCTAATGAAGCAATATGAATGAGAAAGGAAATGAGAGATGGGGCAAGCAAGCCTGCAAAGCACACATAAACAAGGAGACAAAGGGACAGACAGCAACCTACAAGGTTTCCAAGTGTTTTTTCCGAAATTCGTAATGATCATGCTAGATAATATGAATGTTTCCATCACAGCTTCAAAATTTTAAATAAACAACTTTCAAGATTCACAAACAACTTGGGTAACTTTAGAAAACGCAAACAGTGACATTATATTTGATTATAACAGATCATAAGATGTTGATGAATATTCACCAAGTCATATTCTACCAATATAGTGGGCAAAAAAAAATGTTCTAACAATACATTGAGCAAAAAAGAAAATCCTACCAATACAGTGACCAAAACAATGATCTACCAATACCAGAGCATCCCAATTTATAACCAATAGGATCATCAAGGAAATGTCAAGATCAAAACCAGTCTACCAAATGTATCCATACTAATGATAAATAGGAGGTCTTTTGCTTCGGAGAAAAGAACTGCAGACAGCTAGCTTTTGCAATTTAAAACGTATATTAAACATGATATCTGTAAAACCTAAAATACACCAGTTCATCTAGACATGTAAGAATAAAAAGAGACATACATTGATGATTTTCTACAAAGAAATATCAGATTTTCAACCATTTTATAGGTGATAATTTTCCTTTTATTTCTAAGGGTGCTCTTTGAGAAGGTAGTGACAATAAGTAGAACTTTTGCACTACATTTCAAATAAGACAAGTAGTATCCTAAATCCAAGGAAGCAATTAAAACCAACAGGAGAAAACCAGTTAAACAGTGCACTACAAAGTTGATAACAATGATAATAATACGCAATTACACAAGTAAAACAGGATGACTGCAATACCATTGTCAATGCCAAGCACTGAAAGGTTTCGTTTCGACCTATGATATCATTTCGCACGGTATTTATCGCCAATCTCAAAAAATCATGGTTCTCATTGAGCAAACATGATGTTACTATGTAGCCAACCTGCAGTAATTAGCAGCAAAGAGGTGAAGAATTGGAGCAGTTTGTCCTAATAAACTTGCTAAATACATCAGAACAAAGTTACACACTTAATCATGGCATGAAAATTCAATTACTAGGCACCAAATGAGGGTTATGCTACATATATCCAAATGATTAGCTGCTAATGATCTTGAAGGCCTGAACCATAATACAGAATCAGGAGTTTTTTTATTAGTTTCATAGTGCTCAAACATATCACAGACAGCAATCTAATAATGATAATGATGGATGAAAAAATCTTTAAATTACTTTTCATCATTCGATCAAGATAAATCACCATTGGTGTCATCGCCATTAGTTGCATTCTAGGAAGCCATACAAGAGCAGATGATTAAATAAAACCCAACAGAAGGTTACCTGCTTTTCTGGATACTTTGGTGCAGATATTAAAGAAACTGCTTCCATGTGACCGAAATCCACATCATAACCCAGCATATAAATATAAAGCATTTTCCAAACATATTTCTTCTTTTCATAAGGAGACAAACCCTGATCAACCCAAAAAAAAAAAAAAAATCCTTGTATCAGTAATTGCTAATGAGTTTACTGGTGAATCCACAGAAGAAAAAATGTTTGATAGGATTGGTACCAAAGTTATGGAGGTAAGTGGAACACAAAAGACAACTGGAGTAAATGTTCAATCTACTTAAAATGATAGAGGAAGTGGACGCCAGAACTTATTGACCTAGCTAGTGATATGGATGCATTGTGGGAAGAACCTACGAGGTAGATAACAGCTACTTACAAAGAGGCATGTTTTATTAGGAGTCTATTAGAGGAGTGTTTTACTTTTAGTAGGAAGTTATTATTTCTGCACTAGTTTTTATTATAGTTATGTTAATAAAAACAGCTTAAATAGGAATCTTTCAAATAGTCCTAAAACAGCTTGAATAGGAGTCTTTCTAGGAGTCGAAGTTTAGGTGGAACTTTTTATGTTTCTTTGCCTGTATAAGGCTATTACGTTATGCAATAAAGTAAGCAAGAAGTTATCACAAAAATTAGGTTAAAAGTAGAATAATTTAGTCCAATCTCGGCAAGCCTTGTCCTTGACAAGTGCTACCAGTTTTCATCATCAAAAATAGGTTTTGCGAGGAAGGGAACCAACGTAAATAAGAGAAAAGATATTAACTTCCCTGAGAATCGTCCTTGGACTCGATCCCAAGCACAGGAACATAACAATTTGGTATCAAAGCAGGAGTTCAAGGACGAAACAAGCCATTTAGCTACAGAGCAATCTTCGACATATTGACAAATGGTTCAGAGGATGCGGGCATTGGAGATGGGGTAGCAAGAATTAAAGACTCAATATGCTGAGATTATCCGCATGCTTGCAAGGTCAGAAGGTGCAAAAGCAAGCAAGTATCAGGCACCATCACCGTCACCAGGGGAGGAGAGGATCGATGGGGGCAATTGCACAGGAACATTGCTTAAATATACTAGGATAGAATTTCCAACGTACGATGGCTCAATGGATTCGTTGGTTTGGCTTCATAGGTGTGAACAATTTTTCCTCAGCCAACGAATGGCGGAGGAGGAAAAGGTAAGATTGTTTGCCTTTCATTTAATTGGGGAGGCCCAATTGTGGTTCTTTCAACTTGAACAAGAAGAACCAAAGATGCATTGGTACTCTTTCAAAAGCCATTGCAATATGAGATTCGGTCTCACCTTAGTAACAACCTTGTAGGGGAATTGACAAACCTCAAATAGACAGGGAGTGTAGAAGAATATCAACGCCAATTCCAAACGTTGTTGGCTTGAACCATAAGGCTTCCGCAAGACCTACAAGTAAATCTATTCACGGCTGGGATGGTAGAAAGGTTGTGAATCGAGGTGGAGATGCAATATCCTATTAATCTTGGGGCTGCAATGAACTTAGCAAGGACATGCGAAAGAAAATTACAATGTATGCAGATGCAATACACCCAAGGGGTAAGAGGCAATCGAAACACCATCCTATGGTCATCTTCACAGCTGGACAGTAGTAGTAACAGCACCAACGCGAGTGCTTGTAGCCACACCTTTAAGAAGTAAGGTAAACTCGGGGGCTAAAACAACAACCTCTAGTATAGCAAGTACTCCGCCCCGATGGGATGACGCTTCACTAGAACAGAAATGACTGGAAGAAGAGAGAAGGGGGTTCTACTACAATTGTGACAAGACTTATTCGGTGGGGCACAAATGTAAGCGACTATTTTGGAATGAGCTAGCAAATTCTGAGGAAAAGGGGAGGAACTAGTGGAGAGAGAACTTGAGATATCTTTGCATACCATCACTAGCATAACCTGAGTTTGAGCTTGAGGGCAAGCTTAATGTCGAAGAGGGGAGTGATAATATAGATGCATTGTGGGAAGAACCTACGAGCCAGATAACCCCTACCTGCAAAGAGGAGTGTTTTATTAGCAGTCTATTACAGGCATGTTTTAGTAGGAGTCTATTAGAGGAGTATTTTATTTTTAGTAGGAAACTATTATTTCTGCACTAGTTTATGATATTGTTATGTTAATAAACACAACTTAAATAGGAGTCTTTCTAAGAGTCCTAAAACAGCTTGAATAGGAGTATTTCTAGGATTCCTAGTTTAGGTGGAACTTTTATGTTTCTTTGCCTATACAAGGCAATTATGTTATCAATAAAGTAAGTAAGAAGTTATCATAAAAATTAGCTAGAATAATTTAGTCCAATCTCGGCAGGCCTTGTCCTTGACAAGTGCTGCCAATTTTCATCTTCAAAAATAGGTTTTGCGAAGAAGGGAACCAACGTAAAATAAGTGAAAAGATATGAACTTTCATGGACACATAACAACTAGCCAATAGAACAACATTAGCGGCATAAAGAAAAGAACAAACATCTCTTCAATATGAGCACACAGTTAACACCCATTATGCCAAGTTTAGATTTAAGTAGATATGAATAAAAAAAATTCCATAGACAACAGTGATAACTCATTCCAAAGATGTTCTTATTCATTTAATAACTATAATAAAAAACAACCTAAAAAAGGATTTTTGCATTCAATTGCCTCAAACAACAATCCTTTACATTTAATTTACATTAGAAATTATCAAAAGATAGATGAAAATAAATTTTGATAAGCCACATGAATAAACCTCTCTAAATGGGAGGGCTTTGGATCTTGAACTTGAATATTGAGGGAATTAAAATCATAATTCTATAGTTTAAAATTGCAGTAAATATGCATAGTATCTTGATAAAATCGGGTTACAGACAATTGAAATTCTTTTCCCCTAGAATTATAATTAGCATTTGTTAAAACTTACAATGTAATTATTCAAGTTAGATAAGCAAAGACAATCCTAATTTAGAGTGACATGCAAAGAACCCAAATTAAGAATATTGCTCCTAATTTTGAATTTTAATTTTCAAGAGCTGAAGACAATCTGCACTAATTATCCAGTTTAATCACGAAACTTTTGACATACAAAGAACGAAATCAAAAAGTAGGAGAGTACATATTATCAGCAATGAACTTGCTCATGATTAGTTACTAAACCATTTGAGCAATATGATTAACCAACGTTAACCTTAACGCTATCGTGGTCCTCATAGACATTGTCCTCAGCCTATTAGAGACATCCAATTGATTACACTTACTTTAATTGCTAGAGGCTTAAAAGGTTAAATATATGGAGAATCGTAATCCAAACCTTACTGTGCCTACTCTCCTAAATCGTTTCAGAACTTAATAAAAATTTGACAGCCAGGAGCACAAACATATAGAAAAGAAAAATTTTGCACTTATTTTATTATTCAATAATCTGCTTTTCCATCACTTACTCATGAGCCCCTAACATTGAGTTTTTCGGCCACATAAATGAATAATATCAGCCATCATAGATGCAACCAAAATGTCAGTTTTCAACACACCATATAGAAGCTGCTTGGTGTACCAAAATAAATACCACGGAATTCTTACTTACTATAGTCATAGCTTGTGGTCATCTCAAATCATTCTCCAAATAGGATAATTAGTAGTTAAAAACTATCGTCAGACTTGTTGAGGATCATTTATATTAAGTGTTTCTACATCCCAATTGCTTGTTGGAGCTTTGCTAAGACCAATAAAATGTAAAGGACACAAGCAAGTTAAAGGTCCAATATGCCAACAACTCAATTCAAGAGCATGGCCACAATCTTCAACAACTGATCCAATATATTCCAATGTCTTGAAATCAATTACAGTACCAACACTCCGAGCCCAACATTAACTATGTATTCTTACCTGACAAGCAGATTATTAAAATTATATCAGCAAGAAACTAGCACTGTAGATTGCTTGAATTTTACAAGCATCATCAAGTCAAAGGTCCATAACCAGTTCATAGCAGAGTTAAAAGTTTAACACCAAAGAAGCCCAGGTATAACAGTTGAGAGATGATGGCAATAGGAGTACTGGCTTCAATGATGTTACCCCACAATATCTTGGAAAAGCCTTGTGTTGGGAAAACAAAAATCTGTTCTCGCTTTGATTCTGAAAGTTTAACAAGCAACAGATTGGCACAAGCCCTTGGTATCCGCAAAAATTATTTCAGTAATTTTCAAATTTTGACCATGGTCTCATTAATTACACTAATCAGCTAGAAATGCCTTTTGGAGCTCCTCCCAATAGTATATTCTTTACTACCAACCAAACAATAGCAAGAATTTTCACTGCAACACATCATTCGTATCCAATCAGCCCCATCAGGGAGCGATTTTGGAATTTGGATGTTTAAGCGCGGCCAATCCCCCCAAACAACAAGTCCTCGTGAAGGTAAAAGGAAACCAAGATAATATTGACGATCAGACATTTATGTTCCTTGTGATCCATTCATGAGCAACTCCTCAAAAAAGAGAGAGAGAGAGAGAGAGAGTCGGCTAGCTGCTCACAAGATTTAAACGAGCTTTCATAAAGAGCTTAAACCCTGTACTGCTCAATCGCACAACCTTTGTTGAACTAAATGGAAAATAAAATTCCTCCCAAAACTGCTCCAATCTCAAAATTATAGAGAACTCATTTGTATCTTAAGGCAATTCCTCAACAACTATAGCTTCATAATAAAATTACATAGAACATACACTCAAAATTCCAAGTAGGCAAGCTCAGTCGAGTCAGCGAAACATTCTCTTCTTAAAATTGAATTGCAACAAAAAAAAAAAAAATCGAAACGAAACGGTTTCAGTTGTTTCTGGAGATTTCAAGGAAAGTTCAGGAACGAAAACGGCTATTATCCAAAGCAAAAACGCAAACAGAGAAGAGAAAAGAAACCCTAACCTTCTCGTTCTTGAAGCGAGTACGGACGTTACCCAGCTCTTTATCGACGCGGAGCCTCTCTTGCTCTTTGTTCTGGCAATTACGAACGTCGCTTATGAATACGGACAAACCTCTCATTCCCGAAAGCGCCATTTCCCTATCAGATCCAGCAAGAGAGAGGAACAGACTCTCTCTTTCTCAGCTCCACCAATCACAACCTCTTGCTAATAACTCCAAACAAGCACACAGATAATGAGATCTAATCAGATGAAAAAATTAACAGCGATCGCAGGGTCTGAAGATCTAAGAAGGTAATTATGAGGAAAAAAAACAGGGATGAGATGGGAGATGGAAAATTTGGTTCCTCAGAGAGAGAAAGAGAGAGTGGTTGAGACCGTAAGAGGAATGGAATGGTCACGGTGGGCTTGGGTAGAAATTTTGCAAAAGCCGTCGGGGCAGTGCGGGAGATGACTTTGAATTTGCATTTTTTAAGTCGCTTCCTTCCGTTTTTTCCCTTTCACATTCACTTACTGACTTTTCGAAGTCCTTCCTTACACTATTCAAGTGTCAATTACTATTAACTCCTACTGTTAACTAATTAATTACCAGTTTAACAGACGTTTTGGGGACCCCAGTTTCTCCCGTCCGCAAACCTTCCTTTCACTTAACCATAATATCCTTTGATCGTGTTTGTTATTACTTATTAGGGGTAACGGATCTTTCTTTCCTTCATCGCTTTGTTCGTAGTCAGTGAAAAAGAAAATTTCCACATTTATGTGTTTCGCGCTTTTTCCTTGTGCGATTAATGCATGCATTAATGTGATACTGTAACACAAAAGGCTGCTCCGACTCTTGAAAGAGTTCGGCGCACCATGTCTGTTGGACTATCGCCTATTTAAGTTGCCGGTCGGTTAATAAAATCCGACGCAGGATGTGTCAATTACAATAACTAAAAGGAAAGGAAAAGCGATGACAAATTTTGGCTTTTGCCAGTGTGTACTATAAACACTCTTGTTGGGATTATATATACTTTTTCGTAGAGGACTTGATATCTTTTAGTTTTCGTTTTAGATAAGGAATAGAGGAAGGGATGGGGTAGTACTAGCAAGAATCATATCATCCTCATTCAAATGGGTCAACAAACTATTGCACCCCACTCCATTTTGCCCAGTCTACAAATTGCATACCGCCATAAATATTGTTGGCAAATCTCACACCCACGGTGAATGCCATTGCAACCGGTGGGGCTCGCTTCGCCGCTGGTGATGACTCTACTAGTTGCTCCAATCCGTTGATAATTTGGTAGCGAGTGTTGGAAGAAACAGCAAGGAAAACGCCTGATACAAACATTAGAACGGGGTCACATACGTTGATAAATGGAAGGTAGTGAAAACACAATAAACCTCACTGAGAAGCCTTCTCATAGAAACGTAGTTTGATGATTAAAATCATAAATGAGAAATGACAATCTTAGGATATTCTGTAAACCCTAAACCAGAACTGAATAGAAAATTGCAGACTGTGTGGTCAATGCAATAATTAAGAGAGTTAAAGAATTATAGGAAAAGATACCTACCCCAAAGAGCAGCACTTTTAACAAGAGGTGGGACGGGAATATCTTCTTCAGATTTCTTTATATTCCTGATGATACAAAAATAACAGTAACCAACATCAAATGCAGAACTAAGAAGCTCATACTAAGAGGCTAAACAAGGATAAGAAAAGTACACAAATGACCAACTAAATAAGTTTACCACCACCTAGCTGACAGTGAATTATTCTGAATTCAAGTATCAATAATCTAGCCTCAAAAGTGCATCCAAAGATTTCATCGTTCAATTATGAAATACAGAGAAACATACCGTTTTGCAGTCATGATCAAATTAGCAATGCCTTGACCAATAAGTCCACATACGAATCCAACTGAACCATACAATACACCCTGCATTTAGAAATTGCAAAATTCAGAAATAGGAAACAGAAAAGTAGTAAAACTACCATGTCGGAACATACCATCATACTAAGTAAGGACTGCAGTTCAACGATTCCCTTAAAAGATAAAAACATTAGTTATGGCACATAAATTAGATATGTATTACCTTATAGAAGTATGTAGCAACTCGCTGCCTCACGGTGAATTTACATCCTGGCCTTTCTGCTTCAAAGACACTGAAAAAGTAATAACCAGTAATGAGCAACGTAATAAATAACTGAAATTCTGGGTGATATTTGAAACTTTGCAAAGCCTTAAGACTGAAGTTGCAGTCATAATTCCTAAAGTCACCACAATCCCGGATAAAAGAAACAGGAAAATATGATGGCAAGCTTTCAAATATTACCTGGCAAAGGGGAGACACCCAAAGGAAATCAAACCAATGAAATCATATCTAAGAGATTTCTGGTTCTAGAAAACTTGACTCACGAAGGATCATAATCATTTTTTGAATTAAACGTATTTGTGTTCAGGGTCATCTTTGCAGCATAATGCCAAATCTTTAGCAACCACAATCTGTTTGAAAAGCATATTACATTTGAACTGCCAGGAAATTTTCACAACTTTAGCACAAAAAGGTATGAATTTCCTTACCAAGACAATTACTAACTAAACCTAACTTCATTCAACATAAAGCAGCTGACAGGAAAAAGAATGATAAATCAAATTATTTGCAAGCTCTAGCAATGTGGCTGAGACCTGCTAGGAAGGGCTGCACAAGCCTGGTGCAGACCTTCAAGCAAGCCTCTTGATCTTGGCACAGAGGGTTGTGTTTGCCCAATTCGGGCATAAGGGGCTAACATCCCAACCAAAGCAATGTCAACCACGATGCCAACCAAAAGATCAGCAGCATATAACTCAAACTCAGACCAGAAGTCCTTCCCTCTTTTCTGAACCTCAGCAAATGTTGCACAGCAAGAATCGATAACTATCTGTAGCATTCCATATTTAAATAAATAAGATTTTTGACAAATCAAGACAAACTATTTACTTTAAAGTAAGCATTACCTCAGTTCCAACTTTAAAAAGAAAAGAAGGATCAGCCAGCATTCGATTACGCAGCAAACTGCAATATCTCATCAAAAACCCCAATGGCCAAACCGAACCCTGTAGTTATCCCAAACACATTATTAATACTAAAGTAGACCATCTTCAGGACACAAATAGTCGTATGAATTCCAGTAAACAAAGAACCTGCAAATCAAGGTAGCGAAGAAGGAACATCTTGCGAATACCAGTAGTCTTGGCGGCTTCCAGCATATCACTTGGAAGGTGAACACCTCGCGCTTCCGTCTCCTTTAAAACTTCCCCCAATCTCATTATTGGCCCAAACTCCTCCTCCTCCCAAGAGTCCCCGCCGCCATCAGAAGAATATCTACCATCGCCGCCGGCGCCACCTCCGTTGCCACCTGAAAAATCCTTACCACCACCACCACCACTACCATCAGCAAGGTCGAATACAGGAGGCCTCTCCTCCGACAGGCCTTTCCGAGGCAGATCATCAGCCGGCGGCGGGACGGAGTCGAAATTGGAACATTTGAGAGTAAGAGTGGGAAGAGTGCGTATTTGGCTGTGACCAACTAATGGCAACTGGGAGAAGGTGGGGATGGGGTAGGCGTCGTCAGAGAAAGTGGTAGGGAGGGAAAGTTTAAGGCTTTGAGAACAAACTGGCATTGTGCTTCTCGAACTTTTTATCTTTACTTGATGATGATGATGTGAAGAAGAACACAACTATAAAATATGTAAGTTCTTTCTATGGTGTCTTGTAATGTTGTTCTGACGGAGAAAGAGGACGAACTAGGTTTTGTAGCTATAACTAAAGCCTCTTAAGGGGGGAACTCAAAAGTCTCTTCACTTTGTTGGACTTTGAGTTGTTATTCGATGGGGTCGACACCAGCTGAATATGGAACTGAATGAGCTGGCGGAGTGTTTTGGTTGGCCAAGACAAAGACTGTGTTGTATCCGATGAGAAATTCGAAAACGAAGACCAACGTTACAACAGACGTCGCCTGAGAGATTCGAACTCTCGCGGGGAAACCCCATGTACTTAGCAGGCACACGCCTTAACCACTCGGCCAAAGCGACGACTGATTGGCGATTGTTTTCGTAACTTAATTTATATATGCATAAGTCAAGTCATATTTGTGTCTTTCATTTGATGTTCATTTTAACACTTCATACTTAGCAATTCATCCGTTGCCCCAAGTTTTGTGCTAAGTCCCAAGTCTTGACATGTATCGTAGCTTTTCTGGGTTCCAAATCGACTTGATAGCTTAATATGCACGTTCCAACAATTCAAACAAAGGTCAAGCAAACGAGCAGTGGATTTTGTGATTTGGAAATGTTATATAATGAGTGAGATAACTGTACATCAATACAAACATTCATTCTTTAAGGGGAAGCAACAGGAAATGAAAAGAGACAGCATATATGCTACAGTTTGCAAATCTTCCCTTTGTATGGGAGCTCCATTCTAAATCTGATGTTTTGCTTTCAACCCCAGATTCGGGATGGAGCGTAGTGACTTGCAACTTATTCAAAGACTGCTATGACTTTGTTACTACCACAGCATTTTCAGGATACACACCCTTTTCTGCCTTCTCTTAATGAAATGCTTAAGAAATCTAATTATAGAAAATTACTTCAATGTAATTTGGAAGAAGCTGCAATCGCGATTCCATTTAACTTGAGACCACTTTGCAACAAAAGATTGAAATTCAACTGCCTTTAGAAAAGTGCCAAATCCTTCTACCAACCATTCCTTGGTTTCCATTGTCTGAAAAACTCTCTCTTCTTATTGTTTTCACATGATAGCTATCCAAGGAATGAAAAACTTCTCCGATGCCAGGACGGTCGGGAAGAGCGTGCTTTCTCTACCGATGCCCTGGGAGTATGTCCAGTGCTGTTAACAACGTCAGGCTGGGCATCCACGGAACCTGGAAGAAGATTGCATCCAATTTTCCTGCTAACCAAGTGAGGGGAACTAAGTGAGCTGTGTGATTTCGTGACCCTCTTCATTTCTTGCTTTATTTTAGTAACCTCTTCTTCTAGTTCCCCAACTCTAGACCTCATATTTTCCATATCAACCTTTAAAACCTGGTTTTCACGCACAACTGAAGCCAATCCATCTCTCTGCACAATCTGACCAGCCATGTCGGTTGGATCAGTCCCTGGACCTCCAGGTGCACTTTCAGTGTCCAAGACATGTAGACAGCTGGCAAGGGCAGTTCTCAGTTGCATCTGCTCAAAGAACAGGACTTGAAGAATGACTCGAATTGGTAGTCTTCCGTTCTGGGAAGCATGCACACAAGCATCAATGGAGAGCTTCTGGTAGTCAATGATGTTGCAAAGTTCTTCTTTCTCTTTCTCTGACAGCCATGGATGTGACTGCACAGTTCTATGAATAATTAGATATGTTTAAGATCAAAGAAAAGCTTTCATTTAAGTAGAAGACCAAATAAATCAAACCTTGAAGTATATATCCAGTGCCCTGTATAAACCATCATGTAAGGATCTCGAAGAATCTGGAAGGGCCTCTGCAAGAGAACGTATCTTCTTAGGTTTCAAATTAACATCAGAAGCAACCTCTGCAATATAGTTATCGATCAATTTTGCGGCTTTTTGCAGGGGCTGAGAAGATGATGAAGTTTCCAGATCCAAGGACAACGGAGAAAAAGATGCTAATCTTGATTCCGAACTTGTAAAGTAGCCAATGATCCTTTGCACACAGTCAGTATCATATAAAGCATTGGAATCAGAATAAGTAGGAATTAGAAGGCTGTCTAGGGTTGCCAATTCCAGCTGCATCCCTATTTTCCTCTCTAAAGAGTCCCTACATGTTTGATTGACATCCAATATCAGTGCTGTGCGGAGAAGCCCCAGCAAAAATCGGCAAAAGGATTTACCCTTCTTTTCTGGAAGAAGTTTTTCAATTGTTTCGATTAAAACCCTTTGATCAACTGCAGCAGGTGTCAAGCTAAAACTGGCAACTGTTCTTGCTTTGCCACTTTGCCCACAATGCCACCGGGCTAGACCTGGTAGGTACTTCCTTGCATAATACATAATTGCACCAGCAAGACTCTCAGGTCTTATGCCTTTTGTTTTCATGGCGATGATTAATCTCTCAAACAAACCTACACTGAGGTATGAGATGTCTTCAAACCACCAGTCAGATTCTGTGCCTGGGATTCTTGCTCCCGTGTTTATTCCATTCCACAGGATGCTACCGCCAGGACTCTGTAAACTTCCATACATCATCATGGGCCATCCAAACAAATTAGGATCAGTGCACGCCATCGTAGATAAAGCATTCAAACATTTGTTTACTATTTGGAGCCTTTCAGCTCTTTGCATAACTGGGTCGGAACTTTGAAGAGCCAATATACAGTCTTTCCAGTTGCAAATTACATTCTTATGTAAGAAATTCTCTGATTTTGAGAGTAAATTCCCCTCTCCATATTCCTCTGTCATTTCAAGGTAGTCTGCTGCACAATACACCGCTACTATGTTTCTTGGGGTCAACTCCATCCGCATGCCATAGCAAAACTTTGCTGCTAGTAAGAAAGTGTCAGGACCACCAGGGAAATCATCGAGGCTTGCCGTTAAAGCCTTTTCAAGCGACTCTTCACATATGTGTGCTATCTTTCCACATTTTGCCACCAGTGGGAACTACATGGTGATCGTATTTGATCAATGCTTAAACAAGGAAACTAGAAGACGAAACATCTATCATTTCTGTAAGAACTATTGCAGCCTAATAAATAATGGAGTCCAATGTTTCGGAAATAAATACAGACCAATTCCACTGGACAAATGCTAAGTGCCTTGAACACTTGATTACATCAAATACTAATAAAAGAAATCAGCAAACTGAATGCAGACCAAATATCTCAAAGACTGGTAATTCTGCAAGTGGAAGGACATAAGCCACATACAAGATCAACGGTCTAAAATCACATTTATAATGCAAAACAAAATTCTTAATAAATAATGGATTGCCATGTTTCAGAAATAAATAGAGACAAATTCCATAGGACAAATGCTAAATGGCTTGATTACATCAAATGTTAATAAAAGAAATCAGCAACTAAATGCAGACCATATATCTCAAAGACTGGTAATTCTAGAACTGGAAGGACATAAGCCATACAAGACCACCTCTCTAAAATCATATTAAAATGTAAAACAAACAAATATCATTCTTAAAGAGCTTTTCTCTTTTTTAAGGGAAACAAAAAGGAAGAAAAGTTCATAAAATTTTGTCTTTTCTTTTTCAGCAATTAGATATAAAAAATGAGTCACCTGCTCGTTGCTGTATAACTCAGCAGTCACCAAGTTGGGACCAATCTGCAACAAATTCAATATAAACTCTCCCTAAATATGCACTAAATGTAGTAGCCAGAAAGACAATACGCATTATAGTAGTACATGAATATGGCAACCAAAAATCATAATACACACGTGGAAAATGAAATTTGCCAAAATCAGCTATTGTCTTCCATTAGAAACTTTTATAGCTGCTTAACTAAAAATCTTATTCGATATGCACATTCCTTGTCTATATAGATGCTAAAGAAAGTTCTCCCCAACATCTCTCTCTCTCTCTCTCAGGATTGCAGACCAGTCAGAGGTCAAGGAAAAGAATATTGAAAAACAAAAAGTTAATGGTTACAGGAGTCTGGAAACCCACATAGCATAAGCAAAGCATATTTGGTCATATTCTACATTTATCCCACATCCCTTTAATTAATGCCTTCACATTGATCTACATTTCAGATATCTTACAAATTCAAACTGGAATGACTCATCAACCTATAAACTCAACTTCAAGAGTTTGAATGTTTTTGGCCTCTATGGCTGTTTTGACCACACGACAACTTGGATCACCAGATTAACTGAAGGATCTGCAATATCTGAAATTTGTCAAGTGAATTTGAAAACCAGATTCAGGATAGATAAACCCAATGATAGTCTTTCATGGAGAATCTCTAACAGGTTCTTCTTACAAGTAAAATTACCGTAACATGACCTTAGAAAAAGGTAAAGGCTGATGCCAAAAGTTATATCAATTTGCGGCATTCAACTTTTTCACCAAAATCGCATCTGTTTGAGGCCATTAAATAATAAACAATATTACTGTCATGTTTGAGTTATTATTCTCCCATATGAATATGGTAATTTTTGCCCCATCCTTTCCTTGGTGTATTTGGTCTTCTCTTACCATCCAACAAAATCATCACTCTGTCAAACTGTCCACATGAACTGATCACTTAGGTCACTAACTGACATATATAGAAAGATAATCTGCTACTTTGAGGAAACACCAAGGCTAGAAAAATAGCCGACTAAATAGCAGCTGAGATTAGAGGGCAACCAAAATTATAACATCACCAAGTTAACAGCAGGATCAGGCAAAGTAAATGACCGAATTGATACATCACCATAAATAGATATCGGATGAAAAATATAATGTAAGTGCGCCCATGTGGACGCACATTAATATATACATGTGGATACATAACTTGAAGTCTGCAAAAGCAGGACAGGTAAAGCAAAACAGTAGTCCTAGATCCGAAATTCTACACGTGGTTTACCATCAGCTTACCTTATGAAGATGGAAGTTGAAGTCATCCACGAGAATTGATATATCACTTGGCAAACCTGCATTGCAGAACCTACCAGACCCACCACATATCGATCTATCAGAGCTAATTCTCTCGAATTCCATAAAGAAAGCAAATTCAGTAATTAATGACTATCGTGGTCAACAACAGCCACTTTTTATTTGAGTCAGACAACTCATAATACGTACTGACTCTGCGAATTTGCCAACAAAATGAGATAGATATGGCTCTAATAGTTCCACGACTGACAAACTACCATAGGGGAATTAGACTTAATTCACCCCATCTTCATTCACATCCACCATCAATTAAAAAAAAAAAAAAAAGAGCCCACAAAATGTTTAAGTTGTAAATGGATTTCTTAGATAAATACTTCACATACCAGTCATTGCCCTCTTTGCGAAATCCAGTAACTTTTCCTGCAGGGGCCATGATCAAGCAAGAAAAACGAAGAGAACCCCTTTTCCTAAAAGCTCAATGGGGCACATATAAAACGAATGCCCACAAAAGTTCATGACTTCTACATCACGGTTTTTAAAACGGTAGAAAGTATCAGCCAAAGAAAAGAGGCACAAAACATAGGTAGTCTTAACGAGTCAACTGTGACCGTGTGGGCAAGTAATTGAAGTGGGCCTCTTTTACAGCTAAGGAAAACAACACCAAAATGCAAGCGAGGGATGTAAGTAAAAGGGTGTGTGTGTCCATGAAAAAAGCCGAATTTGCATGCCCAGTGAAATCCCCAACAAGAAAGCCACCAACCACAAAGACAAGGGACCATATTACTCTCAATGGACCAAAAAAGAAAACAGATAAAAGAAAGCTGCTTAAAAGAACTACCAAAAAGGGAGTATCTCACTATGACCGTAACAGAGGCCGGAGATTATTAAAAGATTTTTTTTTTTTTTTAAAAAGGCAAACCCAGTTCAGGACACAAAAGCGGGGAGGTGAAAGTGAAAAGCTTTGATGGATTGATAGTAAAGAAAAGTGAACAAAGCACAAGATTTTGGGGCGATGGCCGGCTGGTGAACATAGTAGAAATAATTACGGAAGATTAAAGGTAAGAAGAGGGACAAAGAAGCATAGGTAATGATAAGAGTAAGTGAAAAAGAACTTCCAAATTCAAGTTGTCTGAAGCTTTTGTCGAACACTTCGCCTGCAATCATGAACGTTAATACGAAACGCGCGCGTTTCGGACGAATGGAACTGTTCCGTTTTTTGGAGATAGCACAACACAACAGAACAGTCAATAATAAATGAAAAGGATTTGAAAAAAGAAAATGAAAAGGAGAGTTTGGAAGAAAGTAAATTGCAAGAGTCACCAAGATTGCTTCCCTTTGCATTAGATAGTATCGCAATTGCAAGAGTCATCAAATCGGACAAGATGCAAGAGTCATCAAATTGGACAAGATTTTTTGTCCAATATTATTCTGTCCCCAAGATTGCTTCCCTTTGCATTAGATAGTCTTGCAATTGCAAGAGTCATCAAATCGGATAAGATGCAAGAGTCATCAAATCGGACAAGATTTTCTGTCCAATATTATTCTGCTTTATTCTATCTTATGAAATCTCAGTCATTTATTTTATAGGACCTACGCGAGACTTATACGAGACCTACATAAATAAATGGCTGAAATTTATTAGACATAATAAGACACTATAATATTAAACAAGAGATCTAGACTCCACCAAATCAATCGTCTAACTTATTAAATTACTCCTTTGTATTTATTTACCGTCTTCAGTTTTATCTCATACTGACCAACTCCTAGCCATCGTAACATCAAATCAAGCAATAATTTTGGAGGCCAACACTCAATGTTAGATCTCCAATGTGACAACTTGTTTGGCATTATTCAACCAAGACCCCAGCCATTCATATATCTTGATCATAGTAAGGATTATTAGATGCTAGAATTGTTCATATTAAGTAGTGGAGTTGAAAACGAGATTAATTTTTATCGTATGAGTAGCTGAGGAAAGCCTGAATTATTAGAAGTGAGTATGAGCAGATAGCTATCAGTCAGCACTGCAGTGACGCCTCATTGTTTCCGTCAACCTTTTAATATACAGTCTCCATCCACGAAAGTTGGTCCACATTCTCGACTAATTACTTTATCTCTCACTCAATACAGTAGACTTATTGCCTTTGTACGCAGAATTTCTGAAATTAAATCAGTAAAACGCACAATCTTATAGGTAAGGATTAGATCATCCTAAGACTTGGAAATTGGAATTCAGACTCGGTGAAGAAGAAAAGATACACAAGTTTCCTATCACACCGGTTCAAACATTTTCTTATTTCAGTGTATACACTTTCTCAAGGGAACGAGAAAGTATACACATTTTGCAGAGGTCTAAATAAACATTAAAAAAAGAGAGCAGGTTGCTGTTCCAATCTATTATTTTAAAAAAAGAGAGCAGGTTGCTGTTCCAATCTATGCCATGCCCTACAAGGGACCCAGTTTAGTTAAAATTAAATTGAAGGGTTGTCTCGGCCTCAGGAATTGTATTTGTCAGTTGAAATTGACATACGCAGATGGTTATCGGTCAATTTAAGATACAGTAAAGTATTGTTGAGACGTAAATTATAATAAACTAGCTTACACTATCTGGAATTCTGGATGGCTCCAACAGTTTGCGAGTATAAAGAAGGGTCTAGTCTTTGGTGGTTCATCGAATAGAAGGATATGTTGTATGTATAGCATTTTCAGCCAAAAAAGGAAAACAAAGGTTAAAACTTAAAAGATTAAATGGACTTCTAATCTTTATGCTCATAATATCCTTAAAAATAAAGTAATTTTAATTTGATTTAAATTAAATAAATTTAAAAATTTTAAACGGATTATTATTATGTATAAACATATATATCCAAGTAAATACAAATGATATATTATAAATATCGTTAAAAATTATGTTCAAGTGATTTTTAAAACAATATGATTTCACTTAAAAGTTCAAGTAATTTTAAAATTCTATTCAATAATTTAATCAAATATATTCAATTAAAAATATGTCATTTTTAAGTCATTTAAATCACACACACACACACATATATATTCACATTACTTAAATTAAACTTTATCCACAATTTTTTACATATATTAGTTACCATTTTAGATAAATTGGAACCATATTGTTCTGTTTAATTAATCTTACATACTAAACCAAATTATAATTCATCTTGGATTCCCTTTCAGAAAAAATTTCAATGGAGTGGTTGGGAAACTAAAGAAAACCAAAGCGTTACGGACTGATGAAGACAATCATTTTGATCCACCCACCATGTTGACCGGACCATGAAAAAGTGAAATCAGGCATTAACATCAAAATTAAAAAAAGAAAGAAATGTAATCTAAATATGATAAATTTATAAATATTACGAGTTGAACGGCGCTTGGGAATTTAGGGGGAAGATAATGGTTCAAACGCCGACGACTAAAAGTCATATTTTCATTGAGTATGTGATTTAACCAATAAAGAGGAGCAAGCAAAGGCTATCCGGTTCAAAGCAGATCGTTCAAAAGTGTTATCTGGCCGTCTGAAGACCAGATTCCAAGGCCTTATGATCCGACCCAAGAACCTAGGCTGCAAAAGCCATTAATCAAGTAAAAGTGATGGGGTAATCTGAATGAATTCTAGGACTTGGAAGTATCCAAAGGAAAAGTTATATAGTGAATTCAATCTGGTAAAACCAACGAATGATTTTAAAACAAGCCTAATGATATCATTAGCTTCTTTATCCACAAATCTGAATAGCAGAATCGGTCAATTACCTCCCTCCTTTGATATTAAATTGCTTCACCAAATCACCTCTCAACAACATAACTGAGAATGGGTTCTTTCTTCTAATAACTAGAATTGCATCATATCCGAATCTTATGTGAATTGATAGCATACCAAAGTTCAAAATACATTTAAAGTTCTTTGAAAGTACGATGGTATTCTATATGCTGTACATTGAAAAAAGAAATGGATTAGTTCCGCTAAACATCCTCCTTGTTACAAATCTACTCCTCCGGAACTAACTGAGCTACGCCCTGCGAGAGAGAGAGAGAGAGACACATGCAAGCCGTCTGAGTACATCTGGGCACGCATGTAACAAGAACAATATACTTAATAATAACAAAGCAACCACAAATAAACCTCACTTGATGCTCCCATGGTATCTAAATAATTCCCTAACTTTAACGCCGTAGCTCAAGTCGATAAAAAGTTTTCGGACAGTTAAAGTGAAGCTAGAAGGTTTGATCTGCAACAACTAATGGTTTCAGCCTTCAAAGTGTAAGACAACAAGGTAATGTATCAATTTTAGAAATGCTCAGACTTACTCCCAACGAAAAGAGAGTATAAATATTAAACATTTATTCGTAAGTTTGAGTTCTAGCGTAGCCTCAGCTCAAATTTCCAATGTTGCATCAAGAAAACCGTGTTTTCTTCTGTGAAATACTAAATTTTACCACAAAATGCATGCTCAGGAAAGACTCTTCAGAAAATGAAGAGCTTACAAGCGTTGGATTAATGATCAAGAAACATAAAAGGCTAAGAAGGTCAACAAATCAAATACAACACATTTAGCTGGGTTGAAAAAAAAATGGAATGACAGCTTGACATATTACAGCAACAACATATACTTGCCAAAATAGATCCTACTATCTTCCCAAGATCGTACTCCTTAGCTAGAGTGCACCATGGAACTACCCATAACCAAAGACAAAATTCGTTGCGTACATAGAACTCAATTGGGATTTCCTGGAGAAGAATTGGAAGCACCTGTTTGCACAACCAGCCCAGCCAAAAACATCCTTATCAAGTCACTGAATCACCAAACCCGCTCAGCTGGCCGTAGGCTTTGCCATAACCTTCTTAATGGCCTCAGCATATGTATTGTGTTGATACGTCAGGGTTGAGTCTAGCAGATCCCATAAGGATGTCTTGGGGTTCCAGCCTGTCGCCAATACAACCAATAAATCAAGTTAACAAAAGGCTACCACAAAGGTATAAAGATTGAAATATAGCCTATGGAAAAAGGCACGACCAAGCTGTCTATCGATGATGGTCATATCTGGGATTCTCTTGTCACTATCATCATATCCCTCCCCATAAAATTCTTTGGAGCTGATGTCAATTGTTGGTACTTCCAATGGAGCTTCTCCACTTACCTTTGAGTAGACCTGGTGACACATTTTAACCTCAGCATTTTCGGGATTGATTAGGAGAAACAATAAACATCTGATTACAATTTTCCTACCTCAGTCATCATTTCAGCAAGCTGCCTAACAGTAACTTCATTGTGAGGGTTACCGACATTGAAAATCTGGCCATTGGCCCTGCCTGGATTTTCCTATAAAAAGTATACGGCTAAGCTACTCCATTATCTAGAGAATGTTTGGAAGCAGAGAGATAAGAATATTATAAAATACATACAATCATCAAGAGAACAGCTTCAATTGCATCTTTAATATAGACAAAAGTTCTCTGAGATTGACCACCATCCACAAGCTTGAGTGGCTCTCGTCTTAGTAGAGCCTGAAAGAAAGGGAACTGAGAATCAGAAAAAGAGCCAACAGGAGTATCACACTAAGCACCAGCTATATACACATGAAATCAAGTTAAAGGTAATTAAACTAACATTGCTAAAGCAGGCAAGGACCCTGGGTACACCCTCACTTGGACCATCAACACCGGGAATAAAATCCATCCTGGGTCCAATCCAGTTAAAAGGTCTCACAATGGTAAATTCTAATCCATTTTCAGCACCCTCAGCTGTAATCAGTTCACCAAAGAAGTTAGAATGCGTTATAAGTGTGTTTATAACAGCCCATCTATGGAAACGATGATTACCATATATAAGCCTCTCAATCAATTGCTTTGCACAAGCATATGACCACCTTTGTTTTTCAATGGAGCCAAAAATGCAGGGAGAAGCATCTTCTTTCAGAATGTAGTATGCTGGATCCTGTAATGACATAATACTTGAAACATAAGGCCACCTTACCGCAATAGGTTGAGAAAGGAAAAATAACAGTAAACATTACTAGGAAGATTCATATTCAACAACAGTAAGTGACGATTAATCTCTTCTTAACATCCTCGAATTTCATGTTTGACTAATTGAAGCTAATTTGCAAAGTCAAAACTAGTTAAGAATGTTGATGCCCAACAAAGTGAATCCCATGATGAAAGACCCAAGTGAAAAATCAACAAAGAAACATGCACAAGCAACTAAAATTCCCGAGTCTTCACTCAGGAAATTACCAACTTAAATATCCTTCATTATATAAATCCATCATGCCTAAGCTATCAACAATAAATAGAAAATGATTTTATTGCTCAAAAAACATAAAAATCTCTTCACCCTAGATTTTTTTTCAAAATATACAAAATCTGATCCAGCTTATAATTTCACTATCACAACTGCTACTGCTATGCAAATACAGTAAACCTAACAGGAATACCATAAAACCACAACCAATTGCAACGAATAGGAACAGTCTTAGATGTAGAACATTTTTTCCAATTTTAAGCATCGAGTCTGATGATGCAATATCCTGAACTGCATACTGACAGCATCCATCACAATAGAAAAAATTTACATAATCATCCAAATCAGTGTAGGATTTGGTCATATTTAAGAACATGGATGAGGAAAGGCAACATTGTTGACTACTGTCAAAACATACAGAAGTTTTGTAAATCCAAAATTTCGTGCATGCAGGAAAAATGTGGTGATACGGTTCATATTATGAGGAACACCTCTCCAACAACAATTCTAAAAAGAACTATGCAGTCATTCAAACAAATTATGATGCATGTAACCAAAATACCTCCAAAAAGCAAATGTAATCAACTAATAGGCATAAACCAACAAAAGAAACATTATGTAGGAAAGGACTTCCAGAGACAATTTGCTTGAACTGGAAAGTACAGATAAAAGATGCTGCAAAAGCAGAGAATTTTGTCTAGAAAGGAGATCATCGTGTTATTGCACTAAATGGTTGTGATGAAAATGCATTCTAATACACCTAATATAGTTCTCAATAAATCTTGAGGAATAAACCATACTATTTTTATTCCCACTAAGTAAAGAGCACCAGATCTTGTCATCAAGAGACCACTACTAAACTAAACCGCAAATTACATAGACAGCAATTAAAAAAAAGAAAGAGGATGATCACAGACAACAATTAAAAAGAAGAAAGTGAATGATCATAGACAACAATGATG
Organism: Erythroxylum havanense; assembly: GCA_024752395.1. Lineage (NCBI taxonomy): Eukaryota > Viridiplantae > Streptophyta > Magnoliopsida > Malpighiales > Erythroxylaceae > Erythroxylum > Erythroxylum havanense. The sequence goes on along the minus strand of JANTNU010000008.1, from coordinate 8,313,097 downwards.
TCGAAGATTTACCTGACGTAGAGGGCTATCTTTAGGAAGAAAGCTCCCTATCGTTTTCCCATACACTTCACAAGTCGAGAAGTGAATGAGACGTTTGTTATTCTCCGAACAGTACTTTACCTGATTATAACAAATCACATAAACTCAACATCAAATCACATGCATCAACTTCCAAACAACCATCAAATCGTGTCAAACTCAACTAAAATTGACATAAACACAACAGGATCAAAATCATCAATGAAAGCGACACACATTGGAAGAGCAAAACAAACAGGTAAAACTATAAGTGCAAACGTACCACAGGAAGCGCATCGATGAAGTTGCTGTAAATCGTGTCCAACGGACGCGTGTTGTAATCCGCCGGAGTACAAATAGCGGCCAGATTAATGGTCTAAAAAAAGAATTCCACCACATTACCGCCAGAAACAATAAAGAAGCCGTAAGCAAGAGAGAAAGATACATAAAAAGATTGAGTGGCGGAGGAGAATTTACTAGATCCGCCATCTTGATGAGGCCTTCGAGGCGAGAGTCGTGTTTGATATTGATGCGGTGGAACTGAATCCGGTCGCCCCAAGACAAAGATTCACCTTCTAGAAGGTGCCTGATCTTGTCGTTGTAAACATCTAGGGCCAAGATCTTGTGTGCAGTCTCGCTCAAGATCTTCTCGCAGAGGTGAGAGCCAATGAAGCCTCCGGCACCGATCATACATATGGTCATGGGCTTTATCGGCCTTCCGTCCAGATCCAACCTAACCTCGGTCGCCATTGTTATCGTCTCAAATTCAACACCCTGTTTCTCTTTATCCTCTCTCTCTCTCTCTCGCTACACAGTAACGAGAAATCTGCTATTAACCCCTCTATTACGCGCGTGTATACGTGTCGTGAATGAGGCCGAGTGGCGGTGGTAACAGTGGTGGCAGGGGCTAAAATGCGCAGGGGATGCGATATCAAGGAAAGAGAGATTTTCGGAATTTTGTGGGAAATGAGGTTTGGGAGCGGTAAGCATTTAGAGGAGAGAAATGAGGCCTGTATTCGTTTGTGGTTTTGCATTGGCCCCACTCACAGACGTTGACACGTGAATCATCCTCGTCTTCTTCTGGAGATTTTTCGATGGATCACAAATATTGGTGAATATGTTCGGTTTTGATTTTGTTTTTGTTATAGTTTAGATTTAAGCGTTACTGTAAAAGGTAATTAAAGAGGAGAAGGAAGGATAGATCTGATACATTTCTAATTTAGTAATCAGGAATCTGCTACGATTGCATAATATTAGTAGTCAGCATACTTAGTATAGATTACGATTTTATATCAAAATCTTGGATTGAGTGATAAGTTTGTGATCCGTCTTCCACTAGTTGACAGATCAGAACAAAATGGTCCGTGTACGTACATTACTTATGACAACCTTATCTTTTAAATTTACGAAGATTTCAACCTTACAAATAATTATCTCATAATCGTTAATAAATTTGTTCTTCATTTACTTATTAAGGTTTTAATTATGATAAATGGGAAAATTATGTTTATCTATACTAAACAACAATGATTAAAATGATCGACCGATTTAGATTTTAAACCGTCAAAATTTTCAGTTTAATTTTTAATTTTATAGTTCGATTTAATTTAATAATTTTTATTATTAAAAACTGATTAATTTATTAATTAATCGATCAATTTTATAAATTAATAAATTCTTATAAATTAAAAAATTAATTAATTTTTATTTAACAATCTATTTTTCAGTTAAACTTAAATTTTTTATATTAAAGATAATCTCCTACAACAGTTCTTTAATTTTATTTAATTTTTAATTAATTTTATAATTATTTAATACTAATTTAATATTTTAATATTGAAAAATAATGTCAAATGTTAGAAATTTATGTTGTTTATGGGAAAAAGAAAATTAAACGTGCGAGATTTATATCCACAGAACGTGAATAAAGCCGGGTGAAAGGTGAGCATGTGACAGGTAGTTGGGGCCTGAGGCGGTTATTCTGTAAGTCTGGCAAGATTGTGTTGTGAGTGTGACTCCTCCTCCTATCACATGGCTCCTCTTACCTCTTCTTTCGTTTTTATTTTTTCCTCCATTATC